>JANRMT010062852.1:40756711-40827239 GCA_026402145.1 Polypterus bichir lapradei | reverse complement strand
GTAGTTGATCCCTTTTGAAAGGCGCTACACGACGGCTGTGGTATAGAAATTACATTTTCTATGTGAACGTTCAAATTTCTGCCTCTGGTAATGTGCCTTAACGGTATTACCAGTAATTAAAGAAAAATTGTTTTGTGTCCTCTACAGTGTTAAGAGAGAAAGGCTTTGGTTTGGGATAAAATGAAAAAAGGTGTAAAGAAAGGAAAGTTGCATTTTTCTTTTATATAGTATAGAGAGATGTGTTCGGTGACGTTATGATCGCCTTTTGGGGACAGTCGCGGTGGGTCTTGTGTAGACTGGTGAGACGTCTCTGCCATTAATCGGCTGTGATGGCACTGTCAGTCCTTCACTCGTGTGCGTGTCTTCATAATCCGAGCTGAGGACCTCATAATCGTATACGTGCAAAAGAAAGTGTGAATCGCCTTAATATTATTTTGCCGTGGTGTAGAAAAGGGGTCCCGTGTTTGCACTTGTCTGGGCTATAGCTCAGGGGGAGGATGAAAAAAATTAAAAGTGCTCACTTTGATTTAAGGCAGAAGCGCGCCGGCTGCTCGACTTTTGCTGGGAAGGAGACCCCAGTTTTTGTACACACGTTCCACAAATGAGACACACGGGTTTACCGGCAATGTCAGTAAACATATACTCGGCCTCCCATCGGTTTTTAAAGAATCAACTTTTCTCTTCGGCATCGTGTGGGCTAGCTTCGCAATAACTTACAGTACCATAAGCTAGACTTGATTAACGTGGTAAGTGTTCGGCAAAGCAGCTGAAGCGCTGCATTATGGGATCTGTAGTTTATTGTGTTACCAGCGCTTCATATCCCCGGGCCATTAATAACAATAATACAGTATATAAAATGATCTCGCGGGCCGGATATAATTACACGCCGGGCCGGATGTGGCCTGTGGGCCTTGAGTTTGACTCATATGGACTAAATAGAACTTGAAAAGAAATATTTTTTGGAATGTGATCGCGCAAGTCAGATCTAGAACTACAGTACATCGAGCCCGTGTGCTATTGTGGTTTTGCTTGTGTGCTTCAGTAAGTTACCGTCCCCTTGCTCTTACTTTTTTACCGTTCATCTAATGAATACACTGAGTATGGCTTTACCAAAACAATCATTGATCGCGAATAAAGTATCCATTATTCATGAAGCTTCAATAGGTGATCTGTCTTTCTGCGTTAACCACATGCGTTTTCATACGTCTCAAACTAAGGGGATGCGAGGTTAAAATAAATCGAGAAGCACGCGTACATACTTAGTGAATCCCCTCTCGGGAATCGAACCTCGGACGTGGGCGCTACAGGCGAATGCTCAACAATCGCGCCACGGCGTGTGGTTTATCTATTTGAGCGTAGCAGTGTAATTCGGTTTTTGTTCAGCACTCTTTGGAACTGTTGCTTTTTGTCTGCGCACTGTGTCAGTTCATGTGAGCCGCTGAATATGGTTTTATATGTCACTCGCTTGCTTCTAATTGTTTCGCTGCCTTCTTAATTATATAATGCATGTTTTCTAAAGCGCGTTTTGTAGCTCTTCCTGGCTTTCTACGTAATGCGTGATTACGTGAGAGGCGTGATGATGTCATACGAAACTCCGCCCCTCCAGCTGAACTCCATTACAGTAAATGGAGAAAAATAGCTTCTAGTTATGACCATTATGCGTAGAATTTCGAAATGAAACCTGCCCAACTTTTGTAAGTAAGCTGTAAGGAATGAGCCTGCCAAATTTCAGCCTTCTACCCACACGGGAAGTTGGAGAATTAGTGATGAGTCAGTCAGTCAGTCAGTCAGTGAGTCAGTGAGTGAGGGCTTTGCCTTTTATTAGTATAGATATATATATATATATATATATAGATATGACAACAACACTCGTATCAATGACAAAACAATTACATTAACAATCATGTTACGTTATTTTTAAAATTTTTAACTTCTTTAAGACAGTACTTCTCCGCTGCGAAGCGCGGGTATTTTGCTAGTCAATACTAATAAAAGGCAAAGTCCTCACTGACTGACTGACTGACTGACTGACTCACTCACTGACTCATCACTAATTCTCCAACTTACTGTGTAGGTAGAAGGCTGAAATTTGGCAGGCTCATTCCTTACAGCTTACTTACAGAAGTTAGGTAGGTTTCATCTCGAAATTCTACACGTAACGGTCATAACTGGAACCTACTTATGTACCTCGTATATACCGGCCATAGCCTGCAGCTCGGTCGTCGTGTGAGGTGGAGTTACGTCCTGCATCGTCACGCCTCCTAAGTAATTGAGTGCCTGCCCATATAAGGCCATCCATCAGCGGCAATCCAATAGAAACACTCTGCCGCCGAGTGGCTCACGTGAACTGACTGTGAACGCAGTACGCAGACAAAAAGCAACAGCTCCAAAGAGCGCTGAACAAAAAATGCATTAAACAATTGAGAAGGCAGCAAAAGAATATGAAGCGAGTGACGCATACAAGCATATTCATAAGTGCAGCTACTGCGGAAACAAAGCACGGTGTAAACCTTAAGTTTAAATTAAGTTTATAGACACGCTCCCGCTGCCGTTTGTCATGCCTACGACGAATAAGATATTCGCGAGATAGAAGTTTAATGAGAAGACACGAGGTATAAATGAGACTTTGGATCACTTTGTAACAGAGTTAAAATTGCTGTAGCGAGAAACCTTTAAGTGCCGGGTCTTAGCTAACATTAAATAAAGCCGTGGACATCGCAAGAGCACACAAGAAAGCGGCTCACGTGAACTGACTGTGAACGCAGTACGAGTGATCACTTCGATGAATGAAACCTGTTCAAAAAACGCATTACACAATTGAGAAGGCAGCAAAAGAATATGAAGCGAGTGACGCATACAAGCATATTCATGAGTGCAGCTACTTCGGAAACAAAGCACGGTGTAAACCTAAAGTTTAAATTAAGTTCATAGACACGCTGCCGCTGGCGTTTGTCATGCCCACGACGAATACGATATTCGCGAGATACAAATTTAATGAAAAGACGCAGGGTTTAAACGAGACTTTTGATCACTTTGTAACAGAGTTAAAATTGCTGTAACGGAGTTTAAATTGTTGGTATACCAGGTCTGAGCTTACATTAAATAAAGCCGTGTACATCGCAAGATCGCACGAGATAGCACAAGCACAGCTGAGAAGCTTCGATGCATGTACTCCGAGCGGCTCACGTGAACTGACTTTGCAGGACTGGGAAAGGTTAAATTAAGTTCATAGACACGCTACCGCTAAATATTCGCAGGCAAATCCACAACTTAATACCGGGAATGCCTGTTAAACATCTTAGATTCATGAGTACCGATTTGGGTAGTGAACACTTTGATGAATGAAACCTGTTATCTTTACCACAGTTGACAAACACGGAAATATAACTTGAACACAACACATCCTCCAAATACGAACCTAAAATCACTACCTCCTAGTGACCTAAGCTGGGCAAAATAAATGTATCCCCCCAGCACATGTAGGATTGAATGTGTACCCATAATTTGTATTCATTTCTTTTTAATCGATTCCACACTATGCACGAACTTAACTTCTTCCTCATTAGATGCCACCAACTGACTGGAGTGCACACATCAATGATGTTACGTGACAGGCCATGTCTTTCAAAGGCAATACCTGTGCAAAATAATACAGAATTCCTTTATAAGGTCCCATAGTAACACAATAACACATATCTTTTTTTAAGTAGCATTGGTATTTTTACTGTAGTAATAAGTATTGCATTAAGTTACTCATTACTTTAAAAATTAATGTTATGTTTTCCAGAACTGATTTTGCTTTAAATTTTCACAATTGGTTTACAGTATCTACAGGCGATGTGCTTTTCATGGTATTTTAGTTAAAAATTCAAATGTCAGCCTATCCTGGGCTATTCTGCAAGTACAGTATTTATGGTAAATAAGACTTTGCACAAAAAGCAATAATAAGGAGTGGTTTTGTTTTATAAATCCAGATTCAAAATTTTGCTCTGTTGATGATGTTTATTAGTTTTACACAGCTACATAAGGGTTGCCTGATTAGTTGAGACCACATTACAGTATATGCTCCTGTTTAGAAAGATATTTTCATTAGTCAAACTGGCAACACTGAAGTAGATACGGAACTGGAACAGAAAATAGATTGATTACATTTGTTTACATATGGCATTAAATGTGTTTTTTAATATTTCGTATAAAATGCCAAGCTATGGCTAGTCCCATCATTTCCTAGTATATAAGTAAATAACTATAAGATGGATTGGCATATTGAATAGTTTTTGATTAACATACATTATTATCATTACAGGTATTAATATCTTGAGGATTTCAACATTTAATTTAACAGAGGCCTTTGTCATTTTGTCTCTGTAAATGTTTTATGAAAAAAGGTTTTTTTTTTCATTACAATCATATAGTTCCATAAAGAATTAATACAAGATCAAAAGCCACATGAATACACTAGAAGAAATGTTGCAGCCGGAGGTCAGTGTCCTTAAAGCTGCTCCTAAAAATAACTGATAAACCAAGTATGGAATGATACTTGGATTAAACTAATAGATTCATAGTCTCACAAATTACATTCAGAAAGTCATGATCCCTATAATGTACCCTCTCATTTTTGTGTGTGTGTGTATGTGGTGAAACAGGAATGTTGGTGTTCTTTTGTTTCCTATCCTATGATAATATGGGGCACTCCTTATCCTCAAGATTAGGGTTTACTAGATTCCTTCTCATAATCCAGTTCAGATAAACTCTCTCACTATCCACCATTGAATGTGTCAAATCAATAATTATTTACTCTGCTCAGTTCCCCTTTTCTCATCAGCCACTTGATTAAGTAATTCATTTTCATGAATACATACGTGTCAGATAACAGACCACAAGCTAATACAAAATTAAGTTTTATTTTTATGAACAATAGTAATATCTAGATAATCATAATTGTTATTTTATTTTTTATATTTCTAGTTATAATGTATTTGGTTGTAAATTTGCAGGTATCAATTAAAAGAATACTCCACTTAAAAATGTATTTTTAAAATATGTTTCTTCCTCCATGTAGTTTGTATTAGTTTATGATATAATAGAAATCAGTAGTGACGAAGCTATAGAACTCCAAATGATGTGAAAAATATGGAAAAAAGAAAAAAAAATCTCATGTTACTCATCTTGCATATGTCAGTTATCAAGTTATTTCCTCAAAACGTGTAAAACACATGCTTTTTTTTTTTTTACTAAAGTATCATTATATATACATTGTACTTCCAGAATTATCAGTGGAAATCATAAACCTAAAGCCTCACTGGACTGATGTTTTGAATTGAAGACAAAACTCTTGACCAACAATGCAGGGGAGAGGTGGTCTTCAATTCAAAAAATCATTTGATTATATAAATTTTTTTCTTTTCATTCTGCATGAAAACATGAGATTAAATTATTGTTTTCTCGGCCATCACTTCAAACTAAATGGGGCAACTAACACGTAAAATATAATAAAATAAGTATTATGTTTGGGTGGAGTATTCCTTTAATTTTAAAAAATAAGAGTGACCCAGAGAAAAAGAAAAAGATAAAGTGATTTCAATAGATCTTTTATACTGATTTTTTTTTCCCCACAGGTTATTGTAAATAATAAAAGAAATCTTCGCAGGTAAATTAGATAAAAAAACATTTAAGTTTAGTGTCCTGGTTATTTGTTTTTAACCCTTGATTATCTTTAACCTCCCTAGCGTAAGACCCAAGGGTCACTTGTGCTGTGAAAGCAGTGCTAAAAGCGTTAGTCCCAAGTGTTATTCAGGCAACTGTACAGACGAGTTTTGCATAAGCATTAGCCCCCATGATTACTCTAGCTGTAATAAATGCTAATAACATTAGTGTTGAACTCAGGCAACGGTTTGGATGTATCTTACGTAAGCATCAGGGCCAAGAGTTACCCGGGCAACAGTGTAGACTCTCCTAGCCTCATAATGATGTCTCGTAAATAACGTTTTTCAGTAGTGTAAGTGTCACAAGCTCTTGGCGATGATACGAGCAATGATGTTGAGCAGACTGTCTTTAGCAGTAATGACAAAATGAGTCTTGTTTTCAGGCAGTGAAATTGAAACAGACGACAAAAACGAAAGCGATTCTGATGAATCTGAAAATGACACTCAATTGCATTTGGATTTCTGTTGACCCTACTTCAAATAAAGCACCCCCTTCATTTTGATTTTGTGGGGCAGCCAGGAATTAAAGTGAACATTGACTGCCAAGATCCACTTACTGATGATGTGATCAAAAGAATTGTTGTTGAGACGAACTGTTATGCAGAACACTGTTGGGTAAAAGACCGTACACCAAAGCAATCTTCCTACTCAAAGACATACCACACAAAATACATACTTTGACAGTATATACAATGTGAAGGACAGCCACCGTCCTTACCCAGGACAGGGGGAGATGGCTTGAACAGAGCTTTATCTACCCAGGACACTACATGGCAGCAAGCCCAGAATCAGATTCCTACATGGATGCCTGCAGGGCATGTTGGGTAGTGTAGTCCTGGAGGACAGCCCTGTTGGGTCCCGTGGGAGATGAGGGATTGGAGAGTCCCTTTCTGCCTCACATGGAAGTACTGACACACCATGTGTGCGGAAGACAGGGGGCACTTATGGGGTGGTTAAAATAAAAGGAGCTGCCTGCCTCACATCATAGAGCCTGAGTTGGGAGGAGGATGAGGACGAAGCTTGCAAGACGGGAGGAGGAGGCAGTGAGAGACAGAGAGTGGAAAAGACAAAGCATGTGCCGTATGGTGTTTGCTGTACTTGTTGCTGAGGTAGTGGGAAACCCTTATAAAAGAAGAGTTTTCCCCAAAAAAAAGACTCTGACTTTTATCTGTGTATGTGCCTGATTGTGCTGGGTTTGGGGAGCTTGAACGACTCCTACTGTCTACAAATGTATTAGCATCATTTTATTTTCATTCATTTCATATTATTATTATTATTATTATTATTATTATTATTTGTATCATTATTATTCTTTTTACACTTCTGACTTTGTACTAATAGTTTTTGCACATTTTACAGCCAAAAAATGCAATGCTTTCACATGTTTTTTGAGATAATATGTATTGCTAAGGAGGTTAATGACCTTGAGTTTTTTTCCTTTGATATATATTTCCATGCTTGATCATGCTCAGACTTTTGTACATCTCAACTACATTTGTATGTGCTTCCTGTTGTCTGTCTTTAACTTCTAAATAACCAACCATTTAGGCTTTCATTTCTCCTGGAGAGATACGCATTCCGAGACTCTTTAAATGTGAATGTTCTGACACGAGTGATTATTAATTGTAGTGTCAGTTACTGCTTGCAAGACCTGCCATTTGTGTTGTGAATTTGTGTCAGACATTTTCTACAGTTCTCAAATGTATGAATGCATCATTGTAGCTTTTAGTTTTGATGTCAGTTTAATTATTTATATTACATCACAACCACATGCATATGCTGTATTAGAATATGCTTCAGGTTTTAATCTTCTTACTGCAATTTCTAATGTAAAATAACTCAGACTGGCAAAACCCTTCGCGGTTGTCCCTGCCTCTAAAGACATTACATGAATGTTAAATGTACAGATAGTATTTGCATTACCATATACTTTGATGAAAACTAAATTCCCCTCTAGAGTAGGAACCAATAACCTGGCTTTTCTTTTTCAAAAGGTTTAAATTTTAAAACACTGTTTTTAAAATGATCAGCCTGAATTATTGTGTTCCTCTTTAAAATTTGAAGTGTGCTCAACAGATGTAAGGTTTCATTTTGCTCTTGAAAGACTATTGTTAAGGTAGTGAACCAGCAATAAATATTTAAAAATTACGGGGAGAAAAGACTTAGTCAGAATTAATATAAAGCTCAAAGCTGGAAAAATCAGTCACACTCTTACCAAAACCAAAGCAAGAGACAAAAGAGAGTTAAAAATATCAGGCACATGTCATAAACCAAAAAGGACTTCAGAATAAAAGAAATCTCAACCTCTGAGGGAACATCTCTAACAATGCAGCAGCTGCCTTAATGACAGGAAGATAAAATAGAAAATGACAGAAATATTTTAACAAAAACAAAAGTAAGCACTAAATGAAATGAAATAAGAATGTAGGGCACAAGAAACCCCCATTTTGAGTTGTAAATCTCTGTAAAAAATGAGAAAAATTAAATAAATAATTAAATCGTAACAAAAGTATCAAAAGAATGCACTTTCTAGAGAGTTTGTTAGTGAGATGTTTGTTTCCTTTGTTTTTTCTAAAGTTTAATGAAATATGTGATTTGTTTGCATTCTGATCTGAGACCCTGGGTGATGCTTTCAATTAATTTTATTATTCAAACGGAGAATAAAATATAAAAGAATAATCATCCTGTCAATAAAACAGCAGCAACAACAACTATTTATTTCTTGTATAGCCCAAAATCACACAAGGAATGCCTTGATGGGATATAACCCTTTCAGCTATCAAACCCAAAGTCAGTGTCTGTGAGGTATAGAGTTGTATCAGTGCCCTGGGCAAGGGCAAGTAATTCATTTCTGTGAAAAAAATATTAATGCCAAAGAGTACAGATTTTAGAGCAAAATATTCTGCCTTCAAGGCGACATCTCTCAAATGGACACCCATACATATTTCAGCAAGATAATGCAAAACCACATTCAGTACGCAGTATAAAGGCATGATTGCATAGGAAGAGGGTGGGGGGCACTCGAATTGCCTGCCTGCAGTCCTGACCTGCTCCAATTGACAATGTCTGGTACATTTTGAAATGCAAAATGAAACAATGAAGAACCATACTATTGCACATGCTCAATGAATTGGTGTGTTCAGTACCTAAATGTTTATTATGTTTTGTGATAAGGAAAGGCAAAGTTACAAAGTGGTAAATTCTTTACTGTCCAAACTGATTTTGAAATATGTTTCATGTATCAAAATCTAATAAAGTGTTTATTTTTGAAAATTAATAAATAAATATGTTGTATTAGTTGTAAGATCGAATAATGAGCTGTTCCAAACCAAAGATCATTTACTATCAGTGACTAGTTTTTATTTTCATTTTCTGTACCGTTCCAACATTGTAGTTCATTAGTTTTGTAACTATTTTGCAGCTGTCATAAACAAGCATATTTTTTGGCACATGTTGTTTAATATGCTCAAACCAATAATAATGCAGAATGTATTTAATACTTCAAATGCCTTTGCAACATTGAATAATATGTTGTTATAAATAATGCCAAAAGACATGATAAAGGTGTGGGGCAGCCTCCCGTATAATGCAACCTGGCTGCTAAAATTGAAATGATTGAACAGAGATGTTCACAAGACTGAGTTCAAAACAGAACTGATCAAATTCAAGAAAGATGGTGGCTTTAAAGGCCTGTTCAGGAAGTGACATCATCTTTAGGACTGGAACCGGAAGTGATGTTTCCAGGGGGCAGAAGTAAAGTCATCTATGGCCCCAGACCCGGAAGTGATGTCATCGAGGGTGGGATTTCCTGGGAACAGTCTAAAAGTAACTATGAAAGACAGTCAGCACACTCCTCCACCCCCTGGTCGGTGATGGTATTACAATTACTCAGGCCCTTTAGCTGCCTCCTACTCGCACGTGTGTGACAATGTGTACGACAAATTGGGCATTACTCATTCTGCTAGGGTTAAGTGGCACACTAGGCCTGATAAGTAAGCTGAATTAACAGGGATGCAGGCATCCTGCTACACAAAACCCCATCTTGCATTCCAAATTAAGTGACTAGACTCCAGCTTGTACCAGGATCTGCTTGAACTTCATTTGATAACAATGGCATAAATCAGAGGTGGTCTGACATCTTATTAGAGGCCCCTCTGCACACCTCCTGAGCCAGAAGGTGCGAAATTGACTCAAGCAAGGTTGAAGACCTGTAATTCAAAGGATGACAAGTAAGATGGACAGAAGAACCCACCTAGGTTTAACCTTCCTTTAAAACTCTCTGCATCATCCCGAAGAGTCCTCTGTGGGATATTCTCTGACACTCACTGAATTCTCTGAGAATTTTCACTCTGCATCCTCTCTGGGATTCTCTTAGGAATGGGGAAAGATGCAAATTGGCCCTCTGAAGCCTAAAAAGTTATGAACCGCTCTGTCTTTTGGAGAGCTGAATCTAACAATTTTTTTTCTCTGTGAACCTAAGGGATGAGATCCAGTTTGCCAAGCTAAGAGTGAGTCAGTCTGAAGGCTGAAAAGCAACCATCACTTCCAGAAGGGAACTTCAGCATCTACGCCCTTGTGTCAGACAGAGTAATGCAGTTGCCTAAGATGCAGATGGCACAGCAAAGAACCTAACAGGAGAACGCAGGCTTAGGAAGCAGCAGCACAACACTGACATATGAAGAATCTTAAACTCAAAAAAGAAACAACTTCACAGAACATCAGACATCATTCATAAAGACTTAGTATCATAAACTATTGATCTGTGCTAAGATAAAGTAGAACTCTAAATACCAGTAAACAGCCAGCCTATACATTATGTGTTTGTCTTTCTACTCTTGTCGGTGTTCATCTTATATGTCAATATATATATGAAATTATCATACTTCTATAATCCTTGTGTTTATCAATAAATTATATTATTCTGTTTCTTAAAATGAGTGTGGCTAGGTTACCTAAAGGTTAAAGTTTAAGGTTAAAAGTTAAGTCTAAAATCTAAATGCTGGAGACTCCACCCTACAACAGAGAAAGATAAGGTAAATAAAGTAGGAGCCTTGCCAAATTATTGGATTAACTACTTGTATTGTCAAAGACAAAATTGATAATTAATTAACCAACTTAAAATTTCTTTTTCAAATCCCACATTATTATGGCATCCTCTTGGGTGGGTGTCTTATTGATTATTATTCATCAAAATTGCTACATATTGCACACTGTTTGTATCTGCATGAGTCGGGTTTCCAAAACGTCAGCAGCTTCTGCTTTCTCATGGGGTTCAGGCAATGAGTGTCACTTGTTGAAACGTATGCAACTAATTCCACAGTTCAAGTGTCTTTATTTTAAAAATGTAACTTTAAATTCAAAACAAAACAGTTTACACATAAACTGAAACATTGATAATACTAAAGAAAAGTTGTTATATGATGTTTTTGTTCAAGGCTTGTATATCTTGTTAGGTTTCTTTGAGTGTATTTTATAAGTTATCTGCATAACATATTGTATAATCTTATGTTCATACATCAGACTTGTAGATGTGAAACGTGAATGGTCAAAAAACTGTATGACGTCGTTACCCCAATGAAAACAAAGCAAATCAAACAGTTCTGTTTCTAGCTAATTAAAGACTAAAATTCCATTACTGGAGTTCATGGCACAAAGGAATTTTCATTACAAGTTAGCTTTAGGGGGTAAACAGAATCATCCATTATCTGTGGAGCTGCAACTCACATTCTTAACAAATTAAGCATTAACATTAAAATTAAATGTTCTAACAATATGTTTCTATAGAGATGCCTGTTCAAACATGCAATTGCCATTTTGACTGAAGGACAGACAGAAGAACATTCTTTTCTCTTTCTCTGTAGAAGCGGTTTGAAGGCACGTATGGCCTTTAGCTTTAACTAAACTTGCCAGGTGTGGTTTCAGAGTTAAGAAAGAAAAACAATACATTATGAAAATTTGTGTTATTGTGTTTCTGCTTGGACTACATTTTTAACATTTTGGATCACACACAGACACACAAAGTAACAAATCCTACAATCACCTCATACACACATCTTTTTTGTCTGGTCCACCATGATGACAACATTCTATATGGCATACTACTTTCTGTTCATTTTTTTTACCATTGTGCTGTTGAATTCGCAACCCTCACTTGCTTTTTCCTTTAGCTTCTTCAACAAACTAACTCATACAGCTCACTCTCTCCAAATTTTGTGCAGAGCTTTATTTTTTTTTCTACAACGCAGATTTTCTTTGGCTGGTTTTCTTTCTTTTGGTATGAGTGAATAAATAATAATATGTGACATGAACCTTATTATGGGTGTCATTTGAGTGCATTATTATCTATACTAATAAAAGGCAAAGCCCTCACTGACTGACTGACTGACTCACTCACTCACTCATCACTAATTCTCCAACCTCCCGTGAAGGTGGAAGGCTGAAATTTGGCAGGCTCATTCCTTACAGCTTACTTACAAAAGTTAGGCAGGTTTCATTTCGAAATTCTACGCGTAACAGTCATAACTGGAACCTACTTTTGTCCATATATACGGCTATAGCCTGCAGCTCGGGCGCCGTTTGAGGCGGAGTTGCGTCCCGCATCATCACGCCTCCCACGTAATTGAGTGCCTGCCCACATAAGGTAAATATTCGCAGGTGAAGGACTGTGCTTATGCAAATGAATAGGAAAGCAAAGTGTAAAGCTTAAGTTTAAATTAAGTTCATAGACACGCTGCTGCTGGCGTTTGTCATGCCTATGACGAATACGATATTCGCAAGATACAAGTTTAATGAGAAGACGCAGGGTGTAAACGAGACTTTTGATCACTTTGTAAGGGAGTTAAAATTGCTGTAATGGAGTTAAAATTGCTTGTGAAGGACTGTGCTTATGCAAACGAATAGGAAAGCAAGGTGTAAAGCTTAAGTTTAAATTAAGTTCATAGACACGCTGCTGCTGGCGTTTGTCTTGCCTAAGACGAATACGATATTCATGAGATACAAGTTTACTGAGAGGACGCAGGGTATAAACAAGACTTCTGATCACTTTCTAACGGTGTTAAAATTGCTGGTGAAGGACTGTGCTTATGCAACTGAAGATGAGATGGTCAGGGATAGAATAGTGTTTGGCACAAATTCAGCGAAAGTGTGAGAGAAACTTTTAAGTGCCGGGTCTGAGCTAAAATTAAATAAATCCGTGGACATTGCAAGATCGCACGAGATATTCGCGAGATACAAGTTTAATGAGAAGACGCAGGGTATAAAGCCTCGATACTAAAGACCTTTCGAAGTCATGGAGAACATGGAAGGACGAGTTCAGATTAAACACAGAACTTGCAATGCTGGAGGCAGAGGAAAACACTAAGGTCAGATTATTTCGTTATCTTATTGGAGAGAACGGCAGAGAATTGTGTCAGGCACTGACCGGTGATGTAAGGCCTGATGAGTTTACCATGAGCTTGTTGATACATAAATTTCATAAACATTACAACCCGAAAATAAATGAAACTGTAGAGAGGTTCAGATTTTTTTCAAGAAATCAGGCAAGGGGAGAAAATACAACTAAAAGACAACTACGTCACAGATCTGAGAGTGTTAGCAGGCACATTCAATTTCAGGGAGATTAAAAGTTCCCTTATACGTGACCGAGTTGTGTGTGGAACCAGTGATGCAAGTTGGCAACAAAGATTACTGAGAGAAGACAAACTGACTTTAGAGAGGAGCATACAAATATGCAGAGCCACAGAACTGTCGAAGGAGAACAGCAGAACAGTCACACAGGCTTCCCTATTCTATACTTCTCCCAGTGCATCTCTCTAAACCCTCCGTGCTGGAACATTATCATAAGGCTTAACAATCTTATTGTTACACCTCTACTTGCACCCAACCGTCCTTATTACAGAGTCTTCCTTGCTTTACCGCTGGCTGCTTCTTTCCATTCACCTTCCTAGCTCTTTATTTAAACAGTTTTCCTTCTCACTTTTCCGCTACTTTGCTGTCTTCTCCCTTTTCGTTCAAAATACGCGCCTCCTTGCCTTTTTACAGTCCGTTCCCCTTACGTCACACCATGGTACGTTTAGCAAGGACCCACAGGCGTAGTTTGCCCCAATTCTTCTTAAACAGATATCCCACAGACGGTTAATTACTGGCACATAATCTCTAAAAGGAAGCACGAGGCAGAAACAGTTAAAGGCACACAATAAAAAATTTTGTGACAACTGTTACAAGACGCTGTCGCTAAATACTCGCAAGAGATTCCACAAGTTCATAGACACGCTGCCGCTAAATATTCACAGGAAAATCCACAAGTTAATACTGGGAATGCCTGTTAAACATCTTCAATTCACAAGTAGCGATTTGGGTAGTGAACACTTCGATGAATGACAAACACGGAATGTAACTTCAAAACAACACGTCCTCCAAATACGAACCTGATTGAAAGAAATAATGATAATCAAATCCTTGATGTCAGCAACACTCATAACATTGACAAAACAATTACATTGATAATCAAGTTATGTTATTTTTAAAATGTTTCATTTTCTTTTTCATAACTTCTTTAACACACTACTTCTCCGCTGCTAAGCGCAGGTATTTTTCTAGTATTTTAATATAGTGCAGTATGGGGAGCAGGGAGAAGGAAAAAGAATAAGTTAGACATGTTCATTATGCCTTCTTAATCTGGGGTGGCGATAATAAAGCCAAACTAAAACGTAACTTCACAGCAGCAGAGTGTCTTGTGAAAGCAGAATACTGACCAAGAAAAATGACCATTCCAATGTGAAGTAAAGCTTGATGATTTTTTTTTAATTGAAATAATTTTGAACATTTAACAAAGCAATGTTTGAAACAGCTTTTGAAATTCTGAATACAGTCTTTGAGTTTATTCTAAGAGACTAATTCAGATGTTTTATAATATTTGCTTATGGAATAGGTCTGTCTGATTTGACTATGAAGACCTTATTATGACTTGTCATATTCAAATGTTATGGACTCCCTTGGGAAGGAACATATCCGGGTAAACAGAAAGGAGGAAAAAATGACTAAGGAATAAGCTAAGCAAACAAAAGCAGGCAAAGTCTTAATCTTAAACCAGATAAGGGCCAGAAATACAGGGAGAACTAATCCATCAAAGATACAAGCCAGAAACAAAGTCAACAAATATGAATATCAGGAAAGCAGGTTGGGCAGCATGGTGGCGCAGTGGTAGTGCTGCTGCCTCGCAGTTAGGAGACCCGGGTTCGCTTCCCAGGTCCTCCCTGTGTGGAGTTTGCATGTTCTCCCCGTGTCTGCGTGGGTTTCCTCCTCCCACAGTCCAAAGACATGCAGGTTAGGTGGATTGGTGATTCTAAATTGGCCCTAGTGTGTGCTTGGTGTGTGGGTGTGTTTGTGTGTGTCCTGCGGTGGGTTGGCACCCTGCCCGGGATTGGTTCCTGCCTTGTGCCCTGTGTTCGCTGGGATTGGCTCCAGCAGACCCCTGTGACCCTGTGTTTGGATTCAGCGGGTTGGAAAATGGATGGATGGATGGAAAGCAGGTTGCCCTGATAATATGTCATCTAGAACCTGGAAATTCTGTACTGATCAGAGATATCTCACTACAGATATGCAGAGTTCCAGTCTACTTTAAAGCTGCTGTTATTGTTCCAGTTCTGAAGAAGGATAAAATTAAGAGACTTAATTATTATAGGCCAGTCCCTTTGACATTGGAAGCTGTGAAGACCATTGAATGTTTGATGCTAACCCATCTCAAGTTAATTACTGATCTCTTCCTATATCTGTTACAATTTGCCTACAAAGCAAACTCTTCAGTTGAGGACTTGGTCAATGGGTGTCTCCATCATATTCTTAAATATCTTTATTCGCCTAATATGTACATTAGGATCTTGTTTGTGTTCTTCAACACTATTGTCCCAGAATTTCTTTACAACATGCTAACTGGACTAGCTGCACTCTCTAATATTTGTCAGTGGAGTACTAGCTTTTTAACTGGAGGGAAGCAGCATGTAAGACTGAGCCCTGTCAATTCATTTCTATGTGTATCAGCACATGTCCTCCCCAAAGATGTGTTCTTTCAGTACTTTTGCTCTCACTTTACACATCTTTAACTTCTTTGATAATCCAGTTTTAGCTTTTAAATACAAAACATTGTGAAATGTACTGCATTATGCTATGATCATTAGGTCTTAATGTTTCAATCAGCTCTATACTTGCAGTTTTACCCTGGACATTAAAGAAGAACAAATCTAGTCAGGCTTCCTTTCTTGTTGGTGCATTAACCAACTTTTATGGTATTCCTTGTGACATTTCTTCCATCCACCATGGGCTAATAGTGAGTCTGGGTGTCACATTTTATAGAGGAAGGACTAATGATATGACACATTATGTGATACCTGTCACATGGATGCAATAAAACCCAGTTGATGAAACAATATGGTGGAGTCCAAAAACAAAACTCCACTACAAAATGACAACAAAAGTACAATGGTACTATAATTTAGTTAAATATTTTTATGTATTTTATTGCTATGCTTGTTGTTTAAGAGTTGTTATGTGGCAGAGTGTTATATATTTTCTATTGTGTGTGTAATTATTTTGCTGTTTCTTGTTCTTTGTTGTTGGAGCTCCTGCAGGCAGGATCACTCTGATGTCAATGCTCCTGAGCCCTTCTCTGGCTATATAAATAAGCTGCAAAGACTCAGGAGCAGGAGATCATTCATTTATTGTGAAGTTAAGTGAGTACTGTGGTTTCTGTGTAGGACTTTCTGTATTTCTTGATTTATTGTGCTTTGTTATAAGGATTCTGATTTTTGGATTATGCTCTGGGAGTCATTTGTTTAGGACTGCCTTTTAGGCAATTCCTTTGTGCTTTTTTTCTCTTTTTATTGAGATTTTTCTTTGTACTGTATTATCTACTTTTCTATGAATAAAATACTTAATTTACAAAGATTTTCTGTTTGTCATATTAGTTTAAGCTCAGATGTAAGAGACAATCTTAGCAAGTTAAAATGTCGAGTTAAACTCTTATTAGAATTTGCTCAATTTGAATAGAATATAGATTTCTTTCATAGTCATAGACAATGGTATAGTCTCTTCCCTCTGTAAGTTAGTATGAGATAGAACTTTCTTGCTATAACTAAGATACATTGAGTACACAGGGACTTAAAGACCCATTTTCACCTTAGAAATTGGTTAGGCATACAGTTTTCTAACCGTTTTGAAAAGGTTCAGAAATGTTTGAAATGGTTCAGAAACATTTTGAAGTCATTTGCAACGATTTGAAATGTAACAAGATTTAAACTTTTTCTTAACAAGAACTTTTCTTTTTTTGCTATGTCAATTTTCTCTTTTTTGTGTGAACTGTTTTACTTTGAATTTTAACTAAAACGTTTAAAAAATGCAGAAACTTTGTGCAATCATTTCAGCGCATCAGGCTTTTGTCCATTTTTATGCTATAGCTGCTGAACTTTGGTAATTTTGGAAAAACACAGCTACAATAGGGGTTTCAGTCATTCCTCCTCTTCTGGGGATTTTGTTATATCTCTAGCTGTTTATCCACCTCCTCATTTTTGGACCTGCTATAGCTGAAGCTAGTAGGTGGTATTAGGACCTGGCTGGTTCAGATTAGCCTCTCTTAGGCAGACCAATTAGGAATCTGGCCACTTCTCTTGCCATCGTGGTGACTCCGTACCCTAACAGATTCAATATTTCAACATTGTCTAAATCAATATGAATAGGAAAAAATCCTTACGAAAAGCAAAGATTACATATAAAAACCCAAAGTTATAACAGAATGGTCTATTCTAAAAATAGGTGTTCTAATAAGAACAGCATGCTAGACAGGCAGATATTTACAGGTAATTTCAATGTTTGAGTATATAATATAAAGTCAATCAGCCACCTTACCAAAGTAAAGTCTAAATGTAAATCTTTAATAAGCCTTTCTACAAGTGGAGGGGGTTTGATGACATTGAGAAATTGATGAAAAGTTTGTAAACAGGAGCTTCACATGAATCTTGTTGCAAAGGAGATGAAACAAAATAACAACATCGCATATACTGGCTCAGTTAACCCGGGAAACAAATTGAAATGAATCTGATAAACCCTTAGTTTTCTCTGTCAATTTCTTCTTTATAATTTATTGAAATTGCTTTCCCAGCTGCTTGGCTAAAGTCATTTAAAGTTTCAAGGTATTTTTTTTCATATACAATCATTTTTGGATCCTTCTGCTACTAAAATGAAATCCTGAAAATGTGATAAAAATGAAGCTCAACCACTAAAGACTAAAAAATATATATTTACTAAGAATTAATATCTGTGCTTATTTCTTTACATATATCCTCTTATGTTTTCAATGAATTTCTCCTTATAGGAGCCAAACACATCATTCACTGCAGAGTTTAGCTATTTTATATGTATTTTTATCTTTTCAAGTCTGACTTGTAAATGTACAGATAGTAGAAGATTCGTTATCAGTGGAATCTAGAGATAATTTGGCATAGATACCAAGGTTATTATATTTTACCTTTTTATATTAGTTTTTATTCTATATTTTTTTCTGACCTTACTTGGAATTTCAGTTTAATTTTAGTTTTCCTTCATCGTGCATTTTTTGTTTTAGTTTAGTTTTTATTTTACAAAGACATTTCTATTTTATTTTTATATATATTAGTTTTAGTAATTATGGTATGGTTAAAGAGCTACTATGGAGTTTAGTTTTTGTGTCACAATGAGACAGAACTTAACGAGTTTTGATATAATATGAGTTTAATGTTAGTGGAAGCTTACTACACTACATGACATAGTTTACTATTTGGTTTTGTTTTTATCTGATAAAAACAAGCATAATCAAAACCAGATACTGAATATGAATAATTTCACACAATTTTATCATTTTTAAAATATTTTCTATGTCATTTTTGCTGAACAAACCTGTGCTGACTGTTGGCACTTTTTTCTTTTCCTTTTATTGCCCAGAATGGTCCAATTTGTAATGAACTTTAGGTGAATTTTAAGGTGTAAGGGTTTTTTACTCTAAATGTCTACAGCACACAACATATCCTGCTCCAACATCAAAGTGCCTATAATGAATGCCTTCAATATTGTATTAAAAAATCTCAAATACTGGGCTTTGTTATTTTCTACCAGCCATATTGATCTCTGATTCCATCTCAGGCACAAACAATTTATAGACAGAATTTTGCCACCTGCAGGCCTGTAAAAATCAAAAATCAGAAAACAGAATCTACTGTGTTCTCACGCGTGTGATCATGAATTAGTGTGCAGACCCCACCTAGCTGTATTGAGGGAAACAAAGAAAAACAAGCATGTAATGTCCAGGGGCCTCATGTATAACACTGTGCGTAGAACTCACACTATAACATGGTGTAAGCACAAAAGCTGGAATGTGGGTATGCACAGAAAAATCCAGACGCATAAATCCGTGCGTACGCAAACTTCCACGTTCTTCCGCTACATAAATCCTGGTCAGGTTGAAAAGTAACGCACGTGCACGCGTATGCTGTCCTGCCCTGTTTCCTCCCAGAATTACGCCTCTTTGAGTATGCAAATCAATATAAATAGCCCTTAAGCTCAGCCTTCTGTGAAAAGACAATGGGAAAAGCACGGGGGATAATATATGAATTTCAGCGAATACCAAGTGGAGGCAAGGAACAAGTACTATATGTTGGTTTAAACAGTCGTATAATCAACAAAAGGAAGTTGATCGAGTGACAGAGTGTCAGAGAAACTTGAAAGCTCAAGTTCCCGAAATAAAAAAGAAGTCACATATCAAAGTCGCTGTGAAAAGGTGAGTCGTAGCCCACCGTCTGAGTGTCATATGAAAGCTCATTAGGGTACAGACAAAAAAAAATAGGCACACAGTGGGAAAAAAGCACGAAATGTCAACTTTAATCTCGAAAGTTCCACTTCATCTTAAAATTGTTTAATTTACTAGTTTCTCAAATCCCATCGTAACTAAAGTAGCAAGTTAAATAATTTGTTTTTTATTTGATCTTCTATGTTCTCTATGTGTGTGAATCAATACATGTTTCCGGGCTTTCTCTTCCTCTGACAGGACACAGAATCCATTACATTTGTGATATTACAGCTCTCTGAATAACTGAAATACTGAGATGTATACGTGATATAATTTTCATGATGACAGGAGTTAAATCATGTTATTAAACATGGGAACACAGTGGCGCAGTGATTGTTCATGTCTCACGCAAGATGCTTGCTGCGCCATGCGCGACCTTCGATGAAATACTTTATTGTAATTTCAAACGTACTAATCCCCAATTCCTGTCCTTACTTTTCTTTCTCCAAATACCCAATCACCACACAATCAGCTCTGTAATAAACGTTAAGCCATCTATAAGCTTAGAATGCAGACTCTTCAAAACTTTAAGAAACATTGAAATATCTTCGTAGTACATGTTTAATTATTCTATCCATCTATCCTTCCAGTGTTGCGCCAGCCCCAACAAGAACACAGCGTGAGGCAGAAACAATCCGTGAACGGAGCGCAAGCTCCTAGTTATCACTGCGGCGCCATGTCCTGGCATGTTTAATTATTAACAATATAGACTACTGCGGTGGGCAGGTGCCCTGCCCGGTGTTTGTTTCCTGCCTTGCGCCCTGTGTTAGCTGGGATTGGCTCCAATATAGATTATTTAAATGAAGTTAAAGTTTTATCTGTATAATATAATAATCATATTTTGCTGCATTTTATCTTAAAAATGATATAGTCATCATATGTAAATACGCGCTTTATAAAGTGTCTCAGGCTGTGCAATATTATAACTAGTGCAAGTTTACAGTGAGGTAATTCTACTTATAAGTACAAACAGTTCTACAAGGAGCAATTGATGGACTGATTGAGTGCGTTTATAGTTCTTGGGATGAAACTGTTTCTGAACCGCGAGGTCCATACAGGAAAGGCTTTGAAACGTTTGCTGTGTGAAAACAGTTCAATAGACAGCATGGCTAAGGCAGCGTGTACTTGATGCTGTATACCGATAATTCCCTTTCTCAGATTCTGTAGATCTTTGATTCCCCACTTAGATACAGTGATATAAATACTCTGAGTGTTGCAGTGAGAATAATATGGAAAAAGATGATCTGCTATGGCAACCCCTAACGGGAGCAGCTGAAAGATGAAGAAGAAGGTGCAGTGAGAGTAACAATGCTAAAGCAGCTATTGTATTTAGAATAGTTTGACAATTCTGTGGACCATTATATTCTTACTGGTTAATTATGATCAGATGCATTAAACTAATAAACAATATGCGGTTAATTTCAGTATATTTATAAAGCCGTGTCAGGGATGTGGATCTGAAAAAGAAAGATAAACCACACAGGAACAGTAGCACTGCTTTGACGCTAAGTGCTGACAGTCTGCAAAACCGAGTGGAGAACTTGTGTACGCCAGGGTATGAGGTACCATGGAAATGTGTGTGGCTTTACGCCAAGTTTAGGTTTCATACATCACAATTTGAACGCGGAAACTTCTTACACAATATTTTTCTGTGTACGCACTGTTCATACATGAGGCTCCAGGTTAGGGGCCGTCAGACTTGAATAGCCCACCATAAGAACAATAAACTCATAATGAGCAGAGCAAGAGCAGGTAATAAGAGTATGGACAGGCACAATACGACAGAGACAGCATCTGAGATTAAGAACAATATATACAACATTATCTAAACCTGTTTATCCAGAGCAGAATCACAGGAACCTGGAGCCTACCACAGCAGGTTTGGATGCAAAGCAGGAACAATCCCTGGTATGCAATATGTATGATATGGCTGATGTTAAGAATAAAAAGAAAATTATATTTCAACTATCTATTTTGAGAGAGAGAGAAACATTGAAAAAATGGGGACAAATATTTTAAAACATAATTCTGCAATTGGATTCTTTTCATAATATCTGATATTAATAATGATGAATATTCTAAAAAAGATAAATTAAAACATATACCATAAATACAAAAACACATTAGTATGTTTAGCTTTTCATCACTTGGCAGACTCTCTTTGCCTACCTACCAGAAGTTCAGTAGAGACATTGCCAACTCAGGAATTTTATAAGGTTTGTATCTCTTCGTTGTTAAATGACATTTTTAAAGCAAAAGTGATTGGTTAGCGACAATATGCTGATCTTGTATTATGACCTAGAGTGGTCTCCCCTCGACTTTCTCCTGTACTCAGATATGGGGATGAATATTTGAGGCGTAAACCGCAAGACAATGATTATATTATGTAAATTAAAAAAACATCAACAACAAATCAAATTAATATTATATTGATTAATTATTATAAAAGTAAAGTTGATTAAATTTACCCTGCAGCTGCTTGAATAAAAAGGTAAAGTACCACTTCTGGTTGATGGATTTGGCCCAAAAGTTAATAGAGATCTACAATTTTGGTGTAACGACCACATGCCAAATTTCATCTATCTATGTAGTTGCGTTTTTGAGTTACCGTGTTTACATACAGACATAATTTCAAAAAAACTGTATCTTCGGACTTGGGAATTCATCAAAATCTCAAGGTCGAATTTTTTTCATGATTATACTTTCTCTATACTTTGTATGCGAAGTGGCAGATGAATTCCTTTCAACAAAAAGCAGGCACCTGAGGAATAAACTGAAACACTACTCGCTTGTGATTTTTCCGTCCATACGGTAAAGTTTTTGTTTACCACCACATTCCAGTTTCAGGCATTTGAATTACATCTTGATATACAACAAGTGCAAAGAAAGGTGGTACATAAATCGCTTTCTATTCCACAGGCTTTACCCGCGTATTCAACTTGCTTTGTCACCACAAATGCTGTGTGAACACCCGCCCTCCTTCACTAGCCGCCGTTCACTGGATGAATATATGTGGGCGGCTCGTGGTGGATGACTTTCAGTTTTAGAGTTTAAAAGTTATAAGGGTTAAAAACTAACAGAAAGAATATTCATTCAAAAATGAAAACTAAAATTAGTTCAGTGTTTCCAGCTACTTTAATAGTTTTGTTTAGTTTTAGTTTTTCATTTCAGTTTTGTTAATTATTTTATTTCAGTTTACAAAAAAATGTTTTTTTTAATAATAGTTTCAGTTTTTATTTAAGTTTTCGTTAACTATAATAACCTTGACAGATACAAGAGTTTTACTGCTCTTTTTTGAGCAGGTTCCATACATGTAGAAGTATAAGGATTTCTATGTGAATAAATGCCCAAGGATGAAGTGTGGCATACCTAGCTAGAGTGACTGCAAACCTTGAACCACATAACAAATAGCAGTGATAACTCAGGAGACAAATAAAACAGTCCAAGAGATACAGAGTGTAACTTAATGTCATGGCAGACATTTTATATATCTATTATTGATTAATGCTATTATAATTGTTTGTTAATGTACACACAGACTCCACTACTACATCCATCACTTGTGGCCTGGCTGTTTTGGTCTATTCTCAGTTGTACTCTAATAAATCAGGCATAATATACAGTATTGCTGATCAGTACAGAAAGCTATGTCTATGCAAAAGTCATATTGCTGGCTACTCTGTAATCTTTTTGAAGACAGGTTTACTTTTTAGTTCATCCAGTTTATTATGTAACGATTGTACATTCACCAGAGTTATAATAAGAGTAAGAAAACAGGTTACCCAATGCCTCATGACCTTTAACCAAAGCCATGTTTGTCTGCCCCTATTTAAACAGCTTGTTAGATTACCTTGACTGAAGGTCACCCTGACAATTAAAGCACACAGCACTACGAAGCAACTCAGTTGGTATGATCCCTGTACTGGTAAACTGAATTGTTTCAGGTTGAATATTATCAGCATTTGGATTACTTTCAAAGAAATATAAAAGAATCCACAAAGCAATTATAGTGAACAAAATAAGCAAGTCCATAACACAATAAATAAGAAACTCTGCTCCAAAACTCAATAGATAATAAATACTTTCTTCTAAGCACAATAAATAATAAATATCTTCCTCTGGAGTAAACAATAACTACTTGGATAAAAGATAAGCAGTACAAATGAGAGAAATAGACCTGAAATGGACTCGACACCGGTCAACACTAGAGCAGAGCCAATTTCAGAGATGTGCAAGTTATGTCTACTGTCAACTCAAAAAGTTCCCTTTATGACAAGAGTGTGCTGAGAGATTAACTGCTGTACCATCTATGGCTAGTTATTGCTTTACAGCCAAAGCCTCTGGGTTAAGCTTCAATTACATAGTGAGTAAATGGGAATAAAAAAAAAAACACAATGAATGATTCAATGTAAGCAAATGTAAAAGCTTGTAAATCTTTTTTGAAGGTGCTTAATAGCAAACCCCATGACTTAAACTTGCTTCTGTATAATGTGATAGAATGTGGTAAAATGTATAGAAAAAATGAAGTCTATTTATTACAAAGCACAAGGGCGGAATCTGCTTTTGCTCATAACAACAGCACTAGCAACATGTTATGATAAACAGACTAGGCTATCTCATCTCCCAGCAACATTGTCTAGCAACCCTTTTGAAATTTCCAGGTGCTCCCATGCCAGGCACACATATAATGACTCTAGGGCAGGGGTGTCAAACTCCAGGCCTGGAGGGCCGCAGTGGCTGCAGGTTTTCATTCTGACCCTTTTCCTAATCATTGACCAGTTTTCGCTTTTAATTTTCCCTTCATTTTAATAGCGCTCTTTTTAAGGATTCAGTCCTCTGAATTGATTCGTTTCTTCATGAAATGGCAGCCAAACAGAGATGAGACTTGAAACGAACCAACAGATGAGCAGCTAAACTGGGATTTCAAATTCCAACCAATTTCACTCCAGCCAATCTATTAATGAGAAGCCAATTCTTGCTGTTAATTAATGAAGCCCGTTATTTAATTTTGTGGTCTGTTGCTACTCTCATTCTGCCACAGCAGACATTTCCAAAACTGTTGACTTTCTGTTCGTCAAAATGTTTTTTGGTGGCCTGAGAGATCAACCTTACTGAGACCTTCACTTTTCTTTATTTTCATATATTGTGTGACGGGCACAGGTGAGCTGGTCATGTGGCAGCTCGTTTTGTGTCTCATTATTGTTTGGCTGCTAATTAAAAAAAGAGACAACTAAGGGGCCTGAGTCAAGTTAATTAAAATAAAAGCAAAAGAAGTTAATTAGCAGCAAACGCTGGTCACTAATGAAGAAGCTGGTTAGAATGAAAACCTGCAGCCACTGCGGCCCTCCAGGACTGGAGTTCGACACCCGTGCTCTAGGGTATCCTGGGATTTTCTACCAGCATCTCACTTTTCTTTTTTTTACTTGCTAACAACCTTGTGAATGTGTTGCCGACTTGGCTCATTCTGGCACACGCAACTTGATTGGAGCAGTGCGGATGTTTTCTAACTTGTGCAGAGCCAAGGAGATGTAAGAGGTGCTAGATAAAAATACTACAAAAATATCAAATTTTGCTTTTTGATGCTGAAATTCCTTGTTATGTTAAAAGCAGGTTGTCCACAAATACTTCTGTGTTTGCTTAAGAACTACTTGATGATTAGTTTAAGCAATTTGCTCCTTTATGTTGTATTGCTTGGCTATACATGTTTTTGTTGATAGCTGTAACCAAAATACAAGTATGACTTTGCAAGCTGTTACTAATTATACAAGCAATCTGAGTCGCTGACTTTGGTTCATGATGTCAGAAATGTTGTCTAAGGCAGCTGATTTTAGATGGCACAAAAGTATCTCTAAGTTACACAGGCATGCCATGCCTTTTAACTCTAACAGCAGAAATATTTGAGCTTTGAAAGAACATTTTGGAGACAAGAAATTTAAATGTTAAAAAAGGTGAAATTGTCTTGGAGACACGATGACCACGTCATACCAAGATTAGCCTTTTAAAATCAGTTAAACGTTGGTCATAGGGAATGACGGGGGAGAGAAAAGCCAATCCAAAAATACTCTTACTGATTTCAGCTGCTTAAAGCAACACAGGAATGGGCTGTCGGGAAAAGACTTAACATCTAACAGTACAAAGTCATATTGGTATTTATTGCCATACTTTATTTTGCTTTTGTTTTATATTACTATCAATTTGATCTACTGTATAATACATAAGTAAATATGTGTAAGTTTTCTACTACTGCTAATTTTACTCTTGTTTATTTGCCTGAGATTATAGGAAAGGCGAAGATGCTGAACTCCATCACCTAGCTGTGTGGCAAGAGTATGGGATTTGAGGCTTTCTGTTAAAGGCTACATAATAAAGAGTATAAAGAGGGAAATTGGGTCAACCTATGTCCCACCCACGACAAGCACCTGTCCACTGTGTGAACATCTAAAAATTATATAGATCCTGTCATAAAGGGCTCATAAAGCTGATGAAAAATTATTAGTGTTACATCAGCATGACCTGCCATATTAGTATGCATGATCAGTTATGTTCTCGGGAAATGAGGTGTGAACTGGTGTCTGTGCTTGGTAAATTTATAAATGTATTTAGTAAAGTTGTATACATAATTCCATTAATTTTTTGCGCATGCATTGCCCTTGCAGCATGTGACACAACATAGGAAACAATTGTGGATGGGATGTCAGTCCATACCAACAGCCTACATCCCCGATCAGTTTAGAGTGTATTTTCAGCAGGTTAGGCCATAGAAACAAAACAGAAACTTGATTTTAATCTCTTGTATTTGTAATATCATTCTTTTGGTGTCTGCCCAGTGCATTTGGATATAGGTGAGAATGGAGATGCAGGCCTACTGGTAAATTGAGAGTTTTGCCCGAGGAGTTACCCTATGCATTACCACTGCAGTCTTATACAGCATTTGAATAATGATCACTGCAGCACTGTACAGGTCAGTCTTGTCATCATCTCTACCATCACCTGTGAACTAAACCTCAAGTCCTTCCTCTTGGACCAGTTGTTCTCCACGTATCAAAAGGGGAGGGCCATGACGTCAGATTAAGAAGTGCAAGTTCTTATCCCTATTACTTCACTTGGCCACAGACTGTTCTAGCAAATATTGGAGGTCACAATCGAATATACCGTGTATATCTTAAAACTACAAGTACAAGGGACAATGCAAATTGGCATTGTGTTTTCACTGTGCTGACTGAAGATAGTTAAAGTAGTACAAGAAATGATGAATAACTCAAAACCAGAACTCAGAACATGATTGGCAGAGCCCAAAACACTAAAGTAGACATCAAAGTCAAAAAAGAGTATGCAACTAGTCAATTACTAAAAGAATCACAAAGAATGCATGCAAAACTGGGATATTTTATCCAATCTCAGATATCCAGGAACGGCTCACGTGACCTTTATACCCAGTGCATTATGGGATTGTTTCTATAGAAACAGGTGATGCAAAAACCCCAAAACAGCAACACTAATTTGAAAAACAATATGACATCAAGACTGATGCAAAAAAGCAAACTTTTAATAACATTTCCATTTAAGAAACTAATTACAGAAACTGATTCTGTGTGTATGTAACCCCCCAAAACATGTATAACATAATTTACAAACACATAGGAAATTGAGTAAAAAGTATTGAAAATGTCAGTTTTAACATTTACATTTTTAATTATTTAAATAGTATGTGTGTCATTTTCCTGTTCTTCCTTTGCATTTTCTGAATAGCCATTGGGCAAATGCCCATCTTATTTTAAAACAAAAATTATATATAGAAGATATGATTTTTTTAACACAATTATCACTGCAAGTACAACCATTGAATGCTGGTACCCAAATGTAAATCCAGCCTTTCCTCCATCTCATCCTTGACTACATCTGCAATGAACTTTGATGCTGTTTTACAAAGTATGAGTCAAGTAAACCCCACAAATCTGGCATCAGATTTTGGTCAGCTGATGTAAATAACTAATAGCATGCTAAATTTTGTTCCCTATTTGGAGAAAGATCCCGCTTGATTACCAAGACTTTGGCGATGCAATTCGCTGAGACTATCGCAGGTATTGCCTTCTGACAATACTGTCACATCACTTATTTGCCAGAAAGACAAGGCTGCTCCATACCATAATGTAAACAAAATGAAACAGGAACTGCTAACCACCTGTGAAAGGCAACTATAGTTATTTCATTTGCTATTTAATATACCCAGCTAATTGAAAAGTGCTGTTTTTATTTTTTCATTTTCTGTGTGATGTGCCCAGCTATCTGAAAAGTGTTGTTTTGCTATTAAAGATTAAATACTGAAGTTGTTACATGGTGAACAGCAGCCCAACATTTAGAAAGCATTTCTCCAGATCACTCTCACTCTCAGCAGACTGACCCAGTACTAGTTGGGAGAATGCAGAAGCAATAAAACTGTTTAAAGTGTTTTGTATGTAGAATCTATTCACAAAAGATGCCAAGAATCTGTGCTGACTGTTGATGTGGACTGTTTCGTAATAAACCTTTGTGCCACTTTAAAAATGCTTACATATCCACAGAAATATGTGATGGTTGTACATTTTAAACTATTTCCACAAAATAGTAATTTCTTATTTGCTTTTATTTTTTTTTGACAATAGATGCAATCAGGAGGCTGTATATAAAGAAATTATTTTTATGTTCACTGATGATGGAATAAGGATCACTATAAGCACAGTGTTGTGAATCTTACCAATTTTAAATTAACTTTTAATTAAATTTATTCACCTTTATAAAATTTTTGAATACAGTTCACAAACTTTCAGATTTGTCTGCAGAATTCTTTTTTTCTTTTTGCCCCTATAACCTATCCCCTAATACAGATGCTTTACGTGGTCCAAGGATATTAAGTATACTTAACAACTACACCCTGTCATAACAGTGTGAAAAAATCTTAAACATATTAATCTAAAAATAAATTACAAAAAAAAAAACTTGGAAAAATTTTAATGACAACCTTGATATGCCAGTTTTCCTTCCAGATTTACATGCTTTCTGATACTGATGCATACCTAGAAAGAAACAGGCTGTTGCCTTTCTTGTATCTGTTAATATTAAAGAGGTGTAACAATGGGTTAACATGGTCTTTTTATTTTTCTGCAGTTTTGCTGATTTCTAAAATAAATATGTGACAAGATCTAACTGATTTAATCTGAGGTAAGTCGATTATTCGGAACATTTTTATTTCCTGGGTCTTTTGTTTTAATCATGTATGGACACAGGGTTCCATAGAGTCCCACTGTAAAATGAAAGAACAGACAAAGTATTTAAAAAGTTTTAAAAAGTTTAACTTTAGAACACAATTTTATGTTTCAAACTAGCAAAATACCCGCGCTTCGCAGCGGTGAAGTACTGCCTTAAAATTTTTATTAAGAAGAAAATTAAACCTTTTTAAACTGAGGGAAAATAGACGATTAATTATTTGTTAAGGATCTCTTTGTATGCCACGTTGTCAGTTCGGCCCTCCAGTTGCAATATGACCAAGCTGTAGCTGTGCGCTGAGCTTACTCTTGAGCATGCAACGTACAGTTGGCCATGTGAACAGTAATCTTGTTTCAAATCTCACAGCTTGGATTGCTGCTGTCATAATCGGTTTGAGTTTCATGGTTTGTTTCAGTTACGACAGTATTTGTAGGACTTGTGTTGAAGAGACATTCGGTATCTGTCAAGCGTTGTAAGTATACAACCAGTTTCATTGATAACTTCACATCCAGCTTTTGAGAGTTTAAACATTTCTAAACATCAAAGTGTCCACTACTGAAATCGTCACCTGTGAAGCTAAGATGTTTAAGAGGCATTGGCGGTTGTCCAAAGGTGTAAAATATTTGGCCATTTCGGTACACTTAAGCATTTCACTCTTCTAGTGCTCCTGTGTTGTATAATTATCTCCTGTACCGTCATCAGTCCACACCTTGAACCTGTCCCAGTCATTCAATGCATAAGACACAATGTTCCTCCGGATATCAATTGTGAGCCTGATATGGCTGTGCAATATGTAACAAAGAGAATGGAAAAGGCAGGTGCCATCTCCGGGCATGGAAACCACTTGGTAAGTGACAGTTCTTTGATCGTTGGTGATTACCTCGATAGACATGTTAATGGGGGTACGGTTGGAATGATAAAGGAAATGGGTACCTGAACAATGTAAAGTAAGTCTAAAATACCTATACAATAAATATAATCGTAATAAATGAACAATAAAACAGTGGAGAAGCCGTGGATTAAATAAAAAGGCTGTAGTTATCAGCAGGGAGACGTGAATACCGTGGTGAAGCAAGGAAGGGAATGTAGAGACTGGAGCGACAGACGGCCTTATATAGGCAGGCAGCCAACAATGTGGGAGGCGTTGGGATGGGGGACCCAACGCCGCCTCACACGGTGACCGAGCTGCAGGCTATGGACGTATATATGTACGTAAGTAGGATTCAGTTAGCATTGGGAACCCGCGTACCAAATTTCTTGAAGATGGGCCCATAAGTAACAAAGACCGTTGAAAAGTTCAATATGGCAGCCGACAGTGGCATCATATCACCGAAATAAGTACCAAATTTCAGCCTTCTACCTATGAATAAGAGAGTTCAACATGGCAGACGTTGTTGACCGTTATGACCGTTACGCGTAGAATTTTGAAATGAAACCTGCTTAACTTTTGTAAGTAAGCTGTAAGGAATGAGCCTGCCAAATTTCAGCCTTCTACCTACACGGGAAGTTGGAGAATTAGTGACGTTGGAAAGTTCAATATGGCGGCTGACAGTGGCGTCATACCACTAAAATAAGTATGTACATTGGTTTCGGTTAGTGCAGGGAAGCCGCCTACCAAATTTCGTGAAGATGGGGCCATGAATAAGAAAGTTGAAGATGGCGGACATTGTTGACCGTTATGACCGTTACGCATAGAATTTCAAAATGAAACCTGCTTAACTTTTGTAAGTAAGCGGTAAGGAATGAGCCTGCCAAATTTCAGCCTTCTACCTACACGGGAAGTTGGAGAATTAGTGATGTTTGGAAAATTCAATATGGCGGCCGACAGTGGCGTCATACCACCAAAATAAGTACATACATCGGTTTTGGTTAGCGTAGGGAAGCCACCTACCAAATTTCGTGAAGATGGGGTCAGCCATCTACCTACACGGGAAGTTGGAAAATTAGTGACGTTGGAAAGTTCAATATGGCGGCCGACAGTGGCGTCATACCATCGAAATAAGTACATACATCAGTTTCGGTTAGCGCAGGAAATCTGCCTACCAAATTTCGTGACGATGGGGCCATAAATAAGAAAGTTCAACATGGCGGACATTGTGAAAATTAGTGACATTGGACAGTTCAATATGGCGGCCGACAGTGGCGTCATACTGTCGAAATAAGTACATACATCAGTTTCGGTTAGCGCAGGGATTCCGCCTACCAAATTTCGTGAAGATGGGGCCATAAATAAGAAAATTCAACATGGCGGACGTTGTCGACCGTTATCGACCGTTATGACCGTTACGTGTAGAATTTCGAAATGAAACCTGCTTAACTTTTGTAAGTAAGCTGTAAGGAATGAGCCTGCCAAATTTCAGCCTTCTACCTACACGGGAAGTTGGAGAATTAGTGACGTTGGAAAGTTCAATATGGCGGCTGACAGTGGTGTCATACCATCGAAATAAGTATGTACATTGGTTTCGGTTAGCGCAGGGAAGCCGCCTACCAAATTTCGTGAAGATGGGGCCATGAATAAGAAAGTTCAACATGGCGGACATTGTTGACTGTTATGACCGTTACGCGTAGAATTTCGAAATGAAACCTGCTTAACTTTTGTAAGTAAGGTGTAAGGAATGAGCCTGCCAAATATCAGCCTTCTACCTACACGGGAAGTTGGAGAATTAGTGATGTTTGGAAAATTCAATATGGCGGCCGACAGTGGCGTCATACCACCGAAATAAGTACGTACATCGATTTTGGTTAGGGCAGGGAAGCCACCTACCAAATTTCGTGAAGATGGGGTCAGCCTTCTACCTACACGGGAAGTTGGAAAATTAGTGACGTTGGAAAGTTCAATATGGCGGCCGACAATGGCGTCATACCATCGAAATAAGTACATACATCGGTTTTGGTTAGCGCAGGGAAGCCGCCTACCAAATTTCGTGAAGATGGTGCCATAAATAAGAAAGTTCAACATGGTGGACATTGTCGACCGTTATCGACCGTTATGACCGTTACGTGTAGAATTTTGAAATGAAACCTGCTTAACTTTTGTAAGTGAGCTGTAAGGAATAAGCCTGCCAAATTTCAGCTTTCTACCTACACTGGAAGTTGGAGAATTAGTGATGAGTCAGTCAGTCAGTCAGTGAGTGAGTGAGTGAGTGAGGGCTTTGCCTTCACACGGGAAGTTGGAAAATTGGTGACGTTGGTAAGTTCAATATGGCGGCCGACAGTGGCGTCATACCATCGAAATAAGTAAGTACATCGGTTTCGGTTAGCGCAGGGAAGCCGCCTACCAAATTTCGTGACGATGGGGCCATAAATAAGAAAGTTCAACATGGCGGACATCGTTGACCGTTATGACCATTGCGCATAGAATTTCGAAATGAAACCTGCTTAACTTTTTTAAGTAAGCTGTAAGGAATGGGCCTGCCAAATTTCAGCCTTCTACCTACACGGGAAGTTGCAGAATTTGTGACGTTTGGAAAATTCAATATGGCGGCCGACAGTGGCGTCATACCACCGAAATAAGTACGTACATCGGTTTTGGTTAGCACAGGGAAGTCACCTACCAAATTTCGTGAAGACGGAGTCATTCTTCTACCTACACGGGAAGTTGGAAAATTGGTGACGTTGGTAAGTTCAATATGGCGGCCGACAGTGGCGTCATACCATCGAAATAAGTAAGTACATCGGTTTCGGTTAGCGCAGGGAAGCCGCCTACCAAATTTCGTGAAGATGGGGCCATAAATAAGAAAGTTCAACATGGCGGATGTTGTCGATCGTTATCGACCGTTATGACCGTTACGTGTAGAATTTCGAAATGAAACCTGCTTAACTTTTGTAAGTAAGCTGTAAGGAATGAGCCTGCCAAATTTCAGCCTTCTACCTACACGGGAAGTTGGAGAATTAGTGATGAGTCAGTCAGTCAGTGAGTGAGTGAGTGAGTGAGTGAGTGAGTGAGTGAGTGAGTGAGTGAGTGAGGGCTTTGCCTTTTACTAGTATAGATTAATATCTATTATGATTGTGAAGAAACAACTTCAGCTTGAAAAATACTGTAATTATCCTTTAACAATAAGGATGGTAGTGAGAGACCTGAAGGTAGTATTAGCTTTAATAACAGCTGCTCAGACCAGGCAGGTAGCTATTTCATCACCTCACTGCTACTCCCTCCTACCATTCCACATTAGAATAGCATCTTTTTGTAATGAATAAAAATAATTTTGTGTTTTTAAGTTCAAATCATATTTTGATATCTCTGGAACATGTGCTAAGAATTTTTAGAAATATGAATGTCCATATGTTTGCCTGTTCAATTTTGTTTGAACTCTAGAACAAATGAACTAATGCTTTACATCTTTTGTGGATATCTTAAAGTAAATATTAAGTAATATTAATAATTACGGTTTGGGTGATTCGAACTATTCAGCTTCAAGCTTTTACAATTTTTAAAGCTAATACCATCAAACTCTGCTCAGAAATCTTTAAAATGTGTCATAGTCATTTAGTACTTAAATTTAAAAAATTTCCAAAATTGTAATGGCATTACATGTTGTGTATATTTTGGTAAATTCAAACTGTATACTGCAATCACAGTTTTTCTTTGGATTATTTTGTCTTTGTATTTTAAACCTTTCCTTTCAGAAATTACTCAAATGGATAGACTAACACAAATTTTTTATAGAATTAGTCAAAAAACAAAATTAGGCAAAACACTCATAAAAACTAGTGGATCCTAAATGTTATGCAGTTATGTTCCCCTTTCAGAGGAGTAAAATACTGCATGATCTTCAATAGCAAAATTTGAAAATTCAGTGTTTAATGAATAAACAATAAACACAAAAATTAAATTTTCAAATTATGTTCACTTGTGAGGCATTCTCTTTGTTTATTTTTTTTTTTTTTTCCCAAGACAAAAATTGAAAATGAACAAAGAAGATAACATTGGTAAAAAATAACAGAGAGTGAGAGAGCAATCATGTCAGCTCCTGCTTTTCCACCCCAACCATATTTAAACAGCAACAACAGCAAATTCAAAAACAACAAATATTATAGCCTGTCACACACATGCAGAATTTAAATTACGAGCGAAATAGTCATAGTCCCCTTTTTCTCTGGAATATTTAGGCACCATCTGGTCATACAGTGTAGTTGGTGAAAGACTCTAATCCTTAAAATGTCACACTTATAGTGTGAAAGAATGGACATCATCGGGGCCTCATGCATAACACCGTGCGTAGAATTTGCACTATATCATGACATAAGCATAAAAGCAGAAATGTACTTATGCACAAAAAATCCATATGCACAAATCTGTGCATTCGCCAACTTTCACATTTTTCCGCTACATAAATCCCAGTCAGTGTGAAAAGTAACACACATGCACGTGCCTGCTGTCTCTCCCCGTCTCCGCCCAGAATTATCTCTTTGAATATGTAAATCAATATAAATAGCCCTTAAGCTCAGTGTTCTGTGAAAAGGCAATGGCAAAAGTATGAGGAAAAATAGAAGAATTTCAGCAAAAACCAAGTGGAGGCAAGGAAAAACTTACTATTTGTTGGTTTAAACAGTGGTATAAACAACAAAAGGAAGTTGATCAAGTGACATAGCGTGTCGGAGAAACTCAAAAACTCGAGTTCACAAAGTTGCACAGTGCCCGAAATAAAAAAGAAGTTGTCAGATATCAAAGTCACCATGAAAAGGCAAGTCGTAGTCCACCGTCTGAGTGTCATATGAAAGCTTATTAGGGTACAGAGGAAAAAAAAGGCACACAGTGGGGGAAAAGCATGAAATGTCAACTTTAATCTCGAAATTTCCACTTTAATCATGTAGTTTATTTTGTCATTAAAGTAGAACATCATAAAGTTCATTTTAAAATCGTTTAATTTACTAGTTTCTCAAATCCCATCGTAACTAAAGTAGCACGTTAAATGCTTTGTTTTACATTTGATCTTCTATGTGCTCTATGTGTGTGAATCACTACGTGCTTCCAAGCTTTCTCTTCCTCTGACAGGACACCAAATCCATTACATTGGTAATATTACAGCTCTCTGAATAATTAAAATACTGAGATGTATACGTGATATCATTTTCATGATGACAGGAGTTAAAGTATGTTATTAAACATGGGAACACGGTGGCACAGTGATTGTTCATGTCTCACGCAAGATGCTTGCTGCGTCATGTGCGACCTTCGATGAAATACTTTATTACAGAAGTACTGCCACTTTCAAACGTACTAACCCCCAATTCCTGTCCTTACTTTTCTTTCTCCAAATACCCAATCACCACACAATCAGCTCTGTAATACACGTTAAGCCATCTGTAAGCTTAGAACGCCGATTCTTCAAAACTTTTAAGGAACATTGAAATACCTTCATAATGTTTAATTATTCTATCCATCCAGTGTCGTGCCAGCCACAGCAAGAATACAGCACAAGGCAGGAACAATCCGTTAAAAGTTAAAGTTTTATCTGTGTAATATAATAAACATATTTTGCTGCATTTCCTCTTCAAAATGATATCGTCATTATATGTAAATACGTGCTTTATAAAGTGGCTCAGGTTGTGCAGTATTATAACTGTATCGCAAGTTTACAGTGATGTGATATAACTGTCAACTTATAAGTACAAACAGTTATACAAGGAGCACTTGATGGTCTGATGGATTGCGTTTAGAGTTCTTGTGATGAAACAGTTTCTGAACCGCGAGGTCAGTACAGGAAAGACTCTTAAGCGTTTGTCGGATGAGAGCAGTTCAAATAGTGAATGGCTGAGGCAGCGTGTGCTTGATGCTGTATACCGATAAGTCTCTTTCTGATCAGCTGCTATAGATCTGTGATTCACACTCAGATACAGTGATAAAAATACTCCGAGTGGTGCAGTGAGAGTAATTTGGAAAAAGATGATACGATGTGGCAACCCCTAACGCGAGCAGCTGAAAGAAGAAGAAGAAGGTGCAGTGAGAGTAACAACGCTAAAGCAGTTATGATATTTGGAATAGTTTGACCATTCTGTGGACCATTATATTGTTACAGGTTAAATACAATCAGATGCATTAAACTAATAAGCAATATGCAGTTAATTTCAGTGTATTTATAAAGCCGCATCAGGGATGTGGATCTGAAAAAGAAAGGGTAACCACACAGGAACAGTAGCACTGCTTTGACGCTGGATGCCACAAGTCTGCAAAACCGAGTGGAGAACTTGCGTACGACAGGGTATGAGTTACCATGGAAATGTGTGTGGCTTTACGCCAAGTTTAGGTTTTATACATCCTGATTTGAACGTGGAAACGTTCTTACGCAACGTTTCTGTGCATACACACCGTTTATACAAAAGGCCCCTGGTCAGATCTGTTATATCTAGTTGAGTAGTGATGAAGTTAAAAAATGGAAATGTATGATTGAGATCTAATAGAATTCAACTGAAAGAAGTTGAATCAAACCCCAAATCCAAAATGAAAAAGCAACAAACTGTAGTCTTGAATAAAACATTGTCATTTTCTTTTGTATTGGTTTGACTTGTGCAGCATGTTTAGTTATCCTACTCACTCTTGATGGAGTTGATTTTCACATCTGGCTTATTTGTTGTCAGTTCTCTCAGCACTGATTTATGTTTCTAAGACCATAAGGCAGTGCTTCTTTCAGTCCCAATTTAGTCTTAACATAACATTTTCTTCAGAAACAAAAAAAAAATTAAAGCCGTGCTATCTCCATTTCTGATCTTTCTACATCACCACAATTACCCTCAACATATATCATTTTGTTGAAGACTACAACTCAGATCTTCACTCTGCATTAGACAAAATAACTCCTTTAAAGTTCAATAAGGCTTTCTTTATGCATTTGTGGTCTTAATCAGCACTATGATCTATGAAAGCAACAGGCTAATGCCTCAGTAGGCGTAAGCTTGCCTTTCTGCTGCCAGATAATCAAACATGGTGAATCTCACACAGGGACAGACTTCAGTGTTACACAGCAGAAGAATATGAGTGCAACATTAACATGACTTCAGTTTTCACCTGCTGCCTCAAAATGACATCACTGTTATCTCATTTACAGCTCCTCCCCTTCTCATCTCACCAATAAAAGTTGATGCTAACAGGAAATCAGCATCAGTTTTAAGCCCAAAGTGTCGGTAAATACACAGGTTTGTCATAAGCCTTTTTTTTTAACAGTGAAAAAAGGTGCTTATGTTGAAGTGTTTATGTTCAACGTAAGCAGCGCTCATGATACAAGCTGGACTTAAGTGATATTGAGTGTGAAAATGTTCCCACTGAATTTTATATGTATAATGTGACAACTTGTAGGCACTTGACAAGCTAGGACATGGAATCATAAAGGATTATTTAAGTTCTTAACTTTATTTAAATACATTTGAAGCAAATTTGCTATGGCCTTCTAGTCCCCCCGCAGGTTTCCCAGAGACCCACTACACCATTTTGGTTTTCAGTAGGATAACACCCAGGTTAATAAGTTCCGCATCTTATGGATATCTCCATATAGAAAGTTATTCTTGTTAATGCTAATCTTCTTATATAATATGCTACTGTGGCAGTCTGTTTGTTTGTCCAGGATTTAAAATCACCTGTAGCTCGCAAAATATTGATCTGGAATTTGGTGCACATATACTACATGACATCTATTATCCACTTTCGGGGTGATGATTGACATCCAAGATTATTCCTCTTTTCATTTTCATTTTATTTTATTGTACTGTAGAATCAGCTGTTGGCGGCAGCCAGCAGATCGGGTGTGTGGCACATGCGTATGGGCGCCGTTCTCATCCCTACCACCTTCGCCATCACTCCCCCTACCTCTTCATATCTTAAATCGTTCTTGAGGCAGATTGAAGACTTAAGTGCCAGCTTAAGTGAAAAATTAAGGAAAATATACTAATTGCAACACAAACACTGACTTAATCAGTTTTAACGCGAAAAGATGCCGACAAAAGAAGAGAAGAAATGGACCGCTAGGGTGGAGAAAAGAAGAGCTGCTCAGGAAGCAGCGAGCACATCAACTTCTGAGCAAACAAATGGTAAACGTACAGAGAAAGAGGATAAAAACTAGGAATGCTCAAGTCAAGTGTATTCACTGCACGTTGCGCCATTACTGGTACTGTATCTTATAATAATGATTAGTACAGTAATGTAAAACTACAACAACAACCACATTTATTAATATAGCACATTTTCATACAAAAAATGTAGCTTAAAGTGCTTTACATAATGAAGAATAGAAAAATAAGTCAACATTAATGAACATAGAATAAGATTAAGGTCTGATGGCCAGGGAGGACAGAAAAAACAAAAAAAAACTCCAGACGGCTAGAGAAAAAAATAAAATCTGCAGGGATTCCAGGCTATGAGACCCCCCAGTCCCCTCTGTGCATTCTATCTCACATACAGTGGTGTGAAAAACTATTTGTCCCCTTCCTGATTTCTTATTCTTTTGCATGTTTGTCACACAAAATGTTTCTGATCATCAAACACATGTAACCATTAGTCAAATATAACACAAGTAAACACAAAATACAGTTTTTAAATGATGGTTTTTATTATTTAGGGAGAAAAAAAAATCCAAACCTACATGGCCCTGTGTGAAAAAGTAATTGCCCCCTGAACCTAATAACTGGTTGGGCCACCCTTAGCAGCAATAACTGCAATCAAGCGTTTACGATAACTAGCAATGAGTCTTTTACAGCGCTCTGGAGGAATTTTGGCCCACTCATCTTTGCAGAATTGTTGTAATTCAGCTTTATTTGAGGGTTTTCTAGCATGAACCGCCTTTTTAAGGTCATGCCATAGCATCTCAATTGGATTCAGGTCAGGACTTTGACTAGGCCACTCCAAAGTCTTCATTTTGTTTTTCTTCAGCCATTCAGAGGTGGATTTGCTGGTGTGTTTTGGGTCATTGTCCTGTTGCAGCACCCAAGATCGCTTCAGCTTGAGTTGACGAACAGATGGCCGGACATTCTCCTTCAGGATTTTTTGGTAGACAGTAGAATTCATGGTTCCATCTATCACAGCAAGCCTTCCAGGTCCTGAAGCAGCAAAACAACCCCAGACCATCACACTACCACCACCATATTTTACTGTTGGTATGATGTTCTTTTTCTGAAATGCTGTGTTTCTTTTACGCCAGATGTAACGGGACATTTGCCTTCCAAAAAGTTCAACTTTTGTCTCATCAGTCCACAAGGTATTTTCCCAAAAGTTTTGGCAATCATTGAGATGTTTCTTAGCAAAATTGAGACGAGCCCTAATGTTCTTTTTGCTTAACAGTGGTTTGCGTCTTGGAAATCTGCCATGCAGGCCGTTTTTGCCCAGTCTCTTTCTTATGGTGGAGTCGTGAACACTGACCTTAATTGAGGCAAGTGAGGCCTGCAGTTCTTTAGACGTTGTCCTGGGGTCTTTGTGACCTCTCGGATGAGTTGTCTCTGCGCTCTTGGGGTAATTTTGGTCGGCCGGCCACTCCTGGGAAGGTTCACCACTGTTCCATGTTTTTGCCATTTGTGGATAATGGCTCTCACTGTGGTTCGCTGGAGTCCCAAAGCTTTAGAAATGGCTTTATAACCTTTACCAGACTGATAGATCTCAATTACTTCTGTTCTCATTTGTTCCTGAATTTCTTTGGATCTTGGCATGATGTCTAGCTTTTGAGGTGCTTTTGGTCTACTTCTCTGTGTCAGGCAGCTCCTATTTAAGTGATTTCTTGATTGAAACAGGTGTGGCAGTAATCAGGCCAGGGGGTGGCTACGGAAATTGAACTCAGGTGTGATACACCACAGTTAGGTTATTTTTTAACAAGGGGGCAATTACTTTTTCACACAGGGCCATGTAGGTTTGGATTTTTTTTCTCCCTAAATAATAAAAACCATCATTTAAAAACTGCATTTTGTGTTTACTTGTGTTATATTTGACTAATGGTTACATGTGTTTGATGATCAGAAACATTTTGTGTGACAAACATGCAAAAGAATAAGAAATCAGGAAGGGGGCAAATAGTTTTTCACACCACTGTAAATGAAACAGTCCTCTTTGTATTTAGGGTTCTCACGGAAGGACTTGATGAAGATGGTCATATAGACTTTTGGCTTTTAGTCCATCAATGTTGGAGCATCATGATGCTTTGAGTAGGTGGTGGTGGCGCAGGCTGCTACCACAAAGAAACTGGAAAAAGAAACCGAAGAGAGAGTAAGGGTTAGTACAGATTTTAGAGCCACCATGAATAGTTATTATAATGAATTGAACATACTAAGTATCAGGATTAAATTAAAGTGAAGTTATGAGAAGGTCATGTTAAAGTAATGTGTTTTCAGCAGTTTTTTAAAGTGCTCTACTGTATTAGCCTGGCGAATTCCTATTGGCAGGCTATTCCAGATTTTAGGTGCATAACAGTTTTGCTCTTGGAATTCTAAGGAGACACTCATTTGAGGGTCTAAGGTTACGATTTGGAATATAAAGTGTCAGACATTCCGATATATAAGATGGAGCGAGATTATTTAAGATTTTATAAACCATAAGCAGAATTTTAAAGTCAATTCTGAAAGACACAGGTAACCAGTGTAGTGACATCAAAACTGGAGAAATGTGTTCGGATTTTCTTTTCCTAGTTAGGATTCTAGCAGCTGCATTCTGCACTTGTTGCAAATGATTTATGTCTTTTTTGGGAAGTCATGAGAGGAGTGCGTACACCTGCATTACCATGCCTCATGATCAGATGGCAGCTGACCACATTAAAAACTGTATGTAAATGTGCTGGCAATGGATCACACGGACCACATTTGGATATGGTCAGAAAGGGATAGTGATCACAATTAACAAGAGTGTAAATCCAAATGTGTTTTCTGTTCACATAAAACTATCAAGTAAATCACTTATGATTTCAAAGCTGGATGACTGCAGGCCCTTTTTATTAGATTATTCTGTTTAAAGTAACATTGTTATTATCAGATGAATATTACAGGCGTTTCATTGTATTTTTATCATACAAAAATATTCCATATACAGTGTGGTGTGAAAAACTATTTGCCCCCTTCCTGATTTCTTATTCTTTTGCATGTTTGTCACACAAAATGATTCTGATCATCAAACACATTTAACCATTAGTTAAATATAACACAAGTAAACACAAAACGCAGTTTTTAAATGATGGTTTTTATTATTTAGGGAGAAAAAAAATCCAAACCTACATGGCCCTGTGTGAAAAAGTAATTGCCCCCTTGTTAAAAAATAACCTAACTGTGGTGTATCACACCTGAGTTCAATTTCCGTAGCCACCCCCTGGCCTGATTACTGCCACACCTGTTTCAATCAAGAAATCACTTAAATAGGAGCTGCCTGACACAGAGAAGTAGACCAAAAGCACCTCAAAAGCTAGACATCATGCCAAGATCCAAAGAAATTCAGGAACAAATGAGAACAGAAGTAATTGAGATCTATCAGTCTGGTAAAGGTTATAAAGCCATTTCTAAAGCTTTGGGACTCCAGCGAACCACAGTGAGAGCCATTATCCACAAATGGCAAAAACATGGAACAGTGGTGAACCTTCCCAGGAGTGGCCAGCCGACCAAAATTACCCCAAGAGCGCAGAGACGACTCATCCGAGAGGTCACAAAAGACCCCAGGACAACATCTAAAGAACTGCAGGCCTCACTTGCCTCAATTAAGGTCAGTGTTCACGACTCCACCATAAGAAAGAGACTGGGCAAAAACGGCCTGCATGGCAGATTTCCAAGACGCAAACCACTGTTAAGCAAAAAGAACATTAGGGCTCGTCTCAATTTTGCTAAGAAACATCTCAATGATTGCCAAGACTTTTGGGAAAATACCTTGTGGACTGATGAGACAAAAGTTGAAGTTTTTGGAAGGCAAATGTCCTGTTACATCTGGCGTAAAAGGAACACAGCATTTTAGAAAAAGAACATCATACCAACAGCAAAATATGGTGGTGGTAGTGTGATGGTCTGGGGTTGTTTTGCTGCTTCAGGACCTGGAAGGCTTGCTGTGATAGATGGAACCATGAATTCTACTGTCTACCAAAAAATCCTGAAGGAGAATGTCCGGCCATCTGTTCGTCAACTCAAGCTGAAGCGATCTTGGGTGCTGCAACAGGACAATGACCCAAAACACACCAGCAAATCCACCTCTGAATGGCTGAAGAAAAACAAAATGAAGACTTTGGAGTGGCCTAGTCAAAGTCCTGACCTGAATCCAATTGAGATGCTATGGCATGACCTTAAAAAGGCGGTTCATGCTAGAAAACCCTCAAAAAAAGCTGAATTACAACAATTCTGCAAAGATGAGTGGGCCAAAATTCCTCCAGAGCGCTGTAAAAGACTCATTGCAAGTTATCGCAAACGCTTGATTGCAGTTATTGCTGCTAAGGGTGGCCCAACCAGTTATTAGGTTCAGGGGGCAATTACTTTTTCACACAGGGCCATGTAGGTTTGGATTTTTTTTCTCCCTAAATAATAAAAACCATCATTTAAAAACTGCATTTTGTGTTAACTTGTGTTATATTTGACTAATGGTTACATGTGTTTGTTGATCAGAAACATTTTGTGTGAGAGAATAACAAATAAGGAAGGGGGCAAATAGTTTTTCACACCACTGTATATTGTTATTGTTATGCCCAATGCAAGGAATTGTTAGATAATGTAGTGAAAGTGACCAGGAGAAGAAACACTGAAAAACTAGACAGAAAATCAGTAACACAAAGCCTGTCCTATCTTTCACCTAACCCAGAGACAGTAACCAAAAATCATAGACATTTGACAGAAGCCTAGAGTCTAAATACTGTGAATTGAAATTCAAACATTAACTAGACTTTTGTGTTTTCCTAACGAATTTGTAGGAACTACACCTCAAAATGGCTGTGCCCTAATAAAAGTAAAATGTTGATATAAATGTTCTTACCTTAATAGAGCCTGAAGACACTCGCTATTTTCATGTGTCTGACAAAGTATATCTGTGATTTGTTAAAGTAGCTTTATAGCTTATTTTTCAAGAAAACAATGTAAAACCTCTTGTTTTGTCTTGTAATCAGTATATACATTTTGTAATGTCACTGCATCTAACTAAAGTAACATGCAATCAAGCTTTAAATATATCTTCATGAAAATGTTAGAGTAACAAATGAGTAACTGAAAGAGACTGTTGATAAAGGAAATCTGCCAGAGAATTGTAATATTCCAGCCCAGTGCTATTTTGTTGTTTCTGCTTGCATTTTTTTAAAACCTGATTTTCTTTCTTTACAGATATGGATCCATGGCAGATTACTGCAATAACTTTTATTTGTGCTTTTGTGCTCTTGATTTTATCTCTATGTAAGTTCCTTTATACAAAATGTCATCATTGGGTCTTCATACATCACATTAATCTAGCCAGCATATTTTATGATAAAGTAGAAAACAAAAATGCACAGTAATGTAAATTATAACACAACATTTAAATGTAAAACAAATAACACAATAAAATAGCTTGCCTTAATGCTAGAAGTATCAAAAATAAAAAAGTGAGTTGGACTGGTATGAAGTTGAGCATAATTATAATATTATAGCAAATGGAAAACTGGCTAAATACATACATATTTATTAGGAAGGACAGACTGAAGAGAAAAGGAGGTGGGGTTGGTGTTTATATCAAACAGAATTTAAAGTACTCTTCAGTTGGACGATGAGCCCCATCTTAGTGAGCACATGTGGCTTTGTATCCCAATGCAGACAGTAATTTCAACACACATCCTTTTAGTAATATTAAAAAGGCAAGTTTACAGGAAGATATTATAAGTCATGGTACAGTTTAACTACCCGAATATTAACTGGTATAATCTTTCTAATAACTGAGCGCAAGAGCAGGAGTTTTTAGAAGTAAGTTGTGATTATTTTTTAACACAGTATCTTAAAGCATCAATGCGGAATGAAGCTTGTCTGGATTTAGTATTTTTTGTAATCAGGATAGATTTGTGGGTGTAGAGGTGAATGAACTACTAGGGTTAAGTGACCATAATATAATACAGTTCTTGGTGTTTTGGAAGAGTGCAGACACAAAGACTAAAACTGTTATGTTTAACTTTGGAAGCACAAATTTTGAACAGATGCAGCAAAGTCTAAGGAGAATAATCTGTGAAAAGGTTTTAAGCGTGGAAACAGTTGCGGAGCAGTCAAACAGGTTTAAATGCATTTTACAAATAATGTAGGACAGGTAATGTACATACCTAAATGTGGAATTAGTATGAAATTAAAAAAAAAAATCCTCCACAGTGGGTTAATAAAGAGTTAAAAAAGAAGCTGCAAAGGAAAAAAAACATCTGCATAAGGTGTATAAGACTAATAACTGCAATGTGAATCATAGGGCATATGAGAACAATGGGGCAACCATAAAGAAAGATATTAGGGAAGCTAAAAGACAGAGTGGAATATAGCAGATAAGGTGAAAGATGATCCAAAGAGATTATTTCAGTATTTTAGTAGTAAAAGAACAGTCAAGAAGGATGTGAAGTGCACCAGGAAATAGCAGTGAAACAGTAGATGCTCTAAACATGCATTTTCAGCGGTAAATGGGACTACTACGGAGGTTCTGAGTCATTTGCAAATTGAGGAGGGAGAAGTACTGCTCAGATTAAATAGGCTGAAATCAAGCACATCACTCATGCATAACGCCATGTGTAGAATTCACACTAAAATGTGGCATATGGACAAAAGTGGAAATGTTCGTACACACAAAAAAATTCAGATGCATAAAACTGTGTGAATGCCAACTTCCACATTCTTCCGCTACATAAATCCCGGTTTGTGTGAAATGTAACACACATGCACACGCCTGCTTCCATTCCCCAACTCCTCCTAGAATTATGCCTCTTTGAATATGCAAATCAATATAAATAGCCCTTAACCTCAGCATTCTGTGAAAAGGCAATGGCAAAAGCACGGGGGAAAATAGAAAAATTTCAGTGAATACCAAGTGGAGGCAAGGAAAAATGTACTATTCATTGGTTTAAACAGTGGTATAAAAAACAAAAGGAAGATGATCGAGTGACAGAGTGTCGGAGAAACTCGAAAGCTCAAGTTCACAAGTCGCACAGTGCCCAAAATAAAAAAGAACTTGTCAGATATCAAAGTCGCCGTAAAAAGGCGAGTCATAGCCCACCGTCTGAGTGTCATATGAAAGCTTATTAGGGTACAGAGAAAAGAAAACTAAATAGAGACACAGTGGGAAAAAAGCTTTAATCTCCAAATTTCCACTTTAATCACGTAGTTTATTTTGTCATTAAAGTAGAACATCATAAACTTCATCTTAAAATCATTTAATTTACTAGTTTCTCAAATCCCATCGTAACTAAAGTAGCACGTTAAATGCTTTGTTTTGTATGTGTTCTTCTATTTGCTGTATGTGTGTGAATCACTACGTGCTTCTTAAACGGACTTTCTCTTCCTCCGACAAGACACAGAATCCATTACATTCATGACATTATAATTCTGTGAATAATTTAAATGCTGAGATGTATACTTGATATCATTTCAGTATTCATATCATATCAATTAAAGCATGCATTAAACATGGGAACATGGTGGCACAGTGATACTGACGAACTGGCGCCCTGTCCAGAGATTGTTCCTGCTTCATGCAAGATGCTTGCTGCTCCATGCACGACCTTCGATGAAATAATTTATTGCAGCAGTACTGTCCCTCTCAAATGTACTAACCTCCAATACCTGTCCTTCATTTTCTTTCTGCAAGTACCCAATTGCCACACAATCAGCTCAGTAATAGACGTTAAGCCATCTTTAAGCTTAGAACTCCGATTCTTCAAAACTTTTACGGAACATTGAAATATCTTCATAGTACATGTTTAATTATTCTATCCATCTATCCTTCCAGTGTCATGCCAGCCCCAGCAAGAATACAGCACGAGGCAGGAATAATCCCTGACACCGAAGGACACCGTGTCCTTACATGTTTAATTATTTTAAATATAGATTAAATAATTTTAACATTTTATCTGTATAATGTAATAAACATATTTTGCTGCATTTAATCTTAAAAATGATATCGTCATCATATGTAAATACATGTTTTATAAAGTGGCTCAGGTTGTGCAATATTATAACTGTATCGCAAGTTTACAGTGATGTGATTGTACTTATAAGTACAAACAGTTCTACAAGGAGCACTTGATGGACTGATTGAGTGTGTTTAGAGCTCTTGGGTCCGTACAGGAAAGGCCCTGAAGCGTTTGCCATATGAGAGCAGTTCAACGGACAGCATGGCTGAGGAAGCGTGTGCTTCATGCTGTATACCGATAATTCTCTTTCCGATCAGCAGCTGTAGAGCTGTGATTCCACACTCAGATACAGTGATATGAATACTCCGAGTGGTGCAGTGAGAGTAATATGGAAAAAGATGATCCACTGTGGCAACCGCTAACGGGAGCAGCTGAAAGAAGAAGAAGGTGCAGTGAGAGTAACAACACTAAAGCAGCTATAGTACTTGGAATAGTTTGGCCATTTCGTGGACCTTTATATTGTTACAGATTAATTACAATCAGATGCCTTAAACTAATAAACAATATGCGGTTAATTTCAGTATACAGTATATGATAAAGCTGTGTCAGGATTGTGGATCTAAAAAGGAAAAGGAAACCACACTGGAACAAAAGCACTGCCTTGACGCTGGGTGCCGCCAGTTTGCAAAACTGAGCGGAGAACTTGCATACGCCAGGGTTTGAGCTAGCTTAAAAATGTGTGTGGCTTTATGCCAAGTTTAGGTTTTATACATCACGATTTGAGCATGGAAATAGGAGTACGCAACATTTTTGTGCGTATGCACCATTTATACCTGAGGCCCCAGGACCTGACAATATTTATCCTCATGTTCTTCAGGAAGTTTTATATATATATGAAATCCAGCGTCTGTATGTCTGTCCACTTTTCACGAGAGAACTAGTTAACGAATTTAGATCAGGTTTTTTTCTATAATTTGCTTGAACATTCCAGTTCATTTTGCAATTTCTCTGACCACGCTAAGAATCATAGTTCGATTGCTTGAGCAATATATTTGCACTAATCCGAGACAGAGGCTGCAGACCAAGGGGAGGGGGAAGAGCGATGTCAGGAATGGGGACACGGGCAGGGCCCTCCTCATGGTCCTGTTTCACTTCTACGCTGCGCACTAGGGAAATTCTGAAGGACTGAAAACAGGAAAATATTATCCCGTTATATAAAAAGGGTGACCAGGAAGATCCAAGCAAATATAGGCCAGTAAGCTTAAAGTGCATTGAAGGATTTAAGAGTCATAGTAGACTCGTCACTATCAACTGCCAGATAATGTTCAGGAGCCATTAAGAAGGCTAACAGAATGTTAGGTTATATAGCATCCTGATATGTAGAGTAAAATTCCAAGTTGGTTATGCTCAAACTTTATAATGCATGGGTAAGGCCTCATCTGGAGTACTATGTGCAGTTTTGGTCACTGGGCTACAAAAAAGACAGAACTTTAGAAAATGTCCACAGAAGCAACTGTGCTGATTCAAGAACTATAGGAGAAGATTTATGGGGAAAGATTAAAGAAGAGGTAATATGATTGAAGTGTTTAAAATTATGAAAGTAATTAGTACAGTGGATCAAGACTGTTACTTTAAAATGAGTTTAACAAGAACACGGGGACACAGCTGGAAACTTGTAAAGATACATTTTTGTACAAAGCCTTGGACTTTTTTTCCACACAGAGAATCAGACACATGAAATAAGCTGCAAAGTAGTAAGGTAGTCAGTAGGACTTTAGGGGCTTTTAAAGCTAGATCTCATGTTAGTTTCGAGAATTTAAGTGGATGCAATTGGCACAGTTTTTAGGTTGAATGGCCTGTTCTCATCAAAAATTTGCTTGTTTTATTCACTTGCTAATACTTTGAACTGTTTTAAACTATTTTTGACTGAAATAAAAGTTGAAATCATAGTACTTTGAGCAAACTGTTTAGAAGCATATATATAGCAGTCTTACTTATAAGCAAAATTCATCCCACTTCAATATTTTTCACTTGTTTATACTGACTTCAGCTGTCACAACAGTTTCCACAGTAAGACTATGGAGAATAATCAACTGTTGTATAGACCAAAAACCTTGATACATTGTATAAACTGTTGTGGTAAAGAGTTGAGGTGTGTCATTTAATTAAGTGTTTCTCAAAAAAATAAAACATGTGTTTGACTCAGTATAGATAATAATGCTTCTACTAGTAAAATATTTTTCCAATGCAAAGATAATAAAACATGTAACGCTTCCTTTTTTTAGTGTTTTATTACCTGCTATGTAGAACATTAAGACATAATCAAGGTAAGTAGCTATAAATAGCAAACTGTACTTCTAATGAAGAATAGTCTTTTGTTTTTTGAGTTTACTTATTGATACTGATGATAATAAGAGTAGTTGTTTAGTTTTTTAAATATGCACAAACTTCTATGTTAAAACTTGAAATGATTTACTTAATTGTCCATATGGTATGGCACTTACTGTATGTATTTAATATAAATACTCATAATATACTTCAAGAAAAAGTAATTACAATGTCTGTTTGTGATCAGCTCAATTGACAAAATGAATTTTTGTAGACCTACAGTTTCATTCAAATGTTTAAGGCTGTATTTGTATGTGTATGTTACAGTAATTAGGGCTGATATTTGTTAATTCTGGTCATTTATTACACATGTAACCTTTTTCAGTATTAAACTTTGAATTAGTAACATTAAAGGGGTAATATAATTTAAGTGACCTCTTCCTTACAAGTAAGGTGCGAAGAGCTGCTTCAAGAGAAGAGATCAATTCTACTGCGGTCTTGTTCTTGAGGGCTAGTAGTGACTATGAGACTGAAATACAACTTGATGCAGTGCCTATTGTTTTATATTGGTTTGTGGTGGCCAGGTATGAGCTAATATATACCTTATATGTGTTTTTCCCCACAAAAATCTAATCTAGCAGTGGGGACACTTGGGTTGGCAGGATTGTTGGAGTGATGAGATGAGGAGTTCCCTTCTGTAAATGTCACTATTTTGATTGCATGAACATTTCCATATATTTTGGTGTTTACAGTTACATTTTGTGTGAGTTAATTCATTACATGTAATTAAATCAATTGCTTAATGTTTATGCTGATTCTTACTATTTTATATTGCACTAGTCTGGGTAATTGAAAAAACACATAGAAAACTGAATTTTACCAATTATTTATTGTTAGCATTAATAATAAAAAGCAAATACATATGTTAAGAAATAATAGATAACAATAAATAAATAATTTAAAAAAAATAGATTTTTTGGTATAATTAAGATGAAGTAAAAATTTAAATATGACCTTTACAGATAAAAACATGTAACATACACTACCAGAACTCATTCCTATTTTGAGGTGTGCCGACAGCCATTCTATTCTATATTACAGCACACTGTCACATCATGAGAAATAATAACTTGCAACTTCAAATTATCAAATACCCAGCATACAATTCAAATCTGAAATTGCTCAAGCATACTGCATGACTACCTTATCAATTACTGTATGATTACTTCAGTTTTATTTGGATGATTACTCCAGTTTTATTTGGCACAATGCAAATTACAGTTGCAGCTATGATGACACACAAAAGCTGAGTAACAAAGCTAAAAGCAGCTGCATATTTAAAAGACATTTATTTTTTGCAGGTGAGAAGTTTTGTAAACCCAAGTTTAACATTTTAAACATTAAACTGCTGCCATTTAAATAGCTGCTTTTTCAACAGCAGTTATACCACATGCACTTCAGAAGAGGTCATCCACCTGAAGCTAAGCTTGTTTGGCCAGGCCAGTACTTGGGTGGGAGAACATCTAGGAAAAGCATGGGTTGCTGCAGGAAGAAGTGTTGGTGAAGCCCGCAGGGGGGGGGGGCCCCTTACCCTGTGGTCTGAGTATGGATCCCAATACCCCAGTGGAGTTATGGGGGCATTGTGCTGTAAAAATGGCGTCGTCCTTTGGATGAGATGTAAAACTGATGTCCTGACTTTCTGTGGTAATAAAAACATCCTTGTGCATTTTTTGTAAAGTGGAAGATGTATTTCGATGTCCTAGCTAAATTGCTTGCCATAGTCTAGTCATTCTGACCCCTAATCATTCCCTGTCTCTAGCTGTCTTATTTCTCTCTCCCCTTCACCACCAGATAGCTGATGTGTGGTCAACATACTAGTGCAAAAATGGCTGCCGTCACATCATCCAGGTGGATGCTACACTTTAGTGATGGTTGAAGTGGCTCTTTCTTCACTATGAAAGGGGCTCTGAGTAGTAAGAAAAGCGCTAAATAAAAGTAAAGAATTACTATTATGTGTGGACAGAGCAGGCACGTCTGCTAATGGCACTGCATGGTGTAAAGCTTAGGTGAAATAAACCAGGCTGCCAGTTTAATAACTTCCTGTAATAATGTACAGTATGTTTTATTTAAAAGTGAATCATGTACAATAAATACGTTCCCTATGGTTTGTTGTGAGTGGTGTGGGAGCAATGTTAAGATGAAACAATTAAATAAAGTTGCAGAGGGACTCTGTTAAAATAATCATATAGTACACTGTAACTACAACTTGTGTGAAACTACATACCATGACAATGTTTCGGTTGTATCACTATCAGAACATGTCACTATGATGTAGTGTCATTTAAATTCTTGCAAAAAATCAATAATAAGTAGAGAAAAAAAAAAAAAGCCTTGACATCCCTTACTAAAATCATATACTGTGCTTAATTCGGTATCAGTTTTCATGCATGAGCTTTAAAAAGTGTCAAACATGATGTGGAAATTAGTTTTACATGTATTATGCAGTGGTGGAAATAATTTCAGTGGCGACCCTCCACTAAATTTTCTATTTGCAGAAAACACTGAGCTCTAGCAACCCCTCAATAACTCACAATTGGGGTAAAACGGCCATTGCCATGTGGTAGAAATAGAAGACCCAGGTCAGTGAATGCTTCTGTCAGCTTGTCTGTGAGCCTCTGGGAGGAGGAACTATAAAATGTTGCCAAGCGTATGATGGTATGAAAGACAGGATGTGGTAATGAGCCCCAAACTCCAGAACCTGTAATTACAGGTTCATTTATAACATAGTTTGTTGCTCCAAGTTAATTCTATATTCTAGAGAACGTAAATGGAAGGTGAATCCTTCCTTTTCTCTTCTCCGTACTCCTCTTCCTCTCACAAGTGTTTTCCTCTGCCTCCTAACTGTGACTCCTTAAGGTAAGGGAGAATGGCTCCCTTTAAACTGGATTCCAGGAGTACTTCTGGTGTCTGCTGGGTCGAGTCAAAAGGTCACTAAACCAATATAAAAAAGAAGTGGAGCTTTCAGTAGGAACAAGAAAGAGTAAGTTAATATAACCACATAATCTCTGAAATTTATAGTACTCTTTATATGATAAACTATGTTAAAGTATGAAAAGAATGAAAAATATTGCCAGATAAAAGATAAGTATTCATCTTACTATGTAAATTTAGACCTGCAATTAATTGTTGAAGCACTATAAAAAAGAAGTAATTTAAGGAGAAGTCAAAAAAGATTATATTCATGTTGTCAAGATTTCACAACATACACTGCTGACGAAATCAGGGTGAATAATATCATGCTGAATTTGAATATCTACTTACATACCTCTCAATTTGAACCCAGTGATCATAACTGTTAAAGAAACATCTTTTCCTCAGCTGATCTGGCATTACTGCTCCAATGTAGACAAACAAATCTTGTACCGCCATACCTCCTAAGGCTCTGAATCTCACCAAAGCAGATTTATTTATTTGTGGTTTACGGGCTTTCCAAATAAATTTGAATATTTCTTTTTGCCAGGTGTCTATATCTTTACTACGGAACAAAAAATCAATAGTGCAAAAAAAATCTTTGGAAGCACAATCATTTTGGCTGTACAAATTCTTTCTACCCACGGCAATGGTTCTGGATTGAGATGTTGAAATTCTTTGTTAATTTCATCTGCTTATTTAAGAAAGCTAATAAGATCCTCTGAGGGAACTGCTAATGATATATCCAAATAAGATACCGACTCGTTTGTCAGCTAGTATTTAAAGTTTTAATATTGAAAATAGACAGAAATGGAGCTACTAAAAGACTGGAGCATTGTTTTATTGATATTATAATGTGATCAAGCAGAAATCTTTATTTATTGGAATAAGTTTAAAGGGCTAAGAGGATCTAGTAATGCAATTAAAATATTATCTGCATTAGCTCATATTTTATTAACCAAAAGTTCCAATTTGGATACTGAGAGTGAATATTAAAGTCAAAAGAAAGGTCTGGTCTCATTTAAAATATCAACGGGAGCTCTCAGCAACCCTCTGTCAACACTCTGGCTAAAGACTGTGTATACAGTACCAAGAGCGCATTGTAAGTAATTCTTTTCAACTCAAAACTTCAGACAAATTTGACCAATGTTTATTTTATTTTATTTCTATCTGTTACTGGATGCAACTGAGAAGGTAAATGCCATATTTCCTTGTGTAAACAGGACTTAAGGAACACCTTGAACCAATGCACATGATCAAATGCTTTGTCAAGAAGTAATAAAAGAATAGGAACAGTCTTTGGTTCAGCATACTGAATGATATAAATGAAATGGATTGTATCCCCTGGCATTTGTTTTCGAAATATAAAACCAACACAATAAATATTGATCATAATATGAGATTTCCAGGAGATGAAGGAGGTTTGTCTGGTTTGAAATTTTCACCTTAACAACTTCAAACATTTCTTTAGAAAAAATGTGTGTTTTAGGTAGCTTCAAAAGTATAATAAAAGTAAGTGATAAGCCAGACTGCGTATTTCTCACAACATTAATTAGTAAAATTATCAACGTCAGGAGCTTTATTACATTTAAGCATTTTTATAGCAGCATCATCATCAGCTTAAGAAATAGGATTATTAAGTGCAATGAGCTATTCTGTTGATAACCCTGGAAGTGATACTTCAGTAATAAATTCCCTAATTATTTAAAGATTTTGATGCAAGGTTTTGGAATCACATTCTAAATATTGTTTAGATAGGTAGATAGAAAGAAATATGGAGCCTCTGTTAAAAGGCTGTTGCTTTCACAGAGTCTGGAAGTTTAATGTAGTTTGAGTTAAATTAATTGCAGTACCCCGCATACTCGCAAGTCTTCTTTACTCCATTCTCAATTAGAAATTCAATTTTAGTTTGTTTCATCTACCCATTTTCTAAACAGCTTGTCCAGAGTGTGGTGCTGGAGCATATCCCAGTCCATCACAGAGTGAACACACACACACACTCTAGAGCCAATTTAGCAATAACAGTTCAGGTAACCTGCATGTTTTTGGACTGAGGGAGAAAACCAGAGTACCCAAAAAAAACCCACGTGAGCATGGGGAGAACATGCAAAGTCCACAGAGGGAACACTCAGAATGGGAACCCCTCCGTACTGCGAGGCCCCAGCCCTACCAATGTGCCACTGTGTCGCCCAGATTTAGCCATTGAAAATGAAACTTCATTAGATACAATATTAGTACTTTCGCTTTGTGAATAATAAATCTAGGTTTTTTCTTAACTAATTCATACCTATTGAGGTCAAGCTTTTTAAACTCATAAGGTGCTTCAAATCATTTAAAATTGTATCAGGAAAAGACTTTATTTTCAAGCTCTAGGTTAATGTAAGCGAGTAAGTATTGAGTGTCTTTCTTCAGTCTGCTTATTTTTTTTTTGAGGTCAATTAAATGAAGGCCTCTCTCAAATATGCCTTATGTGCGCACACCAATGTGGTACTGCTCAGGACTGAACCAGAATTACTATGAAAAAATAGGCATAGGAAGGGAAAAAAGTCTGAAGAAGTAACCTTTAAATGTGCATGCTTGTGTGCGTCTGCCTACCTGCCCTGGTTAGTTTTTATGTTGGTTTTGTAATGATTGACTTCGGGTGGTTATTAGCCCTCTCTTGTGTAACTTAGAGTTATACATTAAAGAGGTTTGTTTTATTTGGATGGACTTGGGGGCGTGGCTATACTTCCTATTTATAGGGTTGCATGTGGTGAGAAGTCAAGCAAAATGACACCTTTTATTGACTAACTAAAAAAGATTACAATATGCAAGATTTTGAGGTAACTCGGGCCCTTTTTTCAGGCAAGATGTAATTCTATGAACCTAGATACCATTTTATTGCCCTTTTTTTGCATTGTACTATTTGAAAAGTGCAAAATGAAGATTTGAGTGGGCAGAAGTAATGATGGCTGGAGTAAAGCTTTGTGAAGCACTAAAACATTCCAATTGTTTCAAGGGTTTGAGCACTCAAATCTGTAGTGACATCTCCTGGCCATTTGTATTAGCATTACACAAACTGACAATAGAGTTCATTGATGGACTTCAAAAACCAGACATTGAAGCCACTTGCAAACACTGACTTTTGTTGCACTTGTGATGTGATGTTCTTTTCTAGTCTTTAGTATCAAAAAAAAACCAAAATAATACAAATATAACTAATGTCGACAGGTAGAATGTACCATGCAACAATCAAGAGTTTAATAGTAAAAAACAAGACATCTTGCAAGTGCCCAGGCTCTTTCATAATAATTCCCCTTTTATATGTTAGCATTATTATTACTCATGATTTTAATATTGTTAACCCCTTTGTTTTCTTGAGATGGCATTTGTTTCCTCATTATTTGTCCGCCAATGTTGTAATGCCTGTCCTTGAAACTCTAAAATACATATAAAGATACAGATTTGGTTACAACATAAAGGAAATTATACATGTTAAATAGTATGAAACTATTTAACATATATGAAACCCAGTTCATTACTTTTTGTTAAACTACGTTTATTTTCCTAGTGATTGGATATAAAGTTAACAGAGCAGAATACAAACCCTGAAGAGAAACATACAGTTTGAGCATATATTCTTCCACAACACTCTTTATGGAGTGTGAATTCAACTTCAAGATGTTGAGGCAAACAAGGAAGAGAGATATGCCAAAGCCAAGAAAACTGTATTACTTGGCATATTATTTGTATCCTAAATTGACAGATAATTTTGATAGCAGCAGAGTGTTGTACCGTGTTAGCCATAGATTGATACAGGAGAAAGTAGGGTGAAATGACACCTTTTATTGGCTAACTAAATAGATTACAAATGCAAGCTTTCGAGGCAGCTAAGGCCTCTTCATCAGGCACTGGACTGATGAAGGGGCCTTAGTTACCTTGAAAGCTTGCATTTGTAAGATAATTTTGAGAGATACTATGGACGGATATTGCATACATGATCTCATTCTATGGAATTATTTTCAATTTGAATTCCCATCAATTTGGAATACCATTTGTGCCAAAATGAAATAAATAAAGTGGCAATTATGAAATACATAATCAAAAGCGCAATAAATAATTTGGTAAATGCAGCTTATGTTTGGAAGGATCTGTTTTTCGTCATTTATGGTCTACTCCTCCTGGCACTGCAAAGAGAGATTATCTCATTTTATCAAATCCAGGTGTTCTGTCATTTTTTTGCCTGAGTATCACACTTTGCTTCTGTAGGTGTCAGGCAGTGCTGGCAACAAAGAGTAGCTGGATATTCACATTCGTATTTGCTTTCAAAAATGGATCTGACTTTGCTAGCAACATCCGTTCCTTGAAAATACATTTTTTAAAGTACTGATAGGTGACCATTAAAAAAAGTTTCTTAGGTATAGCACAGAAAAATCTATATTTTTCTTAAATAAAAGTTATGGTTTTCTTTTCTGTTCATAAACTATCTTTCAGTTATATATGTACTATCTCTGTGACTAACACATTTAAATGTGTTACCCCTGTCACTTAACAGTTATCTTGTCCAAATTTAGCACACATTTCACCTGATAAATTTAAGATCCAAACCCTCAAACCTGCACTCTTAACTATTGTTACTATTTTTATCCATAACAATTATTAAAATCATCAGTCATATCTTCTGTGTTGTCATATGAATGAAGCAAGATCTGTGGTGGTCTGGCGCCTTGCCCAGGGTTTGTTTCCTGCCTTGTGCCCTGTGTTGGCTGGGATTGGCTCCAGCAGATCCCAGTGACCCTGTAGTGAGGATATAGCGGGTTGGATAATGGATGGATGGATTAAGCAAGATGTACATATACTTTAGATACATCTTCAACAATAATAATGGTAGTACCATTGCTAATAATGACAACAGGTGGAAAGGGAATATTTATGACAAGAGACTGAGGTCATCTTTCGGAAAGAGCAAAACCTGTTCATTCATTTGAAATGAAGCTGCTTTCTGGGTAGCACAGCTGTTAGCAATGCTGACCCTCTTTTTTTTTTAATCTTTTTTTTTGTTTTCTGTTCTGCAGTTAATAATGTGGAGTTTGCATGGTTCTTTTCTTTTCTTCCTAGTTACTCTTTCCACATCATTAATATGTGTATGTTTGAACCTGTAACTAACCTACTTTGAGTGATTGTGGTTTTGATACTCGAGTGTGTTTTATATCAAATACTGCAGTGAGAAGTTTAGTCGGACCGTAGCTGTGTAATTAATGAAGCCCATTTCCTTTACTTCAGGTCCTTTTATAAAATCAACTGTGCTCAGCAGTAACTTAAGAGTGAAAATTAATATTTTTCTTTAAAATGAGTTGAGATACTCATTTCATTTTTGTAACTGCCTCCTAGTGTTTGACAATTATGTTTTCAATTAAAAGCATAGCATAGTTATTCTGTTATAAATATAGATAATTGGAGAATGTACTAAATATTTCAGTTTTGGTTTCCTCTTTTGTACATATGGTTTATTCCACAAGTCCTCCAGTATTCCATAACATGAATATAATTGCATTGACTTTAGAGTATGCAGTACCCTTTATTGTTTTAAAATTAGTATGTTTCATTTCTTCTGTTTTAAAATGCATTCAGTACTTACACCGATGGAACAGATTACTGTTTGTATTTATACTCAGAGCAACATAAAACAGTTACAGCATAAGGTCTGTAGTTGTTAATTGAAAGTACAGTGTAAGTACATAACCAATGTTTATTTGTTTTTTTCCCCTTTATAGAAAGAAACCCCCTGATTAAAAGCTCAGGTAAACTTTCTTACTTCTTTGCAATCTTGTGCATTGGGAGGCTCTATCATTTGAAACATTTGGCACTCAGACAACTGTCTTTTCTGAATAATTGGAATTATATGAGGGAACTGCTGGTTGACATAGCATCGACAGTAAACTGGACTGGTCCAAGAACACCAACACGGTTTTCAAGAAAGGGCAGAGCCGACTTTACCTATTGAGGAGGCTCAGGTCTTTCAATGTCTGTAGGAAGATGCTGACTATGTTCTATCACTCTGTGGTAGAGAGTGTGGTGTTTTTTGCAGCTGTGTGTTGGGGCAGTGGGCTGAAGACAGCTGAGGCCAACAGGCTGAACAAACTGATTAAAAAGGCTGGTTCTGTCCTGGGTGTCAGATTGGAGAACCTGGCAGAGGTGTCTGAGAAGAGAATGCTGAAAAAGCTTCTCGGTATCATGGATAACCCCTCTCACCCCATGCATGCCTCCTTGATGGGTCATCAGAGCACACATAGCAAAAGACTCATTGCCTCCAAGTGTAGAACCAAACGCCACAGGAAATCTTTTCTACCTGTGGCAATAAGACTGTATAATTCTTCCTGAAAAGGTGAATGAGGCAATAAGAAAGAAGAAAGAGGTTAAAATTAAGCTGGATTTGAGTGAGAATAAAGTGGAATATAAAGTAGCTAAAAGAATGACAAAGATAGATGAGCCATTAACAGAGCTTATATGAAGAGACTGAGAGAGGGGCAAAGATGGGACAAAAGAAATTGTACAAGATGGCAAGGGCCAGTTGTGCTGAAAAAGATGATGACATAACAAAACCTTTTATATGAGGAAGGAAAACTACAGATTATGGCTGAAGATGTCAAGAAGAGGTGTTTTTGGAATGTTGATGAATGAAGACATGTAATTCACAGTGCAGTCAGCAATTTGTGATCCAATTTGTGTACCAGAACTAGAAATTTCTATAGAAAAAGTGAAAATGGCAATAGACAAGATGAGAGCAGAAAAAGCAGTAGGAGCCGATGAGGTTTCAGTGGACAAGTATGTGCAGATAAAATAATAGGTTGCGTTGAGTGGAAAGGGTGTTGCAAGCAGTATGAAGATTAAAGATCATACTGAAAGAATGGAGAGAGTCCATATTAGTGCTAGTGTTTAAGAATAATGGAAATATGTTTTAATGTTATAATTTTATTAGAGCCAAATTACTGGAACACAGCATGAAGATTGTGCAAATATTGCAGAAGAAAGAATAAGAGTAATTGTGAAAAAAAAAACTTAAGGTTGGATCCATTTGGATGCACGATAGACCCCTTGTTCATCATTAGGTAGCAGATCAAAAGAAGGAGGGAGTTCCAGTTGAAAGCTTATGATAAAACACACAGAGAGTTGGTTCCACCAGTGTTCAGATGGTACAAGGTATCGGTGGAAGTGATAACAGTGTCAGTAGCATTTTATAGTGAAGCCATAAACAAAATGTAGAACAAGTTTTGGGTTAACTGATACTTACTGCTTGAAAGCTGGTTCACACCAAAGTTCAGCATTAAGCTCTCTGTTTTTCATCATTATTCTGGATTATATCAGCAGAATTGTCAGGATGAATTGAGGAACAAAGTATATATATATAGTATATGCACATGACATCACATTAAGATGGGACTCAGAGGAAGAGTAAAAAGGAAGATGCAATAATGGAATCAAGTGCTACAAGCACTTTAAATTCATATGGGTAAGGATCAAAGAGAAGCTTAGGTGGGAACAGCTAATGTCAAGCCAAAGAAAGTAAGAGTGGCAGAACCTATGAAAGAATTTAGGCAGGTGAAATCTTTAAAATATTTTTGAAGTTGGGTAGAAAAATTAAGGGATCTAACATGAGAAATGTAGGCAAGGTAGCTAGGAGCAGGCAATATATGGCAAAGGATCAAAAGTGTGGCTTGTGACAAACAGATTCCATTTAAGATAAAAAAAAACACTCCTCTACAAAACAATCGCTAGACCCACTCTAATATATGGTGCAGAAATATGGACTGTGTGGTCCCCGGCCGGGACGCCCAGGAGGACCGGAGGAGGGCTTGTGCCTCCTCCAGACCGCGAGGGGGCGTCCGTCCTGGTTATGTAGGGGGCCTCGGGTAAAGGGCTTGGAAGCCCAGCCCTGTAGGGACCCGTGGCCACCGCCAGGCGGCGCCCCGATGCCGGTTTATCCCGTGTGGTCCCCGGCCGGGACCCCCAGGAGGACCAGAGGAGGACTTGTGCCTCCTCCAGACCGAGAGGGGGCGTCCGTCCTGGTTATGCTGGGAGCCTCGGGTACAGGGCTTGGAAGCCCAGCCCTGTAGGGACCCGTGGCCACCACCATGCAGCGCCCCAGTGCCTGATTATCCCAGGAGCCCGGCACTTCCGCCACACGGGGGTGTGTCAGCGGGAGATTGCCGGGAAGCAGCTGGAGCCCATCCGGGTTCCTATAAAAGGGGCCGCCTCCCTCCAGTCATTGACAAGAGTCGGGTGGAAGAGTGGCAACGTCTGGAGGAGAAGGAGGCGGTCAGAAGAAAAGAGAGAGAGAGAAAAAAGAGAAGAAGAAAAGAGAAGGCATTGGAGTGGCCTGGACTGAGGGGGGTTTGGTGAGCTGAATTGTAAGGAAAATGGAAAATAAACCAGTGATTGTGGGTGACATTAACGTGTCTGCCTGTCTGTGTCCGGGGCGAGGTTCACAACTGTAAAAGAGCAACAGATATGAAAACTAGTGGCTATGGAGATGAAATACTTTGTAGACAGAGGCCATAATGATGAAATCAGCCAGGAAAAGAATGAAAAGACCACTGGAGACAAATTTCAAAGATCCAGCCCAATGTGGTACTGGTTATGTGCAAAGAATAAAGGAGGGAAATTTAGTAAAATGGGCAGCACAGTAGAAAGGAGAAAACCAAGTGAAAGATGAATGATTTGCATCAAAGAGGACAGCTGAGAGAGACCAAACAAACAGAGATGTATGGAACTGCCCCAACTGGCTGAACCATCATTCTTTGCATTGTTTCAGACATTGAAATTGACAGTGAAAAACCTTTCAGTTCTTGCCATGGCGTGACTGTATCTAAACTTCTAAACTATAAGAGTATTTGCTATCTTTTTTGTCCACTAACACTAGGTAATCTGACATTGATTTGATGGCTTGATAAAAAAAGCTACGTATGGTCCTGTTCATCTATTTCAGAAGGGTGAGGGTAAAGACGGTGATGAGTCTTTAAGGTGGCTCAAGAACTGAACTAAGCCACTTGCTGTCATTTATTGTGAGTCAAATTGATAAGCACTTAGCTAATTTTACAGCAGGTATACAGCAGTGCCAATTGTATTTCACAAATTGTATTTGGGTGATGTACCAGTGGTATTATGTTGGATTTGCTCTCCTACTTTAAATGAGCAGTGTCTGTAATGATGGCCAAGATTATCAGAGTTTCCAAAACCTTGGGCCAAGACAAACAGGAGAGTGTGTTTTATTGATGGTCACAGTTATCTTGTTAACTGTTGTTATGGGCAATCACTGGGAATGTGACCAATGTCAATGTGGCAGCTTGATGTAATTTCTGGATAGGAAATTAGAGAACTACTTTTGGATGAAGAAACAGGGGTTTAGTACAAGATACCACATTTGGTGAGCATATGTTTAAATGATGATAACTAATCTACAGAGATCTGATCTGAAATATGTAAGTTTCCAAAATGTGTGATTGAAACAGATAAACATAGAATAGTTAACGATATGAAAGCTAGTGAAAAACCACAAACACTGAAGACAGACGACTTAAATTCTTAAAACTTGATGCCTGATGCAGCACCTCACCATGTGCTAAAATAAATTAGTGAGCAGTAATAAATTGCATGGATTTCTAGCAGGGATTATCTTCCAGTAGCCGTGAATCAAAAAGACACTGGCTTTTTTCTGCTGTTGTAATGTACTTGTAAACACCCAACCTCAAGCATTGGTCCTACAAACATGACATTTGGAGGATACGTTCCTTTATGGCGTAGGCACCCACTAAGAAATGATTTTTCCAAATTCTGCCCCTGAGGGGGTGAAAAGGGAAAAGTATATTTTTTACAAAGTTGATCATCAAACATAATGAAGTAATTCAGTTTTTCTCGAGAAAATATAAGAAGCAACTTTAATACACAATTATTGATGAAATTTGAGATATGAAAAATTCAATAAAAGGACCCTTAGGGAAAAGATGCAATCAAATACGTGATTTAGCACATATAACCAGAAATATAAAGACCTGATATTTTCAAGTATTAAAAACTAGCAAAATACCCGTGCTTCGCAGCGGAGAAGTAGTGTGTTAAAGAAGTAATGAAAAAGAAAAGGAAACATTTTGAAAATAACGTAACATGATTGTCAATGTAATTGTTTTGTCACTGTTATGAGTGTTGCTGTCATATATATATATATATATATACACACACACACACATATAAACATATATATACATATACACATATACATATATACATATACATACAAATGTACATATATACATATACACACATATATATATATATATATACACATACATCTATAATAATAAAAGGCAAAGCCCTCACTGACTGACTGACTGATTGACTGACCGACTGACTGACTCATCACTAATTCTCCAACTTCCCATGTAGGTAGAAAGCTGAAATTTGGCAGGCTTATTCCTTACAGCTTACTTACAAAAGTTAAGCAGGTTTCATTTCGAAATTCTACACATAACGGTCGACAACGTCCGCCATGTTGAACTTTCTTACTTATGGCCCCATCTTCATGAAATTTGGTAGGCGGCTTCCCTGCGCTAACTGAAGCCGATGTACGTTCTTATTTCGATGGTATGACGCCACTGTCGGCCGCCATATTGAACTTTCCAACGTCACTAATTCTCCAACTTCCCGTGTAGGTAGAAGGCTGACCCCATCTTCACGAAATTTGGTAGGCGGCTTCCCTGAGCTAACTGAAACCAATGTACATACTTATTTCTGTGGTATGATGGCACTGTCAGCCGCCATATTGAACTTTCAAACATCACTAACTCTCTAACTTCCCGTGTAGGTAGAAGGCTGAAATTTGGCATGCTCATTCCTTACAGCTTACTTACAAAAGTTAAGCAGGTTTTATTTCAAAATTCTACGCGTAATGGTCATAACGGTCAACAACGTCCGCCATGTTCAACTTTCTTATTTATGGCCCCATCTTCACGAAATTTGGTAGGTGGCTTCCCTGCGCTAACCAAAATCGATGTACGTAGTTATTTCAGTGGTATGATGCCACTGTCGGCCGCCATATTGAACTTTCCAATGTCTCTAATTCTCCAACTTCCCGTGTAGGTAGAAGGCTGAAATTTGGCAGGCTCATTCTTTACAGCTTACTTACAAAAGTTAAGCAAGTTTCATTTCAAAATTCTACGTGTAACGATCATAACGGTCGACAACGTCCGCCATGTTGAACTTTCTTATTTATGGCCCCATCTTCACGAAATTTGGTAGGCAGCTTCCCTGCACCAACCGAAACCAATGTACGTACTTATTTCGGTGGTATGATGCCACTGTCGGCCGCCATATTGAACTTTTCAACAGTCTTTGTTACTTATGGGCCCATCTTCAAGAAATTTGGTACACGGGTTCCCAACGCTAACTGAATCCTACTTACGTACCTATATACGTCCATAGCCTGCAGCTCGGTCACCGTGTGAGGCGACGTTGGGTCCCCCATCCCAACGCCTCCCACGTTGTTGGCTGCCTGCCTATATAAGGCCATCTGTCACTCCGGTCTCTACATTCCCTTCCTTGCTTCGCCACGGGATTCACGTCTCCCTGCTGATAACTACAGCCTTTTTATTTAATCCACGGCTTCTCCGCTGTTTTATTGTTCATTTATTACGATTATAGTTATTGTGTAGGTATTTTAGACTTACTTTACATTGCTCAAGTATCCACTTCCTTTATCATTCCAACCATACCCCCATTACCATGTTTATCGAGGTGATCACCATCGATCAAAGAACTGTTACTTACCGAGTGGTTTCCATGCCCGGAGATGGCACCTACCTTTTCCATACTCTTTGTTACATATTGCACGGCCATATCAGGCTCACTCTTGATATCCGGAGGAACATTGTGTCTTATGTATTGAATGACTGGGACAGGATCAAGGTGTGGACTGATGACGGTACAGGAGATAATTATACTACACAGGAGCACTATAAGAGTGAAATGCTTAAGCCCTTCACCTATGGTTCTGCATGTGAGTTGATGGCTGCCGCTGAATTGTTCGGTTGTCGCTTTCAGGTGTACCGAAATGGCCAAATATTTTACACCTTTCTACAACCGCCAATGCCTCTTAAACATCTTAGATTCACAGGTGACGATTTCAGTAGTGAACAAGTAGTGAATGTTTAAACTCTCAAAAGCTGGATGTGAAGTTATCGATGAAACCGGTTGTATGCTTACAACGCTTGACAGATGCCGAATGTCACTTCAACACAAGTCGTGCAAATACTGTCGTAATTGAAACGAACCATGAAATTCTAACCGATTATGACAGCAGCAATCCAAGCTGTGAGATTTGAAACAAGATTACTGTTCACATGGCCAACTGTACGTTGCACGCTCAAGAGTAAGCTCAGAGCACAGCTTGGTCATATTACAACCGGAGGGCCGAACTCACAATGTGGTATACAAAGAGATCCTTAACAAATAATTATTGGCATATTTTCTCTCGGTTTAAAAAGGTTTAATTTTCTTCTTAATAAAAATTTTAATGCAGTACTTCGCCGCTGCGAAGCGCGGGTATTTTGCTAGTGGTCTGATAAACCGATATCCACGATCTGCCTCACATCAACTTTTAATCCTTTAGTAATCACTAAATCCAATGTGTGCCCTCCTTTGTGTGTTGGCTGACTAACGTACTGGCTCATATCAGAGGAATGCAGGAGGTTTATGAATTCTTTTGCTTTCGGGTCACACTGATTATCGATATGATAATTAAAGTGGCCAACTATTAGGAACCTGTCATAGTTGGTACTTTTAATTGGCACTGAGTTTGAGAATTTCTCAAAGAAAGACGCATTGTGTTTAGGAGGTCTGTTCACGGAAAATACTGAGACTGAGAAACTCCATGAATAACAGCGGCAAGATACTCGAAAGACTGGAATGTATCAAAGTCAACATCTTTACACTTTAACTGGGTCAAGTAAATATTTGCTAATTCGCTACTTTTCGTACCTTTGGTGATTCGCATGAGTAAAGCTGTAATTCGGAGGTGCAGATTTGATTAAAACAACCGCACCATCAGAGCTAAGCCACATTTCACTTAATGCAATAAAATTGTCATTTACCCCAGCTTGTATTACGATGGATCCCTCTGCCCTGTTCTTGTGCCTCTCAAAGACTGTCGGCACTCTTCTCATAGCATCTTGAACATGACCACTGGGAAAACAAGAAACAAAAGATTTCTGTTTAGGGCAAGAAATGTTTAGGTCTCGTACGATAGAACCTCCAATCACAAATACATCGCCCGAGGTTGCTGGCACAATGGGGGAGTGTAGAGGTTCGAACCGGTTCTGGGTGGAGATGCTTACCTGGGCCGATGGAGGTGATGAAGCTTTAAGCCCTCGTCTGCATAGCTGAAACAGGCAGATTCCCTCGTTGTTGATGTCGTCACTATGACAACGCACAGGGGTAAAACTCTCTTGGCCCTTAAAGTGTGCTACACGGTGTGGAGTTTAGGTTGCCTAATAGCGATTAGCTGCTACAATCTCAGATGTCAGGGAGGACTATTTCAGTAGGCGAGCCTTAAGTTCCGTCAGGTGCCACCATCTGTACAGGAGTTTCTGGATCTGGTTATCGAGTGTCTGGAGTTCTTCGACAACGGGCTGCATCTAACCATCGGCCATTGTCTGCTTCTACTTCCTAGGAAATAACCAGAGAAGGTAGAGTCAACCCCACATAGAAGTCAGAAAAAATGATGAGGAAGAAGAAATGTTTCATATCAATGTGTTCTTCATATTACTCTATTCTTTTTTTTGTATGTAATGGTAAATTATTTTTGGGTGATGTTTCCCTTATGTTTTGCTAATCTTCATATATTTGTTGTTTATTTTCACTTAATTGTGTACATCGGTATCTATTTTTTCTATTTTTTTAATTTGTCCATTAAATAACCATTTCTTCTTTTTTCTTTCATTTTTTTATTATTGTTTATAATAACTGATTTTGCTTAATGCATTTTGTTTTCCTTTCTTTGTGGGTACTTTTGTAAGCAGTATATATATATTTCTTGAGTGAAGGTTATTAGATTATAGACTTTATCAAATAAACATGATTTAGGTTGGATGAAGGAGTTTGGAGATAAGAAAAAGGTAGAGATAAATCAGAGACTGTTTAGCCATAGTGACTGTAGTAAGAAATAATCTGTTTATGTGTCTAGTAGTTCTTGCTTTTAGTGACTGGTGAAATTTTCTTGATGATAATAACTGAAAGCAGTGGTCACCGAGATCTACCTCACTCCTATTTGGCTCCTCGTCAATTATTAGATCAATCAAAGTGGTGTCATCAGCATGCTTCAGCAGTTTAACAGATGGTTCACTGGAGGTGCAGTCATCGGAGTAGAAAGAGAAAAGGATAGGAGATAGAAAACAGCTCTGCAGAGACCCTAGAGACCCTGCGCTAACGGCCAGGGCCACGAATATCTTGAATGATATTCACGCGTCTTAACTGTTTGACGTCTGTTGCTTAGAAAGTTAGAGATCCAAAGACATGAGGCATTGTCCAGATCCAGGTTCTTACTGAGAAGTATGGCATGTATGAACTCTGGTATGATTGTCTTAAATACAAGACTGAAGTCTGCAGAGTAGATCCTAGCACAAGTAGCTGAGGAGTCTAAATGCAACAAAAGATGTAGATGAGCCATGTTTTCTGCATCCACCTGTTGTTATGGTAAGCAAACTGCGGTGGATCAAAGAGAGAATCTGTGACCGCTTTAAAATGCTGGAGTATCAGATGTTCAGATATCTTGATTACAGAGGTGAGCATCACTGGTCTGTAATCATTTAAGCAAATATTTTTCTTCTTGGTCACATAGTGATTGTGGATTCAGAAGCTAACTTACAACCACAGTGTCTTAGCGTTGTGGTGGAAATGCTGTCCAGACCAGTGTGCCTCCTTTCTTCAACTCCCACTGCCTTCCCTGGACATTAACCAGTGGAGAAATCACTGATGGAGTAATTCTGTTTCAACTTGTCCTTGTACTACATTTGGCATCCTTAAAATAATATTTTGCCTAAAACTTATATATACTAGGGGGCTCTGCTTCCTGCTCGCTTCACTCACCAGCACCCAGGTGCGGGTGCTGAGCTCCCACTGTCTCATAGCTGAGCTGCTCGAAGGGCATCGGGGCACCCCTCTGTTAGGGAAAGCAATTATATTTAAAGAGTGGGTATATAGAAGAGTATGTGGGGCATGGGAGGAAAATGGTTTAGTCCTTAGTTGCTATACATAGAAAATCAGTTACTTGAGTATTTCACTACAACTGTCTATTTTAAATACCAATGAATAATGCGGTAAAAAGTAAAATGTAATAAAAGTAAATAAAAATGTAAATTATATTAACGCCTCATCAAACACAATGTTATGAATAACTTTATCCTCTAACTTACATTCTATAAACGTTGCTTTTTTGCATTTCTGTTTGCATATATTTTGGGATATTTTTCTCTTTCTTGTTTCTTAGACGATTCTCTTTGTTTTTGGTTCAGCTCTTTTTTGTTCCTTTTCTTTTTTTCTACGTTCCGTATCAGCTCTTGCCACTGTTTTCCATTGCAATCTCAAATTTGACATTCCTGAATAGATAATTTGCCTTTTTGCCTTGTCATTATAACTGACTACGTTGAAGGGCGAATTAGCAGCACTGATAGTGTCACAGGGTGGTACAAATAGAGGATGTGCGCACTAGGAGTAAATATTGGGCGAGCGGTGTAGAGGGGAGTGGTCAAGGCTGAATAAACTGGACACAACAGAAAACTTTTTTAATATAATAGAGAGATATTTTTTAAGAATGGAGGTAATGTTTCTAATAATAATAATAGAACAAACAACTCTGAACATTAGTAAACAAAATTGAAACATTAAACATTATTAGAAAAGAAAATTGTGCATTATGTGTGTGGAAGAAACAAAGTAGACAATAAAGGTTTGGGGGGGTCCACCCCATATATTGTCTGCAACAAACACAAAAAAAATCAGCAAAGCGAGTATAAAAAATGACTGAGTCAAGTTAGTGACTGATCTGGTGAGTGGGGTGCTCAGGGTTTATAGGTGCAGGACAGGAAAAGCAGGGAAATGACGCATGTTGAAACACCAGAATTGGGCGGAGTCTTTGGTGGTATTTCCTTCTGTTGGTCTGTGGAAGAAGGAGAACAGACATTAGTACCATTTGTCAACCCTTGACTCTGCATTTTACCCCAGTTAAGCCCCTAGACTGCCTCCCATGCACGCATGTGTGACACTTGTGTCTCATAATCCACATGTCACTTATCCCGTCTTATTGAAGACAGGTCTTCTATTCAAATTAATGACAATTGAATTATGTAACATGAGTAACATTGTTTACTGTTGTACGGCCTTGGTAACCACAGACATCTAATCATAAACCTTTTTCTCAATCACCACTACAAGACATACGTGGTAAATAACACATACTGTACGGTTGGAGTATTTCTTTAATTGCCTTATCTAGTTTACATTTAACCTCTTTGTAAACAGCCTCATCTCCAGTTTTGTAAGTTTTCTCTTTAGCTCTTCGGAACTTTTTCAACTCTTTAGCAAGCCATGGTTTGTGATTATTGTATTTGTTATGATCTGAGTTATATTGAAATTCTTTGCAGTTGTTCCTTCGCCTTCATTTATTTTAATTTAGACGCATTCTTAATAACATTAAATATGTTTTGCCACAAGGCCATTTCGTTTGAACAGCACCATTTTGTGCATTCTGTTTGGACAGGTTGCCAAGCTAGGCAAGACTTGCTAGGCACGGTTAACCAGAAGTGTGCAGTGCATGCCATCACCATGTCAAAAGTTTGAAGGTTAATGTTGCGTACTTCTTGATTGCTGAAGTTTGTTGAAACAACAAAGAGAAGACTATCATTCTAATTAGTATTTTATTAGTTGTTTTTTAAAGTAATGTCTTCATGGCATTGATCTTTGTTAATAGAACTTCAATCCATCTCCTAATTCTGTTTTTATTTAATTCGTTCTTCTGCCCAGTTTTTTTGTTGGAAGAGAGCGTTCCTGACACAAATAATGTAAGAAGTAACTGTGTCTGTGTACTCATCTAATCCAACACAAGCTTCTTTGAATACCTCTAGACAGATGAATCCAATCCACTTTGTAGTGTCTCCACAGCCTCACTAGTTCACTTATGCATGGCTTTTATTGCTGATTATTTGCTTATTTTAGTTTTATTTGCTGATTTTAAAAATACCACAGCATAGTGAAAGTTACCCAAAAGGGCCAAGGGTTTGGCATGGTAAGCATCTGAGATTGTATTTTAGCAGTGGTTGTGAGTTTTTCCCTCTCTAGTTGCACATTTCACCAGCTATTTGTATTTGGAAAGCTCAGATACCAAGGTGGAATTAATAAAGTCATCCATGATAACAATTGTGGAATCTGGGTATTTATTTTCAACAGCTATAGCTTGATCTACTAACATCTGCATGGCAGAACATAAACTCCAATCAGAGAGACAAATGCAAATTCTCTCTGCAGATAAGATGGTTTGCAAATAATTGTTAGAAATTACAAATTAGGTGAGGTGAACAGATACTTATAAAGCACTATACATCTGAGCACCATCGGTTATTAATAAAGTACACTCCACTACCTTTATGTTCGTTGGAGAAATTGTAACTAAGGTCTGCTCTAAAATGATTACATCCAGAATGATCGACCGCCATTTCACAGGTTAAATCAATCAGCCAAGACTTGGTAAAACAAAAAACTGAAACAGAAGAGCATTCTTTCCTAAAGCTTGATTGAGACCCATTCATTGTATTGCACAACAACGCTTGTAGGAAACACATGAAGTGTGAAGATGAAAATGAAGATGAAGATTTTGCATTTGCATTTTGTGAGATCTGATATACTGTATATTGTTTAAGTGCTTTTTATTGATTTAATATCATCAGTATACAATATGTAGATTTGTTGGGTTTTCCTAGACATAAAATTATTGTTGCCTCAGTAATAGATGGGTCTATATTTTGCATAACAGGCCTTTTCTTCACCTCAGTGAAAACAGTAAGACAAGGAGATATTTCATGAGATACAGAGTGGTGTACAGGCTTGGAACTCAATTGTCAACGGAGCCTGTACACTGAACATTCTGAAGCTCCACAGAGGTCAAGCAGTTTCTGAGAACCACTGTTTTTTCTTTTTTCCCCCATTTAGTATCTAAAGAAATTCTTTGCTTTTTATGCTCAAGTGTGTGCGGGGAGATGTTTAGTCATCAAAGAATTCTGTAATGGATGAAGAAAAATTCTTTTACTTCAACTTCTTTTATAAAATCAGCTGTGCTCAACAGTAATGTATGTTGAAGAGTGAAGATGAATATATTTCTTTAAAGTGAACAGTTTTAGATTTTACTAAACCTTAATTATGTCACCTTCTCCTAGTGTCTGACAATTATATGTTTAAATAAAGTAGTACAGTTGTTGGCTGGGATTGGCTCTAGCAGACCCCCGTGACCCTGTAGTTAGGATATAGCCTGTTGGATAATGGATGGATGGATGGATCTGAAATAAATCTGGATAATCTGAGAATGTTCTGAATATTTCAATTTTGGTTTACTAGGTATTGTGCCCTTTCGTTTTTTGCTCATATTGTAGTCCTCAAGTATTCCAAAGCATGAATATACAGTAATTGCATTGACAATAGAGCTTGCAGTACCTTTTATTTGTTTACAATTAGTCATATTTTATGCCCATTTCATTTCTCCTGTTTCAAAATGCTTTAGGTACATTGCACAGTTAGAATGGATTTCTATTTGTGCCGTATTTCTACACAAAGCCACAAAAGTTGCAGCATAAGGTTTGTAATCATTATTTGAAAATGCACTTTGTGTACATAACCATTGTTTAATTTTTTTTCTTCTTTATAGAAAGCCAACCCCTGATTGAAAGTACAGGTAAAATGTATTCTTACCAACAAAACCTTTAGCTCTTAGACAACTGACAGGAGATTGTAAAGCACAAAATCAAATCCCTAGTGAAATAGTCTTGTGTCTTCCTTCCATGCTGTTGATAAATATGCTTACCTTATTCTAACATTGACTATTCTGAATAATTGGAAATACAGTATATGAGGGAACTGCTGGTTGCAACTGTAAAGGATCTGTGTGGGAGGGCAGGATTTGTAATGAAAGCAAAAAGAGAAGGGGCGGCACAGTGGCGCAGTGGTAGTGCTGCTGCCTCGCAGTAAGGAGACCTGCATTCACTTCCCGGGTCCTCCCTGTGTGGAGTTTGCATGTTCTTCCCATGTCTGCGTGGGTTTCCTCTGGGTGCTCTGGTTTCCTCCCACAGTCCAAAGACATGCAGGTTAGGTGCATTGGCAATCCTAAATTGTCCTTAGTGTGTGTTTGGTGT
>JANRMT010062852.1:40692869-40741711 GCA_026402145.1 Polypterus bichir lapradei | reverse complement strand
AAAAAAAAACAGATTTCAATTTTGACCTTAACTGAAATATTTAATTGTTTTTAAAAGCTTTCAATTCTGATGCTTTAATCAATTTTAATACAGAATGTTCAACAAAAGGATAACAAGAAAAACAAAAGAATATTTTATTTAAGGTCAAATTTTAGTTACTGTCTACCTCACCTTGTGCCTTTTCACTGCAGTTTTATGTCCAATCAGCAAGACTGAATATGTCACACACATTCATTAAAATATTAGCCATACTGTGGAAAGTCATGGTGTATAATAAATGTGTCTGCAAATATTGTATTGGCAACATACAAAAGGACCACAACAGGCACGTGCCAATTGCATGCATCAACCCAGTATGTGAGGGACAGTGCAATACGAGGTGAGGTGAAGCTCGTTGCTGCCGCACCTCGTGTTCCTCCCCTATATTTGAACAGGAAATGCACCAATTCCTTGAATTTGACAATAAAAATGATCAAAATTATTGGAATTATAAAGAAAACAAATTTATACCACAGACTAGTGGACAAATTTATTTTATGTTATCATTTTTAGTTTTTTTACTTTTCAGAGCCTCACCTGCCTCCCCTGACCTCACATCCCTGCCTGCCACTTCACACAGAAGAGATCCTTTTTGAAAATAAAATAGCACTGATTAAGAGACTGACTGGGTCATCATACAAGATCACATTATTGTTGCTGACCAATCACTTTTGCTTTAAAAGCATTGTTTAACAACGAAGCGATACAAACCTTGTAAAATTCCTGAGTTGGTAATGTCTAAACTTAACTACAGATAAATAGGTGAAGAGAGTCTGCCAACTGCTGAAAAACTGAACATACTAATGTGTTTTCGCATTTATTCCACCCATCCATCCATTATCCAACCTGCTATATCCTAACTACAGGGTCACGGGGGTCTGCTGGAGCCAATCCCAGCCAACACAGGGCGCAAGTCAGGAAACAAACACCAGGCAGGGCGCCAGCCCACTGCAGGCATTTATTCTATATTTATTAATTTATCTTTTTTAGTTTATATTCACAGCTCAAAATCCCTGATATTGTGAAAATAATCCAGTAGCAGAATTATGTTTTAAAATATTTGTCCCTCTTCTTTCAATTTCTCTCTCTCTCTCTCTCTCAAGATAGATAGTTGAAATATCGTTTTCTTTTGTACTTAACATCAGCCATATCATACATATTGCATACCAGGGATTTTTCCTGCCTTGTATCCAAAGCTGCTGGGGTAGGCTCCAGGTTTCCTTCAATGTTGCTCTGGATCAACAGGTTTAGGTAATGTATATATTGTTCCTATGTGGTGGGCTTGCACCCTACCCAGGGTTTGTTTCCTGCCTAGGACCTTATTGGCTGGGATTGGCTCCAGCAGACCCCCCGTGACCCTGTAGCTAGGATATAACGGGTTGAATAATGGATGGATGGATATATTGTTCCTAATCTCAGCTGCTGTCTCTGTCGTTTTGTGTCAGTCCTCACTACTATTACCCACTCTTGCTCTGCTCATTAAGGATTTACTGTTCTTATGGTGGGCTATTCAAGTCTCACTGCTCCTAACTTTCACATTACATGCTTGTTTTTCTTTGTTTCCCTAAGTAGAGGCAGGTAGGGTCTGCACACTGACTCAAGCCTAAGAGCCCTGTTCTTCCTAAGCCCCTGCGATTTTCGTGATCACACCTGTCAGAATTGATTTTCTAATTTTGATATCTTTTCAGGCCTGCAGGTGGCAAAATTCTGTCTATACATTGTATGTGCCTGAGGTGGAATCAGAGATCAATATAATATGGCTGGTAGAAAGTAACAAAGCCCAGTATGTGAAATTTTTTAATGCAACATTGAAGGCATTCATTATAAGCACATTGTCTTGGAGGGAGATATGTTGTGTGCTGTAGACATTTAGGTAAAAAAAAACCCTCAAACCTTAAAATTCACCTAAATATCATTCTGGGCAATTAAAGGAAAAGGTAAAAAGTGCCATCAGCACACATTTGTTCAGCACAAATGACACAGAAAATATTTTAAAAAATACAAAAAATGTATAAAACTGTTCATATTCAGTATTTGGTTTTGATTATGCTTGTTTTTATAAGACAAACACAAAACCACATAGAAAACCATGTAGTGTAGTAAGCTTCCAGTAACATTAAACTCATATCCAGACCCTTTAACATTTCTGTCTGATTGTGATACAAAACTCAACTCTGTAGGAGCTCCATACCATAATTACTAAACCTAAAACTGAAACTAATAAATATAAAAATAAAATAGAAATGTCTTTGTGAAATAAAAACTAAATTAAAACTACAAATACATGATGGAGGAAAACTAAAACTAAACTGAATTTCTAAGTAAAGTCAGAAAAAATATACAAATAAAAACTAATATAAAAAGGCAAATCTATAATAACCTTGGTTGGAGGATTTTATTTACCTAAATGCAGTACAAAAAGCCCTATTCAGGAAATAGAAGCTGTTCTGAAGCCTTTAATTTAGCAAAAAATTCCTTGAAGCTTCTCATAGACACCAGCTAGTCAGGCTTTTTGTTCTGAGAGGATAAGAAGAATCTCTTTATAGAGCATACAATCCACTAAATTCCAAAATGCAAACACACCTTACAGACCTGTGAGCTGAAAAGTCCGGTATTAAATCAGAAAAAACATAGATCATAAAAGTGGTACACTCCCCTCACTCCATAGTCTATTGATAATCATGATGAAACTAGAGTGTTGCACAGAAAGACTGCCACACTTACATTAAAACTACAAACCAAGAAGATTGTGGGTGTCGCAAAAAACAATACATTTTAAGACTGTCTGACAATGTTGAGAAAAATGATATAATTGTTTTTCTAATGAAACCCAGAGCAAGGTGATTTCCAACATTATGTTGCACTAAAATTATAACTGAAAGGGCCTATAGAATCTTCTTTGCATGAGAGGTCTCTACTAAGCCCTACATTTTTATCTTCTGGATCCTAAGGTATCCTAAGAAACAGTGTATATTGGCAAAGGTTCTTAAACTCTGGAGATAACTCCAAAGGTAGACCATATTAAGTTATTTCTGTATTTTTTGTGGTGAGATTGCATAAAACAACAGTGATGAATCTGGTTATCAAGAATACAAAAGAAGCTGGTTTCAGGCCATTTTTTCTCTACTTTGTGATACTTTTAATAACTCTTACTGCATATTTGACTCTCCAGAAGTACCGCTTCAGGCTATTGAAACATTCTTCATTACTTGCACATGCCCAAGTAATCTTTATTGTCTTTGGTCCATCTGGTATAGTTATACACTGTCATTTGCTCTTGAAAAACTTGTGATCTGTCTGTTGTCCTTATTGTTGCAAAATGTTATACTTTTTCATTGTGCATACTTACTGGTACAAAGATGTGTGCTTTGGTCTGGTCTGGCAGGAGTTCTCAACAACTATTACATTAATGATACCAAGTGATAATTTTATTTCCTTCCTCTGTTCATTTTTTTTAATTATTAAATTATTGTTAAATAATTTAAATTATTTCTGACTTTTACATTTGCAGTTATTCAGTTCTTTGATTTTACATGTTTGCCCATTCATTGCTGGGGAAAGGAGGTGATGGGTGTTCCAAGGGTGCCTTCTGCCTTGTTAAAATATTCTGTAAGCTCTTACTTGAAGGATGTTATGGGATAATTGGGAGGGATGTAAGGGACAGAGGTAAAACCAGTGATTGTTATTAAATGCGTGGACGGGTATCTAGTTTCTTTTCTCAGTCCTTGCTTAGCTAACTAAAAAGATTACAATATGCAAGCTTTCAAGGTCCCTTGCACGAAGAAGGGGCCTGAGCTGCTTCAAAACCCTGCATATTGTATATCTGTTCAGTTAGGCAATAAAAGGTGTCATTTTGCTTGACTTCTCATTGTGTCCATAAAGGCTAGCATGGTATGACACCCTACTACTACAGTCCTTGCTTTTCATTTCTCTCACACTTTCACTATGTCACCAGTCTTTTGGTACCCTCTCGGAATGTCTGGGGCATGGGACTATATGTAAAGAAGATGGGCATTACTGATTACCTGTGCTGTAAAAGTGTGAATGTTGTATTTTCCAACAATGCAAGTGGCTACTAGAGATGTGACTAGATTTGACAATGAGATTACTTTGCTGCTTTGTTTTGAGTGTTAATTGTTACATGTAACAATTTACAAGCTGTGATGTTTTCAACAAGGTAGATTCTGTTTTGAGATAACTGAAATTGGCATGTAATATCCAGCTCTTATGAGTCAAGCTTTGTACATATATGAAATCAGATCCTATAACTGAAATATTATAATATTATTTGGAAATGAATGTGAATACGTTTATTGACCTGCTGCTTGATAATCTCTTTTCCCCTACTGGTCACTGCATTGCTCATTTGATTTGCTTGCTGCGTAAATATGCATCTGATTTTAATGTATTTGATTCTTTTCATAGCTTATTCCATCCACCAAGGTTTTCGTGTTATTTTCATTTTGTCTTTAGACTTAATCTATGATCAACTCTAACATTATTTCACAATGACTGCCTAGATTATACTCTGATGCAGTGTTTCCCAAACTGTGTGGTGTGACACCCCACTTTTTCACATGCCAGTGTGAACCACCTGGGTGGGGGGATTGTGTTCTATATGAATTTAGCATAATCATCAGAGCTAGGGGGTTTGGGTGGTCCCCCTTGGTCAATCGAACCTGATCATCAAAGCAGGTGAGTCCCATGCAATCACTAGTGTTAGATGAATCAAGCATGATCACCAGTGCCCTTCCTCCTTGATGAATCGAGCACAATCATCAGAGCAGGGGTTGTAGAGGACTGGACACGATCCATCTGCAATATTGCCACAGTGAATTGAGTGGCACAGTAGTTTGCACTGCTGCGTCATTGCTCAGGAAAAAATTTTGGCCACAGTAGTTGGTCCAGAATCATTTGTTTTTACTTAAAAAACTACAAATGAATTAAAACTAATCAACAATGAATAAATTATCAGAATCAGTATCCTCAGAATCATGTTTCTTCTTACATTTCTATACACGCTCTGTTTGTGGGTGTTTAGGGGACATTATGACCTTAGTATTTATTCATGAAAAATAAAATATGAAATATCACAGAGAAGTTAAAATACGCACAGTAGAAAACAAATGAAAGAATAGCGGACAGCTGCCGACACAATGCTGGAACCAAAATGTTTTACAGCATGTCTTGTCTACGGCACTGTATTTTATTATTAAAATATGCAAAAGCATACTAAAAGTATCAAAACATATGTTTGTCATATCTGTTCGTTACATGTGAAATGTACCTGTAACTTAGATATGTAGAGTGTGTAATTCTATGGCTCGTAGCGCTGCTACACTTGTGTGATATAGAGGCATGCGGTTTCTTTGGCCTTCGCCCGTAAGTATGAATGGCCTCAACTTGGTTGGCCATAAATCAGCTCATAACTGTGTTTTTTTAATGGAGCCAAAGATGGTTAGTGTAATTTTTGAAATCAATCTCTTTTAACATTTTAAAATAACTAAAGTATTGTTCGCAAGCAGAGAGGGAGTTTGATCATGCAACATTAGAATTTACACCATACCTTTCAATCGAAAGATTAATTTTGTTACTTTATTGTTTATTAACCCATGAAGCACATGCTGCTAGTTGTGAATTAAAGTTTATATTGTGAATTAAAGTTTACATAGTTGTCCTTATTGATTTCAAAATAGTCTTGCAGGCATTGCCCAGCGAGCTGCCTTTGGTCCTGCCTTCAACATGCTGCTTGTCATTGCCTTTAGACAGCTCACTTGATTACTTGGCATGCTAATAAGATGACAGTCACAAAATGAAGAAGTAAACCATATGAGAACTGTGCCTTTCAGCCTTTTATAAGACACTTGGGTTAGAGTCATGTCTAGTGTTTTGTACCATTTAGAAATTTCAACATGTTTATATATTTATCTTATACGGTATTCCCTTGAAAGTAAGAAGCAGTTTATGAAAGCATAGGTGTATTATGATAGCAGCCATGCATTTGGTTTTAACCAAGGGTACTAGGTAGGTAGAAAACAGGAGCCAGGCAGCTGCCAACTGGCTGGTTTCATTAGCAGCTCAAACAGGCCATCACTGTATGGTGAATTGACTGGCTTCATAGACGATATGAATACAAGGCATCTGCCTTTTAAATGTTGTATCAGCCAATTGCACATACAAGAGGAAATGAGGTAGCAAATGCCGGATTGTTAATAAGCTGTCTACACAGACAGGGAAACCAAGGCAGGTAGATGGGAGTTTGCTGATTGTGCAGGTACAAATACAAAGATAAGGCATCTTGTAAATCTGTTGACCACACAGGGAAGGTAGTAACAAGGCAAATGTTGGGGACCTGCTCTTCTACACAATACAAGACCACCAATGTAACACGAGAAAAGCAATCAAGCAGAAATAAACAGTTGTCAACAGATTGGACAGCTTGCTTTACATGGCAGGAAAGCTACGGCTCAATGAGGGCAGGATCATCAGCGTTCAATACAAAATGGATACAAGCTCCTATTAAGAGAGTAACAACAATACAGGAACTAGACAATTGCCATTCAATGATAGCCAATCATCTAGAAAATTCTGACTATATTTAGCTGATTATTTCAAAAGCCAGCTTAGGTATGCAATTTTTACTGCTTTTTCTGTTCTTGGCAAAAATTGGTTTCCATATACTGTATCACACAATTTCCTTCAATGATTCAAAGTTATTAATAATTTCCAATCAACAGCAAATCAGGAATATTAATGTAAATATTCTTATGTTTTCAAATGCTTGTCTGCAATTTAATATGTATTCAAATAATAAAGAATGTTTTTCTGTTTGCTTTCAGACGATACAGAGAGTCACACAGATAAAGGTTTAGTTTTATTTCCATTTCTAAGATTGTCTAAATGACTACTTAAACAGTAACTTCATTAATTTAAGTATTTTCCATTTTTCAGATTATCTAAGTGTGAAGTGTTCAAATCTGAAAGAAGGTATGTACTAAGTATTTAGTATTCTTATGCATATCCTTTATTATGACAGTGTTGCAACTTGAACTGAGAGTTGAGAATACAGAATGCATAAAAATTTAAACAAATCATCCTTTTGTGTGGTGTCTGAGCTGTGCCACTGATGTGAACTAAAATCCCAAAGTGTACTCTAAGATAACAAACATTATTGCTTTACTCCTTACTCATCCATCCGTACTCTTCCTCACCTTCTTCCATGTGACTCCAATGACTGCTTTTTTTGCCATGTTACACTGTTTTACACATTCAGCTCACCCTCAGAACACTCCCTTGAGGTCAGAGGCAACACCATCTGCACTCACCTTCCTCATCTCTGTAAGGCAATAAATGCCAGGGTCCTTATCAAGATCCCCATTTGCCACACACCCTGGCTAATGGATATATGCTGAGGAGTGGGCCTCTGCACTTTAAGTACATAATCATCTGTCTGTCTCTTTATCTCACACACACTCTCACACACACACACACTCTACTTTACATTTGAGGATGGAGGTTACCTTTCTGATGGCATGTCTCTTCCTGATCTCTGTGACTCCATAAGAATTTTAATGCCAAGAATACAATTGCATACAATGAACAAATAAATGTTGCACAGTTAAACTTAAACAGAGCTTTTATACAGTATATGTAATGATCTCATTAGGCAATGTCACTAGATCCGGGGGAACGCCTATGGGCTACACCCTACGTTCCCCAGAACACTTGGTGGCAGCCCCCTTGGGCAGCATCAGGGCCACAATGGTGGAACACTGGAGCTCATCCCTGTTAGGCTCCATGGCCACCGCCAGTGGGAGCTGCATGGCTTAACGAGCCCATGTGGGCTGGACTGTAGCCACACCCAGAAGTGCAGCCTGAAGTAGGTCAATGAGCACCTGGAGCACTTCTGGGTGATATAAAAGGAGTCTGCAGCCACTACTCTAGGTGCCAGAGTCGGGAGGAGGAGGAGGAGGAGGAGGAGGAGGAGGACGACGACGACGACGACGACGACGACGACGAGGAGGAGGACAACAACAAAGCTGCCTGGGAGGAGTAGTGGAGGAAGAAGAGTGTGGTTTGGGATAATTTACTTTGTGTGTTGTTTTGGAACTGTGTTGGGCCTGTGGGACACAGGGAAGACGTGCCCCACGGCTGAAGAAAAATAAAAGTTCTTTTTGTTTATTTTACACATACCTCCGTTGTCAGTCTGAGTCGGGTCGACGCCTCTATAGCGCCTTTGCCACAGCAATTAAACGTTATATATAAATATTATGTCATTCCTTCTAAACAGTAGATGTTATCTTTGAGTGACAGAAGTTAAATATCCCATAGATAAACACAATCATAGTCCAGCAAGAGAACAAGTGGTTGTAATCAAGAAGTGCAATATATTTTAACATTATTTTTTTAGATTGGAAAGCTGGGACTGAGTTGAGTAGGGTGCTTCTAGACTTGTTTAGGGAAGTCCTTTAAAACACCTGCTTCACAAAAGTAAGAGGCAGGTAGAAAACAGAACCAAAGCAGCTGCCATCTGTTTGGGATTGCTACCACCCCAAAAAGCCGTCAATTTGCTGGTTTCATTGACAATATAAAAACAAGGCAGCTACCAGCTAGCTGTTGGCTAAATATACCTTGAAAAACATGGACCTCAGTTACCGCTTCAGGTGAACCAGATGCCACCACCTTCTGGCTGGATGGGTAATTGGGCAGACTGAAGACATCCAATATCTTACTAGAACAGCAGCGAAACAAAAAATAAACCAACCTCACCAGACTGGACAGCTTTGCCTAAAACGGCAGCAGGGCCACAGCTCATTGAGGGATGGGTGGCTAACACGGTGCAGGATAATCTCTGATGAACAAAAAAAAATGGACAACTGCTGCGCAATCTGACAAAGCCAACTGGAAGTATGTGTCTGTAACTTCAGAATAGTGATAAAATATAACCAAATATTTCAAAAGCCTGCTCTGGCATGTAACTTTACTACTTTTTCTGTTCATGGCAAAATTTTGTTTCCATATATGACTTTCCTTCAACAAGTAAGTGCTACTTAAAGTCAAGTTGAAATTTTACAACAAACTGAAAGAACACTCTGCCAAAATGGTTTATACATTAATGTAAGCATTCTTGCATTTTCTAGTGAGAATCTACTACCTAATATTTATCAAAATACCAACCAATGTCTTTCTGTTTGTTTTCTGATCATGTAAAGATTTGGAAACAAAAGGGATTCATTTTATTTCAACGTTTATGACTGATCAAATGACTAACTGAGCAATGACTTCTTTAATTTGAATATTTTTCCTTTTTCAGATGATAAATGTACAAATCCGAAGTGTTTAAAGATAAAACAAGGTAAATATTTAAATATCTTCCAGTCTTACTTATATTCTTAACTATGAAGATGCTTGCTACTCAAAATGAAAGTTAGGATACATAAAAATAAAACCTTCATCATAGTATGTGATGATTAGACAGTAGCCCTGATGTAACATCAACTCCCAAGGCGTACTTTAAGATAACAAATATTTTTTAAACAATATATTTATTTACACTTTAAAATGTCTATGTAAATCAGAAATGTGGTCAGTGGAGTGAAGAGTCACCTGAACATTCTCTCAATGCAAGTTGAACCTAGAAAGAAATGCATAAATGTGCAGTAAATTTGACAGCTCTTATGATGTGGACTTGGGTTTAATAAGCAAGAAGGTGTACTCTTGAATGGAGAAAGGCCAAGGCTGTTGAAGAACAGAGGGCACAGGCGTAAACATTGGAGTGTAATTACAAAGTTTATGTAACCTAATATTTGGACCCATAAACAGACCAATTCTTAGAACAATGAGCAATTTGCTATTAAGCAGCACAGATTGAAACTTGCTTAAAAAGATTACTTTCTGATTTTGTATAGAGTCAGTACTAGATTTTTTTTTTCTTAAAAAGTAACGTTTTCTAAATTAAAAGGCTACAAAAGGCATAGTGTCACTAATCTTGATCAAAACTGCATAGACCACTTGCTTACTTAGGCCCTTTGTTCCGTGACCATAGGCTGTCAATGACCATTTGCCTGTGATTCCTACCTGTCATTAATCTTTTTGAAGTTTTTTGAATGTTATGTTTTATTGTTGTTTTTGTTAATTTTGAATAATTGTTTTTAATGTCTATATGTTATTTCTGTTGGTATTTAAGTGTACTATCGTTTTAAATGTATTGTATGGAGATGAAAGTGATCTCACGTGCCCTTCCAAGGTCCGGCAAATTAATGCAGGTAACGGAGTGTAGGATCTCTGTTTCATCTTTTGGTCTGATGCCAGAAATATAAGGAGATTTGTACATTTTATGAACAAGGTTCATAAATCGGCCAAAGTCTATATTAACACTTTCACTTTCTCTGTTGTGGTTTAAAATATAATAATTCCTCAAACCCAGACACACTTCTTGAAATTAACAAAATAATAACATTTATTTATTACATAAAAATAATAGGAGATAAGTAAATATATCACCCAGGAGAAAATGGGACCTTTACCTGGACAATAGGACAAAAAATAAGCAATGTGGGAGACAAAAGACTAACAAACAACAGAAAACATACGCTTACAAAATCTTAGTTTAACATTTTCTCTGCAATAAAAAAGGCATGTAACTTGTCAATTCTATCAAATGGCTTAGATTGAACATTCCTCTTCTATATGAAAATGCACATAACTTTTGAATTGTGATTATTCAATTCATGAGTTTAAGATGGATAAGTTTACTGGCTGGTTATGAAGTTTCTGTTGTCTGCAAGTGGCGTTCATTTGCTCACAGCAGCTAGTACCCACACACACACACACACACACGCTGTCTCTCTCTCTCTCTTTCTGCCTGTGTGTGTGAGAGAGTGTGCATACCTGTGAAATGCTGCTGCACTTCCTGACTGGGTTTAGGAAGAAACTTACAACACAATGCCAGAACTTATCCTCCATAAGGGTATTATCTTTCAGTTACATTTATACTAGTACCATAATACATTAGCTAGCTTTGTCCTATCTATTAAATTGCAATTAATAGTCCTCAACAACAACAATATTTATTTATATAGTTCATTTTCATACAAAGGATGAAGAAAGAGAAAAAAGACAAAATATAAAAAATAAAATTAGGCAATACTAATTAACATAGAATTAAAGTAAGGTCAGATGGCCAGGGAGGACAGAAAAAACAAAAAAACTCCAGATGGCTGGAGAAAAATACAAAATCTGCAAGGGTTCCAGGCCACGAGACTACCCAGCCCCCTCTAGGCATTCACACTAATAGGCATATAAAAGATCTCAATCAGTCCTCATGGTTTTCAGGCTTCACATGGAAGAACTTGACGATGATGGTCATGTGGACTTCTGGCCTTCAATCCATCATCCAAAATCAAAGTAATTTATACTTATGGTTTAAGGTGAGAGGTGCTTTGTTCCTTTCCTGCTTGGCTTTACCTAGACATGTGGAAGGATTCTCAGCATGCTTTTTTTCTTTGTTCAGGAGGCCTCCCTCTTTGCCTTTGGTCACACCTTCTGGTTGCAGGTGGTACTGCATTTTCTTTTTAAGGGTTTCACACAAAGTGTCCTCTGATGCTAGCAAAGTTCTGCCTTCTAGGTCACCTGGGGCCTCATGTATAAATGGTGCGTATGCACAGAAATGTTGCATAAGAACTTTTCCACGTTCAAATCGCGATGTATAAAACCCACACTTGGCGTAAAGCCACGCACTTTTCTACGGTACCTCATACCTTGTCTCCGCTCGGTTTTGCAGACTGGCGGTACCCAGCGTCAAAGTCGTGCTACTGTTCCTGTGTGGTTACACCTTATTTTCCTGACGCAGCTTTATAAATACACTGAAACTAACCGCATATTGTTTATTAGTGTAATTCATCTGATTGTGATTAACTTGTAACAATATAATGGTCCAGGGAATAGCCATAGTATTCCAAATACCATAACTGCTTTAGCGTTGTTACTCTCACTGCACCTTCTTCTTCTTCTTTCAGCTTCTCCTGTTAGGAGTTGCCACAGCGGATTATCTTTTTCCATATTACTCTCACTGCACCACTCGGAGTATTTATATCACTGTATCTGAGTGTGAATCACAGCAGCAGCTGATTGGAAAGAGAATTATCGGTATACAGCTTCAAGCACACGCTATCTCAGCCACGGCAAAACGTTTCAAAGCCTTTCCTGTACTGACCTCACGGTTCAGAAACAGTTTCATTTCAAGAACTTTAAACGCACTTAATCAATTGCTCCTTGTAGAACTGTTTGTACTTATCACCCCACTGTAAACTTGCACTACAGTTATAATATTACACAACCTGAGCCACTTTATAAAGCGCGTATTTACATATGATGATGATATCATTTTTAAGATGAAATGCTGCAAAATATGTTTATTATATTATACAGATAAAACTTTAACTTCATTTAAATAATCTATATTCTTCACTGGGACTGTCGTGAAGGATAGAATAATTAAACATGTACTACAAAGATATCTCAATGTTCCTTAAACGTTTTGAAGAATCGGCGCTCTAAGCTTACAGATGGCTTAACGTCTATTACAGAGCTGATTGTGTGGCGATCGGTTACTTGGAGAAAGAAAAGCAAGGACTGCAAGGGTGGCCACGCCAATATATATTGAATATAAAACAGAAAGAGAAAATAACAACACAGCTAAAAAACGCGGCAACAAATTTCGGCTAAAGTTAAATGCTTGTGTCATGAGCACGAGGCAGCTATGCAGTGTCCGCAACGGACGTGGCCAACCGCCGTGCATAAGATACCATATTGACATTGGAGGGCGAAGGAGCCACCGATTCTTCCTCTGCCCAGGGCCACCATGAGCCTAGAGCCGCCCCTGAGTACTGCTGCAATAAACTATTTCATTGAAGGTCGCACACAATCACTGCGCCATGAAACCCATGTTTAATAACGTGCTTTAACTCCTATCATCATGAAAATGATATCACGTATACATCTCAGTATTTTAGTTATTCAGAGAGCTGTAATATCACGAATGTAATGGATTCTGCGTCCAGTCGAAGGAAGAGAGCCGGTTTAAGAAGCAAGTAGTGATTCACAAACATAGAGCACAGAGAAGATCACATACAAAACAAAGCATTTAACGTGCTACTTTAATTACAATGTGATATGAGAAACTGGTTAATTAAACGATTTTAAGATGAAGTTTATGATGTTCTGCTTTAATGACAAAATAAACTACATGATTAAAGTGGAAATTTAGAGATTGAAGTTGACATTTCGTGCTTTTTCCCTACTGTGTGCCTTTTTATAATAAGCTTTCATATGACACTCAGACAGTGGGCTACAACTCGCCTTTTCACAGCGACTTTGATATGTGACTTCTTTTTTATTTCCGGCACTGTGCGAGTTTGTGAACGTGAGCTTTTAAATTTCTCCAACACACTATGTCACTCGATCAACTTCCTTTTGTTGATTATACCACGGTTTCTTTAAACAAATAGTATGTTTTTCCTTTGCCTCCACATGGTATTTGCTGAAATTCTTATATTTCCCCCGTGCTTTTCCCATTGTGTTTTCACAGAAGGCTGATCTTAAGGGCTATTTATATTGATTTGCATATTCACAAAGGCGTAATTCTGGGAGGAGTTGGGGCGTTACATAAAGCGCGTGCACGAGCGTTACTTTTCTAATTGACCGGGATTTATGTAGCGGAAGAACGTGGAAGTTGGAGTACACACAGATTCCTGCATCTGGATTTTTCTGTGCGTAAGCACATTACGGCTTTTGTGCTTACGCCATGTTATAGTGCGAATTCTACGCACGGCGTTATACATGAGGCCCCTGGTGATCAGTCAGCAACCATCGTTAGCAAGGCAAACACATTCCACACTTCCTATCCAGCACAGTTGCTCTCTGGAGTAAAGGGATTGCTTCAATGTCTGTTGTGGCCACAACCTATCAGCTTTGAGTTTTGGCTGTGGCCAGCCAATTTATGGCTAGGTTAAGCTGTAGCATAGTGAGAGAAAAGTAGTTAGTTTAGGGAGTTACAAGATTTTTTATAGCAAAGGATACAGGTCTTGATTTACAGTCCTTTGTTCAGGACTTGAGTTCCATTTTGTGCCTTGAAGAGAGATGTCCCTGGTTGTTACATGGTCTGGTATCGACCATCTTATCAGATATGGCTCAACATGCTGCATTTCAAAGGGAGACCCATTGCAAAAAACTGAGACTTTTTAGCTAGCAATAAGAATGTCTGACAGTCATTCGCTAAGAAAGGATTGTGTTCCATCCTGGCAAAATGAATAATGCCTGTCTGTCCTAGAGTAGAGTGATGTTCCATGTTTTTTGTGGCCGGAGCCCCAGGAGGCAGAATAATAGTAAACTGATGCCACCACATCGTTGGGCTCTTTACAGTTACTGAAAAGTCTCAGAAGTGGGAATCAATAGTTAAAGTGAAGTTTTGTAAATACTGTGTTTCTTGTTGTTGTTTATACATTATTTTGCAGCTGTTCTAAAGATTATGATTTTTGGATTTTGTATTTGGACTTTCTTTGATTAGGATTGCCTTTTAGGCAACTCCTTGTGCTTCTTTTTCTCTATTGAGCTATTCTTCTTTTTTGTACAAAATCTTTTATGAAGATGCTTTGCTTGCCCTGTTTATACAAGGTCAGTAGTCATCTTTCCTATTTTGGGGCTTTTTCTGCATATATTCTGGGAAATTTACGATTATTATGAGGCTAAGATCTCTTTTAGACCTACAAAGCAAGAGTCAGGCCACTAGAACTGGAATTAAGCCTATTTAGGTTAAGTCTTTTTCCAGGCAGGAAATGGAGGCCTGACCTGGGAAGCCTTTTGTGGAGCCTTTGGAGGTATGACGTTGTTTTACTTTAGAAGGAACTCAATATCATAAAACTATACTGTGTTGCTACCACCAGTTGCCCCCATCCCAAGCCCGACTCTTTGACAATTGTGTTGAGGTCTTTAGGCCAGGTGTTTCTCCGTCATCCTCTCTTATGGGTCCCCTGCGATTTCCAAGTTAGGGTCTGTCTTATGATGTTGGTGTCTAGCTTTCTTAGAGTGCGAGCAAGCCACCCCACCTGCTCTTCAGGATGTCCTCCTCTATGGGGCACTACTGGGTTTTCTACCAGAGCTCCATATTGCTGATGGTCTCTGGCCAGTGAATCCACAGTATATGGCATAGGCAGTAATTGATGAAGGTCTGGGTTATTCCTCAAAGTGATCCTTTGCTGTTTTCAATGTCTCTGCTCCATATAATAGCACAAAGTTGACATCTGTATTGAATAAACAAAGCTTGGTGGCTTGGCCAAACTCCTTGGAGTTCCAAATGTTCCTCAGTTGGATAAATGCTTCTCTTGCCTTGCTGACTCCGGTCTTTTCGTCTGCATCTGTTCCACCTCTTTTGTGTGCCACGCTGCCACTGTGTAGAATTTTTTAATTAATTCCTTGAGATTTTAATAATTTTCCCACATAAATCAAAATTCACTGAGCTGACACATTTACACGCAAAATGTGATGTTACACATCAATATGTGCATGCATTGAACATTATTTTGCTTTCTCTTGTGGTCACAATATCATACATTTTGTCATGAATCATTTATGCACCTCCTTTTTGAACCACTTTTTTAATAATACATCTAAAGCCCGGTTAATTTCCCAGCTCTGTTATACTAATTCATACTCCACAAGGTAATGTAATTCTTACACACAGATCTAACTGCAGTATCAAAGGTGTTATATTGTATATCTTTTATTATAGTTCTGTCCATTAATTTACATACCAAGAACTTATTTGTCTGTAAACATTACATTGCTGAGCACAAAAAGTATCATCAGGACGCACTCTTTAAAACGCTCAGTTTCAGGTCATTTTACTGAGGCAGCCATTCAGTTTCAGAAGACAAATATAAAGTAATAAGGGTAGTTAAACCACACTCCTTACATGATGACTTTAACAATCTTATTCTCCGACTTAAAGCTTACTGCTGTCATGGATACCAGGCATTTGCTGGCGCTCAAGCTGAGATGGCTCAAGGTTTCTTACATGGCTAGGAGGCCAGTTTAACAGAAGGACAGGGGGAGAATAATCAACTGGACTATTTGTTCCCCCTATAAAATAGGTTCCAGTCTTCCTGGGCTACAGTAACTGCATGGATACTCACAGGGTATGCTGGGAACTACGGTCCCATGAGATAGCCCTGTTGTAGTCCAAGGGTGCAGCCAGGAGAAGCTGCAGGAACAGACCATCCCCACTTTAAAGAACTTCTTCCTGACTTGGAAGCACTGCCTGGATGTGATGTAGGGGCACCAGAAGTACTCCTTGGTCCAGCATAAAAGAAGCTAAGTTTCCTGTATGACTCATGAGTATGAGTCCGAGTCGGGAGGAGAGTGGATGAGACGACATGGGAGGTGTAGAAGGAAACAAGATTTGTATTAGTGGAAGAAGATACAAAGATTTTGTTTTGTACCATTGTGGAAAGGATTTGGAGGTACTGTAAAATAAAAAAATAAAAAATCTTCTGTTTGAACTTGACTGTACGGTATAGTTGTGTTTAAGGGTTTGGGATGCTGCTACGCATCCTGCTAGTCACACTAGATGTAGAAATTGAACTTGCAACAAACCTTTTATAAGAATGGTGATAGTGTGACTGCTGCACAAAGGGAAATTCTGCATCATTACCAGTTAGGACATCATGATCGTGTCCCATCTGCTCATGCACTTACATCACTGTTTGTGATTTTTTTTTCTCTGTGGGGTCATCTTAAAAGCCATGTGTACCGTACATGTCCTACAACCATTGCTGAACTAAAAAGGTGGACCGAAGAGGAAATCGCTGGCATTCCTCTTGACATGTTACATCGAACAATGTAGAATTTCCACAACAAGCTCTCAGAATGTGTATGGAGAAATGGACAACATCTTCATGATGTTTTCTTCAAAACATAAAATGAATATTGATTACCATCATTAATTGCATATCCTGTACAATACATGTCATCATTAAATGCATTTTGTAATGTGTTTATTCGTGCATTGAACGTCAATTGAAAATTTCCTGTTTCCCTCCCCCACCCCGTATAAGAGGGGAGAAATAAAGTCCTATTTATCTGTCTAATATTGAAGCCATCACTACTACACTACTACAATGACCCATACATTGACTAAGGTGGATAATGAGAATCCTGTTATCTATTGTATCAAATTCTCCACTCAAATAAAGATGTTTATAAAAGCATTAAACAATAATTTCTTTAACCAACTTAGTTTCTATACTCAACAAAGATTGTACAGGGAATGCTGAGAATCAGCAATGTTTGAAATAGAAGTCTGTAATATATTGAATTTTATTTATATTTTATATAAGAAATACAGAAAAAACTCAGTTTTAGCCTATGATGCTTTCAGGATCCAGTCCATCAATAGAGATCAGTTTAATATACATGCAATAGTCAAAAAATAATTATGTTGGATATTCATGTACTAATTCAGTAAATTAGGCCCCCCTTCTATCAAAACAAACGTTGCTCTTTCAGTAGGCACAATATGAACAACTAACATCCATCCATCCATTCTCCAACCCACTATATCCTAACACAGGTTCACGGGGGTCTGCTTGAGCCAATCCCAACCAACACAGGGCAGGAACAAACCCTGGGCCGGGTGCCAGCCCACCACAGAACAAATAGCATTTAATTTTAATACTCATTTTGTGAATACTCAATTGTCATTTTGGAGCTAAAAAAGATATATTTAAGAGAAACAATGCTATTTTTCTTTAATTATTTGTCTTCATTATGTAATAATTAACATATATCTGAAATAGTTATTTTTGTTCTAATCAATACCTATGTAAATGTAAATCAATGATAACAGACATCTGTTTTGCTTGTTCTCTTTCTCAGAATCATTTCAGATTGTAAATGAAGTAGGTAAGATAATTTGGTCTTTTTTGCTATTTTGCCCCTAAAGCTGCCACTGCAAGTTTGACCCTGTGTTATTTATGTATGTTTAATTGAATGGGATTATCCACATATCTGTTTAAAGTATATGCAACATAAAAATTAAACAGAAGGAACTATGTTAGTTGTCTATACATGTTTGCTTAATGTATAAGGTTCAGAACTGTGTTTATACAAGAAAAGTGGTAGTAATATCTTTTAGAAAGTACTGTACATGCCTGGTGCCATCCATGATAAAGAATAAAAGATGCTGGACTGCCAAATTTAAAATTAATGTGCTGACAATGACAGAAAAAAAGTAACTTTTTAAATATAGGAGAACAATTCATAGGCCTTGTGTGCTTAGCCTAAAGTAGTAATGAATTCCTGCTATGTTCTAAAAAAACTTTTAGACATATCCTCTAAGACAGAATTGGACATTTTTTATTTGAGAAATTTCAGATAATATAAAATGTGGGTTGGGATTCTTTCAGCTGAGCAAGATCGATTTCTCAGTATGCCCTTTATTTTGTCTGAGAATACACCAAATATTGCCATTAATGGATTAGAAATGATTGTGATACCGAGGCAGTTTGATTAGTGTGTAAAGATTGTCCAAAATTACAGTATGTCAATTTAGTGAATTTCGAAAAGAGAAAGCCAAATGAGACAGGAGCTAGATGGAAGGGCTCTCAGGTTGGATCTTACCCTGGGTACATTTTAGACAATTTAACATTAGATAAATATGATCTATGGAAAATGTTTAGCTGAATTATGGAATGCTTGGCACATATTGAACTAGAGTATATTCTGTCTATGGCTGAGTTCTGCTTCTTTTCTGAGATGCCAATTGGAAAGTCCCTTTCAGCATATTCCCTAGGATCTTTGAAGTGTAGGTTATTTGAAATATTTTTATGCTATCTGAGTCTTCATCAAAACTAACCAGTAAGGTATATGGGGTTGATATGGGTGCAAAATGTGGAAGGTTAGGTAGGATTCTTTTAACAAAATGTATAATTTGCATATTGTATAGGAAAAAAGTGTGTAGCTGGGAAACTAAACACAAACATATAAATGTGAAGAATTATTATTATTATTATTATTAAATGATATGTTGTCTATATAAAGATCTACAAGTTTTTTAACCCCTAGTGTTTCCCATAAGTTAAACACTGAGTTGGTGGGCTGCAGACTTTAAATACTCTGGCACAGAAGAAGCAATGCGTCACTAGATCACAGCCCACAAGCTGAGAAGAGGAAGTCAATGATCTATCAGTATCTACAAGGAGTATTTGAGAGATAATAAACAGTTTGGAAATTTAAAGAGAGAAAATTGCTGCTAGGATTAAAAAGGCAGAAATTACGAGTTATTTAAATTTCTTGGAGTAAATATCAAGAAGACTCACCAATGCCTTTTCTTCCTTAGTTACCTGAGGAAATCCCACAGGCCAGAACTAGTACAAGAAGAAGTTAGCAGTTTCCATTCCACTATAGATGCTATTAGAAATTAAATATTTTCTAAATAGAAATAGTAAATTATGCCATATTTTAGAACCAGTTTATCACCAGGGAAAGCAGACACCTGTTTAAAATAACATTTATATATTGTAACATTTCTCTTACATAAATTGGGAGGCCTCCACACCTTCTTAGACTTTTTCTAAATAATATGTCTCTACAGTATTTAAGTTATACTTATCCCCATCTCTAGGATTCTGTCAACTTCCTTTAATTGCTCTAATGTTATATTTACATATAGCTGTTATTTGTTTGATTTACTTCTAACTATTTTAGAATTAAAGTGAGCAATGCTTAATGTATTACTGATTTTATTTTGGCTTATTCCTTGCAAGCTTGTCATTTCAAAGTTATCTTGTAAACTTTTACAGTTATTATTCTTTACCTTTCATGAACTTCCAATAGGAATGCAGTGTCCAGTAGATAGATTGTTAGATAAAACTTGGTCTTAACTTTTTTTTCTCTTCTAATCCTTCTTAGAGGAAAAAGGAATCGTTCTTGACTCAGGTATGGTTTGACATTCTGCTTTTAACTGTTTGTGGCGACTGCTAATGACATTCCTGCTGAAGTAATATTTCACTCTCTTTTAACCAGTGTGGGATTCATATCTGGAAAATGAAGGTAAACTGTGCAATTTTGAACAATATATTATCTTTTAATTATGATTCATGTATAAAATAAGTGTTTCTAACTGATTTGTGTAATTGCTTTACTTTACAGTGTATTTTTCTGTCTTTCATTTGTTCATTTATTTCCTGGATTTTGCTCCATTCTCTTTACAGCTGATATAATCCTGCCCAGAGCAGAACACCTTGAGATTTCTGAGTTTGAAGATTCATTACATGTTAGGTTGCCACAAAATACAGAAGGACAAGACAACTGGCCCTGCATTATAGGTGCTGCCTTGTTACCTGGAAGGAGTCACTACTGGGAGGTGGAAGTTGGTGAGAAAAGCAGCTGGGCGATTGGAGTGGCATCTGAGAGCACAAAAGAGAGCAAATGCATTCCTGATACCCCAGAAGATGGATTTTGGATCATTCAGCTATGTAAGGGAAAGAGCCTTGAAGCTGTCTCAAGTGAAGTCATTACACTTCAAAAAGAAAAACCCAGAAAGGTGGGAGTGTACCTGAATGGGAATTACGTGTCCTTTTACAATACAGAGGTCAAACAACGCATTCAAAGATTTGAGATTAAACAGTCTGAAAAATTATATCCTGTTTTCAGTCCAGGATTACATGACAGAGGTCCTCTGATTATTAAAAAAAAAAAAAAAAAAAAAAGAGCATTACACAGATTTGAGTAACTTATGATCTGTGCCTCTGTTCCAAATATTAAAATGAACCTGAGGTGTCAAGGCATCGCAGGACCAACACTTGTAATCACTCACCATTGTAGAACTGCTAATTAACTAAAACACATATATTTTATAAACGCCAGAAAAAACATAAAATCCCAAAGGAAGGGCAAGAAGACATGAAGAGAACATCCAGGCTCCACACACACACAGTGATTAGACACACATAGTTTCCAAAGCAAGGATGCTGAATCTGTGAGGCAAAATGTTGTTGCCCTGTTTCAGATAAGCTCTTTAATATTCGGTGGCCATTTACATTTGTTTTTTATTATGACGTTAAGTCTATCAAAGTAGTTTTTTTATTAGCCAGACAATTATTTTTATGTATACTAAATCTAACAAGATTAGATATTTAATTTTTTTTGTAACATCTGTAGTAATAATGTACAGTTTAAGTAGATTTGCTGCCTATAATATTTTTGGATATGAGATGAATTTAACAAATATTAACACAGAGTAGTTTTGAATATAATTATTAATATATATATCTGCACATAGATACATGTGTATGTCAATGTAAATTCTGAAATCTCCCCATGTAGTCTAAGTCTATATAAGAATAAAATAAAATAATTTAAACAAAATTAAATTAAAATTGGTATTTAGTATTTGGTCTCATTGAACATTTTAGACTATATCGGATGTTTCAACTAATAAGATTTGTTTAAGTTTCTGTAGGCATTGTTTTCAATTATTTATTTTATCTTCTATAGTAATTTCTCCCTGCACTCAGTGTATTAAGTTGTCATTGTCATTCATGAATATCTGTTTGTTGTTACTATGTGCCATAAGTACAGGGCCTTATGTTAACTTGTATATAGAAATTGTTTTTCATTTTACTGTTCCTGTTTAACCCTGCCTACATTTGCTTTTGAAATAAAGAAATAAAATATCATTAGATACTGTATTTCAGACATTGACATTGGTCAATTACCTTGACACCTCTGCTTGTTATTAATTTCAACTAAACCCAATGAGTTTAGATCAAATGAAAAAAAATCTTATTTTGTGCTGCATTCTGAGACAAGTTATATATATAACTATGCAATGAATTTAATTTGGTCGCTTCAGAGATCATCATGACATATTCAACCACCAGTTAGCAGATTTTAACTGTACTTGCAGCACTGGTACATTATACTGTATATATTCCAGAACATCCCTATATACTGTAAACCAATAAGTCTTTCTTTAATATGTTAAACTCATTATAGCGTCATTAATCTGGAAATCAGAACAGCCATACATCAAAATTGTGACCCTACAGAGATCCAAAGCACAAAATGGCCTGGCACTCTCTAAGTTTCAGTTTTACTACTGTGCTGTTGTTATTCATATTATAACATGTCAAAATTGACAGAAATTCAAAAATCTACGCTAGCTTTATTTGCATTGGAAAATAAATCTTTTGTCACATCTTCTTTGTATGCTGTGCTCTGTGCTGCAGTTGGCACAAAATACCTCCAATAGTGAACAACTCAGTCACCCAGTAATTACAAAAAATGCAAAGCATAGGACACATTTTGGGGCAAAGAAGGTCTCATCTGATAAGTGCCTTTATTAACCCTTTCTAACATACTCAATTTTTAATTTATGGAAAATGTTTGGGATTGAGACAGTGTACAAATCTGCACATTAACAATGTATTTGCATCTTTTCGACAATTCAACTCCTAACTTAATATTTCAGCTGCATGTATTGTTTTCCCTATATCCAAATTAGAAACTTTGCTAAAGGCAATCTGCTTATTTTTCTGCATCTCTTGCCCATATTTGTTCCTGAGGAGATACTGGCTAGACTGGATGAAGAGCCAGTACAACAACTCTAAGGAAAAAAAAAAGTTGATTTATTTTAAAGCATTTGTACTGTTTCTGAAATATTATAGTGCAGCATGAACTTTAGGTAGCTTTTTATGAGACGTCAGGAAACATCTATATGTTAAAACACTTTATAGTTCATTTTGTATTGGAAATGCAAATATATTTGCTATTTTATACCTAGTAATTCAACCTAGTAATGATTTCATGTTGATCTTTCTCATTGCCTACTACATGTTAATATGATATGTGAATCGTATGAGTGGTTTGGTTGCAAAAGTGATTTTAAAATTCTAAATTATAAAGTAGTTAATTATTTTGTTTAATTTTTAAAATATAAACTAGCAAAAATGTGAGCTGAAATCTTTTTAATTGCATGAATTAAGTAATTTTATATCGAGGACTGTATCCATAACAGATTACAGAATGATGGTGACGATTTCATTATCATTTTGTATCATGCATCATGTTGTTTTGTAAGATATGCTACAGTAATAATTAAATTATAAATTTCTCATGTTTTCTCAAATTCTGTTGTCTTTTTTGTTAAGTAGTCACACCTGTTACTCTACTAGTATGATAACATACAAATGATTTACTGTGGTGGGTTGGCACCCTACCCAGGGTTTGTTTCCTGCCTTGCGCCCTGTGTTGGCTGGGATTGGCTCCAGCAGACCCCCATGACCCTGTAGTTAGGATATAGCCGGTTGGATGATGAATGGATGGATGGATGGATGGACAAATGATTTATGAAAAATCTTCATAAAAGGCTGAAGCAAGAAACACAAAGGTTTATTTTTGGTTGTAAACATTGTACAGTATCTTTCCTTTTTCAGGGAGTTGAAATGTTTCACTTTTTCTACAGTATCAATTACAGTTAACGTATTATTTATTGTAGTGGAAATCATAAATGGTCTGTCAAGCTCACAAAGGAACAAGCAGTGTTGAAACTAAAAGTATTTTTTTTTAAACACATTTAATTACTTGGGAGTAAATGATGGAGACAAGTTATTACTGTTTGTCTTAGTTTTGTCACTTCCCCGTAAATGTGTTGTTCATTGTTAGTTATTCTTGTGATTAACTCTTGTAAATATGGTGTGCAGTGCCAAATGGATTGCCATTTTTTTGTCTTTAACATTGAACTCTTACTCATTCTTTCAGGGCAGAAATTAGACATGGCGAGACCCTATACTGCAGGAAGCTGTACAGACCTTAGTTGACATGGCTTTATAGCCGTTATTGTCACATGTACAGATTTCAGTGAAATTCTTACTTGCCTGTGCTAATCAACATGTGATATCTCACCACTTCACTGCACCATTAGTGAGTAGAGCTACCTTACCTAGAAATGTTTGCCTTAAAACATCTTACTGAAATAAGCTTAGAACAACATATTATTCATTAACATTTACTTTTTCCATTTTAGATGTCTGTAGTACTAGTGTGTTGTAGTTTGTTAGCCATTATGAATGTAGTGAAAAGTCAAGTAAAATGACACCGTTTATTGGCTAACTAAAAAGAATTACAATATGCAAGCTTTCGAGGCAATTCCTGAAGAAGGGGCCTGAGTTGCCTCGAAAGCTTGCTCATTGTAATCTTTTTTAGTTTGCCAATAAAAGGTGTCATTTTACTTGACTCCTCATTCCATTTTAGAGAAATAATTAAAAAAGAATTAATTCAATAATGCCTGATTGCCTTCCTCACTACAGATACATTAAAGAGCCTTAAACTTTTCACTCTAAATTATAATTGTAAGCAATTAAAATACCGTTGCATTGCATTGGCCCTTTTCAACATGAATGTATTCCTGCAAACATAAAGAAACATAAATAGAAAGTGAAATCATAAACAAAACAGCAAAAAAAGAATAAAAACAATGAATAAAATTATTTTTAAAGAAAGAAAACATACAAATATTACTGAAGCGAAACACAAATTTAATCTGTATGTGATTGTTGAAAGTAATCCTTCATCTTCTCCTTTTGAGCATTCTGTTTTGATAAATTATACTACTCTGATAGAATTCTGTCATGCGAAATCTAACCCCCTGCCATAGATGAAACAGAAAATGTTATCCTATATTATTTATATTACAAAAGCTTCATTTTAACCTTATGAGGAACATCTGACAGGCTTTTATCAATGTTGTTCTCCACTAATAGCCTTTGGCTGTTTCAGTATATTTGAACAATTACTTTCTATAATGACTCGTCAATTTTCACTCACTCTGTGAAATGATCCTCTTGAAAAGAAGACAAGTTTACAGACCTTAGGTTAAATCCAAGTAACACAGAAGTGAATCTGGTTTAAGGGCAGTTCAAAAGAATAGTTTAAAGACAGGCAGAGGTAATTATCCCTTATTTTATTTTTAGCCACTTTGTTACAGGTCTCCACATTTTTTTTTGTTCTTCCTCAACTTTGGGCGGAGTGGAGACTCTGAGGCTAAGGAGCTGTGCTGCTATAACAAAGGTTGCCGGTTCGAATCCCTGTTACTGCCAAAACAGGTCCTACTCTGCTGGGCCCTTGAGCAAGGCCCTTAACCTGCAATTGCTCCAGGGGAGCTGTACAATGTTTGACCCCAAGGAGTATGTGAAAACTAACAGGTTCCTAATATGAGAAATCGTATTATGTCGAAATAAAGATCCAAAAAAAAAAAACTTTGAAATTCAAACATATATAAACCAAGTCAGCAGTCCTGTAGAATTGCAGATTCTTAGCAGCTCCTGTATTCTATAAAAGCATGTATAGTTTAATGAAATTCCCTTTCTTATTTAAGTGTCTTGCATCATCCATTTTCATCATTTTCTATTGCAGTGCTACAGGCAGATGCAGCTTTTTGCAACAGTAATGGCCATGAAAGCAGAATCAACTGTGCACAGGATAGCACACAATTGCTGATACACCCATTCATACTATGCATATGTAAGAATTCTCCTTAAGGTATATTTGAACTGTAGGAGGAAACAAAAGAACCTGACATTCAATCAAATTGGCACAGCAGAACCAGGAAACAAACCTAAGACTTTGTAGCTATGAGGCAGCAGTGCTAATCATGCACTGTTGTGTAATCATGCCCATTATCAGCATATATGAATAACTTGGAAAGAATGTATGATTTTATGAGCTTGGAAAATAAATACATAAATAAATCACTATGTTACTGTACCGTAAAGTTTTGTGTTTGTTTTCCATGAGCGAGTTTGTGGTGGTAGAACGTCTTCTGCATGTGCTTCTTTTGTTTTCCTTGTGCAAAATCTGTTATTGTGTGTTGTTCCTTTTCATTTGTTTATTGGTTGTGATTTATCCTTCCCTTTCTAGTGTAACGGCTGTGAAAGCGTCTTCAGCATTGATAAATAATGTGCATTATTTCAAGTTGCAAAGAGAAGATGATAAAAATGAAAATAAGCTATTTAATAAAAATATTAAAGTATTCCTGTGAATTTGGATAGCTATAATAGTTAACACAATACAATAATATTTGTTTAAACATTGGAACAAATTTTTAAATTCCCCTCTCTGATTTTTTACTGTTACACATTTTATGCCTTTTCCCATGATGCCTAGCAATGCATACAGTAAGTAACTAAGAAACCCCATGCTTACAAATTCATATACTGTAACTCACACTGACATTGCAGTTAAAGAATACTGGCAATAACTACGTGGAACAGACACACATGCAAACATTAGAAAAAAGTAAGTGAAGAATTCATTGGATTCAAAATTTGCAAGCAACATTTCAATAAGTATAATGCAAATTAATCATGATTTGAAGTATGCTGCTGTCTGCCATGTCTATTTTGAACATACAGTTTTCAAGATGACTACCATTATGTTTTGCACCTGAATGGGCAAAAGCTCTTACAGAAATATTTAATTTTAATGAGGAAGCCTGAGTTAGATTTAGCTGTACCATGACTAGGTTGCATTTCCTTGGAGGTCACTCAGATATGGAAATAATCTTTGGCATAAGGTATGGGTGCATAAGGACAGGTAAAGAAAGGATCGACCCCTTTGACAGAGCTACCAAACGGGGTGCCCACTCTCTACTATGGTTTGGGCGAGGGAGAGTTTGTCCATAAATGGGTCCTACTGGAGAGCTTTCATGTATCATTTTACTGATTTTCAGCAACATCAGGAAATAGATTACAAAGAACATGCCTGGTACTTACCTTTACTTAATAACACTTGGCAATGACCGTACATTTTAGTTAGTGCCTAATGTTCTACGTACAGCTTTATAGGTGGCAGCCTATTGGCTTAGTGGTCACATTATAGTGAGCAACAGGCACTCAGTAACTTCCAGAATGAATTTCACGTAGATAATTACAAACTGAAAAATAAAAATATTGTTGTAGGGGTTGGACTGAAAAGATGGATTACAAGCATTGCTTTTCACTTGGAGCAACCTAAAAACATGCAAGACAAGTTTCACTGGTGGGTCAGGTGACTGGTGAGTAATAAGGAACATAAACCTTTATTTTACATAAAGATATTCAAATAAGCAAAAGTGAAAGAGAAGACGAGACCAAGGAGCTTTGAAACAACCAGACCGTGCAACTTTTACTGACATAATATTTTAAAGGAGAAATGAGCATCAGTACAAGTAAGTAGCTTTAGTAAACAACATTACATTTAATGCTGCTATAAGTTAAAACTTTATTGATTAGAATATAGATATCTATGCCACTTTTAAACTGAATACATGCAATTTACTTTTTCCATGTTGAAATGAAAGTACTGAATAAAATATGTATGAACATGTAGCAACACGTCTTGTTCCAGTATCATATACAGTGATCCAAAATAGAAATAAAACATTGGCAAGAGTACAGAATACACATAAACATTGTTCTAAAAAACTGAACAGTCTGTTATGAGAAAAGCAGGATTAAATAATCTGTCATGAGAAACTCTAGATGTACTCAGTGTGGGAATTGTACAGTGAGAGTAATTGGGTTGGTGCCTGTTGCATTTAACACAACTCACGGTGATGAGAAATGTTATCTCCACTGTAATAAATAAAAACAAATCTAGAGCAAACAGCAAACTTAACATAAATTGTAGAGTGCTATACCTGATCTTTTTAACTTGCAGTTGATTTCTGTGCAGTGAGATGTGGTGGGTGTACAGTATCCAATGAGTCAAGCAGTTTGCACAAGTAATTTGCACAGTGGGATGGTAAGCAGAACAGAATCTGAAGAGGGAAGTGAGCATGATGGAAAATATGGGTTCAATAAAGAAAACAGGTAAGGTGAGGCCAGACCATGAATGGCTTTAAAAACTAAGAGGAGAAGTTTTTCTTCTTCTTCTTCGGCTGCTCCCATTTAGGGGTTGCCACAGCTGATCATCCGTCTCCATCTACCCCTGTCTTTTACATAATTTTCTGCCACAACGTTTGCTTTCATGTCCTCCTTCACCACATCCATAATCCTCCTCTTTAGCCATCCTGTTTTCATCTTGTGTGGTGGTTCCATTTTCAACATTCTTTTCTCAATGTACTCCTCATTTCTCCTCTGCACATGCCCAAACCATCTCAATCTAGCCTCTTTCACTTGGTCATCAAACTGTCGTACCTGTGTTGTTCCTCTAATATACTAATTTCTAATGATGTCTACCGTCGTTACTCCAAGCGAAAATCATTGCCTCTTCAACTCTGCCTCCTGTATTTTCATCATTGTCATCATCTCCAGACCATACAACACAGCTTGTCTCTTTACCATTTTATAGACCTTCCTTTTCACTCTTGCAGTTACTCTTCTATCACAAGTCACTCCTGTCACTCTTTTCCACCAAGTCAATCCTGCCTGCACTCTTTTCTTCACCTCTCTGCCACATTCTTCATTGCTTTAGACTGTTGAACCCAAGCATTTAAATTTGTCTATCTTCACCACCTCTGCTGCTCAAAGTCACACCCTTCCATCACCTTCCTTCGCGTTTACCCACATGCACTCTGCCTTACTCCTACTGATTCATTCCCCTTCTCTCTATTGGACATGACAAAGGACAGGTAATCAATGTAATTTACGAAGTGTGGGTATATTATGGTCCCAAGGATTTAAATGTGTAAAAACCCTTGCTGGAGAATTTTGGACATACTGTACTCTGTTTAGGCTCCGTGCTGGGATACCAGACAACACTGCATTGTAATAATCAAGTTGCAAGGTGAAAAGCATGGATAACAGTCACCATTGCAGTATCCAAAAGAAAAGGACACAACCTTGAAATGTGCTTAAGATGGAAAAACACTACCTTGGTAATATTATCAATATGTGGTTCAAAGGAGAGTGTGGATCTAAAGTTTACACAAAGATTTTTGACCTGTGCAGATAAAAAATGTAATAAAGCCAGGAATTTCTAATAAAAAAGTCAATTTTCCTTAAGGTACCTGGAGATGAAATAATTAAAGCCTCCGTTTTTTCACTATTTAGGCTGAGAACGTTTTCAAAAGATCAATGTTTTTTAATTGGCTAAACAGGCAACCTATGCAGGAGAAGGTAATGTGTTTGTTAATAAACCTATATGTCATCTGCATAACAATGAAACTGTAGACTGTGCCTTCTAATAATGGCACCAAATGGAAGCAAATAAATAATAAAGAACAGGGGTCAAAGAACTGATCCCTGATGGACACCATGAAACAAATGAGACGGGTGATACCTAAACCCACTGATGGCAACAAATTTCTGTCAGCCCTTAAATTATGATTTGAACCAAGCAAGTGCACTTCCAGTAATGTTTAATTCATGCCTGAGTCTAAATAAAAGAATATGATGCACCGTACTAAAAGCAGCAGTAAAGTCTAAAAATATCGTAAAAGACCATGATCTGCTGTAACCAGGGGTTTATTGAGTTTTCACTGGAAATAGTTCCAGGTAGGAGCTTAAAAGGCAATCATGACATGATAAACTGCAGAATTCTATACCTAATCTTTTTTAACTTGCAGTTTGTTTCTGTATAGTGAGATGTGGTGGATTTTCCTACCTTCCCTTCTTTGTTTATAACCTTAGGCAAACAGACAACGTAAAAGAACAGTCAGGAGGTACAGCTACACATTTAATTAATTATGTATGTAGGTAATATGAACAAATTATAAGCAAAATAGAATAAGTGTGACAAAAAATACCATTATAGCCTAAGTAGTAGTTCATCTTGAGTCCATAGGCGGCTCTTTGCTTATCTTCGGTGCAGCTTGGTATTTGCTAACACATGGCTTTTGGAGTATTAATACAGGGTTCCTTTCTGTCTCAATATGGCTGCCAAAATAGAGCTGTCTTCATCATGGAGTAATGACGAGAGAGAGAGATACTGTATTCTCTTTACATCAAGATGGTGAGAGAGTGTGTGTGTGTGTGGGGGGGGGGGGGGGGGTGGGGGGGGCGGAGTCACCAATATATACCAATCCAATCAGAAATTCTGGATCAATGGGTATGGGTAACTCCTTTGGCTCATCCTATCCTGTTTAGCTACAACTTAAACCAAAGGACACATCACTGTGTAGAGTCATGTTTCATGCCCAAGTCTGCTTAGACAAAACTCAAATCCCCACGGGAAAGGTGACTTTCTCTTTGTTCCTCTTTATTGTCACTTATCCTCCATGCTTCCTGGAAGGGAGAAGAGTTCAAGACCTGCTTCTTCTCCAGATTCATACATCATCTCTTGTCCTCTCCAAGCTTTTTTCTTGGGGGGATTTGCTTATGGAAAGTAAAGTCCAGTCTGGTCACCTTTCTGAAAAACATTAAATCATTCAATCGTTATTATGCTAGATATTACAAAACACATAGAAATGAAACACAAGCAAAAGAAAATGACAAATCAAACAAAAAAGACATACAAAATATTTATCATGTTATATGCTAGATATCGCTCATTTTACACTCCACTACACAACAGCAGCATAAAAAAGATAAGGAGAGAAAACGCAAATCTTCTTTCTTTACTTATTTAGCTCAGAAGCAAAAACTAACAACAATATAAATACACCAACACTTGGTATTCATAGATCCAATTTCTTTCCTATACTTAACAAATACTGCAGTGCACAGTATTGATCATCAGCACATGAGAGTGAGTAAGGGATCTGACTGCTTTAAAAATTTCTTCATGATCTGACCTCCTTTCTCAATTTGCCATTCTCTTGTGCATTATGTGGGCTTAGTGATGTGCTGAAAGTCAAATTTTCTTGCAAAATCCTGGAGCTCAACGTTCAAAATATATCAGTAATAAATTCATTAAAGTGGCTGAATCCAGCAAAACTGCCCAGCCTTTAATATAACATCTGATTTATTGATATTTGGTATGTAAAATATTTGATTAACGTCTAGAATTAGTGCTTGCTATGTTCACACAGATCAGTAGAAAGTCTTTTCCATGGCTGATAAAGGGGTTGAGCTAACTGGTTACCTTTGCTGTGTTTGTTTTATCTCAAGGCAAATTTGGAAGGATTGAACTTTGCTTTTGACTTTTGTTAATGTTAATTTTGGTCATGTTAATTCTTTCTCTACACTTAATCAGGTCCTGATGCCTATCGTGCATCTAGAACAGTCTAGAGAGTCACGTGTGCTTTGCAAACGCTAGTCTGTTGAGAGTTGTTGGTTTGTTCTGTGGTGTGAGATTTAAATAAAAAAAATACATTTTGCTCTTAAAAACTTGGGTTTTGGTTGCCGCTAAGGAGCCGTGTGGGAATTTTTAAAGCTTTTTTTCCCTTTAGAAGGGTTTTTTTTTGCTTTTTTTTCGCCCGCACAAGAGCAAAAGTAGCTGGGTGTTTGGAAGTGCGCTTGGAAAAGTTATTTGTACTTGTACCTGTCTTGTTATCTGTATTTGAATTAGCATCGAGGCGGCAGGGTAGAAAGCAGCAGTAACTGATATCGGCATTTGTAAATAAATAACCGCGTCGTCGTAACAGCGATTCCTTAGTTTAAAGGAAAAGAAAAAAAAAAAGGCCGCGGCTGACTTGAAAACAGTAAAAGGTAGAAGCTCAGCAGTGCGCAGGTAAACGGCCAGCGTTGACGCCGATCAGGCACAAGGAGCAGTAGGAGCAAATAAGGTAGTAAAGTTTTATTTATTTGTTTATTTTAGATTAAACAGCCCTTAGCGGTCCAGAGGTAGAACAGTTAAGTGGGCGACAGCGTATTGGTTCATTAATACGGGGGAATACAAACAGTACGAGTGGAGAGCTTATCAGTAAGAGGAGCGCAAAGTCAAGATAAGAGGCAGAGAAAAGTAAGTTAACCTCATAGACAAATAGCAGGCAGCTGAGAGGGAGAACAGTACAGGAGCTTAAGGAGATAAGGTGTAAAATATCTGTAGCAGATCTTAGTGTTACCATTTAAGTTAAGGAGCAGCTGAAAGAAGAAGAAATTTAATTTTAAGAAAAAAAAAAAGTTAAGGGAGTTTAGTAATCCCAAGTCAAATTTTAATAATGAGGCCAGTGCAATGCAAGTCCTGTTGGATGGTGGACTTTTTAGATGATGGTTTGGAAGAGCCAGTTGTCTATGAGGGCTACATCTGCAAGAGATGCCAGCTGATCCATCACCTCGAGCTCAGGGTCGCTGAACTGGAGGAGGAGTTGGCTGACCTGCGTTGTAATAGAGAATTGGCTGACTTGGCTAAGGTGTCCTTTAGAGAGATAGTGTGCACCCCTAAGGTGGCGCGGGAGGAGATTCCAGACCAGACAGGTAGGAATAGGTGGGTCACAGTCACAAGGCGTAAGGTAAAGGGTGCACACTGTCCGGGGGCATCAACCCCAGAATTAGAAGTGTCTAACCGTTATGTCCTTGCGGAGCTGGACGGTGACTCTGATAATTCTGAGGTGGTAGGCAGGGTTGAGGAGCCCCAACGGGCCACCTCAAAACCAGTTCCCAGAAAGAGAAAGGTAGTGATAGTTGGGGACTCAATCATTAGGGGGATTGAAGCGCAGGTGTGCTCCAGAGAGAGAGAGAGTCTCGCACGGTGTGTTGCCTTCCGGGAGCACAGGTGGGAGACCTCCCTGGAAGGGTGGATAGGTTCTTGGCCAGAGCGGGGGTGGATCCAGTTGTCATTGTCCACATAGGAACAAATGACATACATAAGGGTAGTCTGTCAGTTCTGCGATCCAAATTCAAAGAGTTAGGTACCAAGCTGAGGAGCAGAACTGACAAGGTAGTCTTTTTCCGAAGTTCTGCCTGTGCCACGCGCCAGTCCAGGTAAGATTGAGGAGATTAGAAGGCTTAACGCGTGGCTCAAATCTTGGTGCAGGGTAGAAGGGTATAGGTTTATGGGGCATTGGGACTCCTTTTGGAACAGATGGGACCTGTTCCGCCGTGACGGGTTACATCTGAATCGGAGGGGCACCAATGTATTGGGGAGGCGTATGTGTAGGCTAGTCAAGGATTGTTTAAACTAGGGAATGGGGGGGCAGGGAGTTTAGGACAGGCCAGATTTAGATCTATATATGGAAGAACAAACAATGGTGTAGAAAAAAAAATGCATAGTAATGTAAATTCTAAGCAAACACATAAATGTAGAAGGATTAACACATTAAAAATAGCTTGCCTTAATGCTAGAAGTATCAAAAATAAGGTAAGTGAGTTGGAGTTGTATGTAGCAGAGCATAATTATGATATTATAGCAATAACAGAAACCTGGCTAAATAACAAAGATGGAGATGAGTGTAACATAGAGGGATACACATTTTTTAGGAAGGATAGACAGAACAGAAAAGGAGGTGGGGTTGCTGTTTATGCCAAAGAGGGTTTAAATGTAAGTCCTCTTCAGTTGGATGATGAGCCCCATCTTAGTGAGGACATGTGGCTTCGCCTGGAAAATATTAGGGAAAGAGGTCTTATTTTAGGAGTGTGTTATAGACCACCCAATTCAGACAATAATTTCAACACACATCTTTTTAGTAATATCAAAAAGGCAAGTTTACAGGGGGATATTATAGTCATGGGGGACTTTAATTATCCAAATATTAACTGGGATAACCTTGCAGATGGAGGAGCACAAGAGCAGGAGTTTTTAGAAGTAATCAGCGACTGTTTTTTAACACAGCATGTTAAAGTACCAACACGGGGTGAAGCCTGTCTGGATTTAGTATTCTGTAATAATCAGGATAGAATTGAGGGTGTAGAGGTGATTGAACCACTAGGGTCAAGTGACCATAATGTAATACAGTTCTCAGTATTATGTAATAGTACGGATGCAAAGACTAAAATTGTTAAGTTGAACTTTGGTAGGGCTAATTTTGAGAGATGCGACAAAGTCTAAGTAGGATAGACTGGGATAAGCTTTTAAGTGTGGAGACAGTCGAGGAGCAGTGGAACAGGTTTAAAAATGTTTTACATGTAATGCAGGACAGATACATACCTAAATTTGGAATTAATAGGAAACTAAAAAAAACTCCATGATGGATTAATAAAGATTTAAAAAAGAAGTTGCAAAGGAAAAAACTGCTGTATAAGGCATATAAGACTAATGACTGCAAAGTGAATCGTAGAGCATATGAGAACATGAGGGCAACTATTAAGAAGGATATCAGGGAGGCTAAAAGACAGTTGGAGAGGAATATAGCAGATAAGGCGAAAGAAGACCCCAAGAGATTCTTTCAGTATTTTAGTAGTAAAAGAACAGTCAAGGAGGAGGTCAAGTTCATCAGGAATAGTAAAGGGGAATTAAAAGATACAGACAATGAAATAGCAGATGCCCTAAACTTACATTTTTTGGAGGTGTTTACAAGTGAGCAAGTGGATAACCTCCCAGAGGTAAACACAACTACTAAGGAGGAGGTACTGAGGGATTTGGAAATTGAAGAGGGAGAAGTGCTGCTCAGATTAAATAGGCTGAAATCAAACAAATCACCAGGCCCAGATAATATTTATCCTCGTGTTCTTAAGGAGGCTAGTGAGTACAGATATAAACCCTTGACACATATTTTTAGGAAGTCACTGAGCACTGGAGAGATTCCGAAGGACTGGAAAATGGCAAATATCATTCCATTATATAAAAAGGGTGACAGGGCAGATCCAAGCAACTATAGGCCAGTAAGCTTAACATGCATCACAGGAAAATTAATGGAAGGAATTATTAAGGATAAGATTGAGCAACACATGGCAAGGACAGGAGTTATTCTGACCAGTCAGCATGGGTTCAGAAGAGGGAGGTCGTGCTTTACTAACATGTTGGAATTCTATGAGGTTGCAACAAAAGCATATGATCAAAGTGGAGCATATGATATTATTTATCTGGACTTTCAGAAAGCATTTGATAAGGTGCCACATGAGAGGTTGGGCATCAAGTTAAAAGAAGTGGGAGTTCAGGTTGATGTTTTTAGATGGGTGCAGAATTGGCTCAGACACAGGAAGCAGAGGGTAATGGTGCGAGGAACCTCATCAGAACTGGCCGATGTTAAGAGTGGTGACCAGCAGGGGTCAGTGTTAGGGCCGCTGCTATTTTTAATATATATAAATGATTTAGATAGGAATACAAGTAACAAGCTGGTTAAGTTTGCAGATGATACCAAGATAGGTGGATTAGCAGATAATTTGGAATCCGTTATATCATTACAGAAGGACTTGGATAGCATACAGGCTTGGGCAGATTTGTGGCAGATGAAATTTAATGTCAGTAAATGTAAAGTATTACACATAGGAAGTAAAAATATTGGGTTTGAATACACAATGGGCGGTTGGAAAATCGAGAGTACACCTTATGAGAAGGATTTAGGAGTCATAGTGGACTCTAAGCTATCAACTTCCCGACAGTGTTCAGAAGCCATTAAGAAGGCTAACAGAATGTTAGGTTATATAGCACGATGTGTGGAGTACAAGTCCAAGGAGGTTATGCTCAACCTTTATAATGCACTGGTGAGGCCTCATCTTGAGTACTGTGTGCAGTTTTGGTCTCCAGGCTACAAAAAGGACATAGCAGCACTAGAAAAGGTCCAGAGAAGAGCGACTAGGCTGATTCCAGGACTACAGGGGTTGAATTATGAGGAAAGATTAAAAGAGCTGAGCTTTTACAGTTTAAGCAAAAGAAGATTAAGAGGTGACATGATTGAAGTGTTTAAAATTATGAAGGGAATTAGTACAGTGGATCGAGACTTGTATTTTAAAATAAGTTCATCAAGAACACGGGGACACAGTTGGAAACTTGTTAAGGGTAAATTTCGCACAAACATTAGGAAGTTTTTCTTTACACAAAGAACGATAGACACTTGGAATAAGCTACCAAGTAGTGTGGTAGACAGTAAGACGTTAGGGACTTTCAAAACTCGACTTGATGTTTTCTTGGAGGAAACAAGTGGATAGGACTGGCGAGCTTTGTTGGGCTGAATGGCCTGTTCTCATCTAGAATGTTCTAATGTTCTAATGTAGAACAGAATATTTTCTCTCAGAACATATGCAAAGACCATGCCCTGCCTGATTGCTGTTGATTTGCTGTTGTTAATTTCTTGCACCGCAGTGTGTTTATCATCATGCTGTATTCTCTGATAGAAACAGAAATGCTCATGGATCACACTCTTTTAGGGTAGAAATACTCATTTTAATTTACTAACACAGCATTACATCCTCATTGCTCTTCTCATGAAAGATGAACAACTTGAAAATATTTATATCTTCATTTCCCATTGCATAAAATAATAGACTCACTTGGACTTTACTATCTTCTTTGTCAAGTTTGGTAGCTGCTCTAAATATTGCTTCCAATCATTTCATTCATTGGAACAGTCAAATCGAAGCTTCTGCTTTGATTAAACTGTCCTAAATCTATGTTAATGAAGCACTTTTGACAACATGTAAAATGCTAATGCCTACAAATGTTTATTTCAAGAGGGCTTAGTTTGTTTGTGAATTATTTTATCTATTTGATCTATATATATCAGTGTGTTATCAGAATGTAAAACACCAAAGCATTACATGATATGCAGTAACTAGTTATGGTAACTCAGATCTCATAAAGACATGTTGTCTTTAAATTATCATTCCTGTTAAATGCTGTTAAGAGGTAGAAGTCTCTTGCACACAGTGAGAAAGATCTTGGGAATACAGAGGAGTAGCACTTTAGAAAAAATACAGGATTGTGCCATCTATCATCACAGAATCTATGTCACCATTTTTAACAAGACTGTTTTGTCCTGTCTAGATTGGTTGGTTATGCCTTGAACTGTTAGCTGATGGGGATATGTGTTTCTAGTATGACGTGTGCGATTGCCCCTCTATTTGGAATGGCATCAGATTAAAGAAATTTGACATGCCATAGACCATCATTCTTTAATCTTCTGCAATGATTCCTCCTTCTTCTTTGTAGCCAAAAAACAGAGGATTCAGGTAGTGTATGGGGTTTCCTACCTGGGGTGCATGCACCCCCAGGTGGAGCAAAATGGCATTTCAGGGGGAATGACAAAAAGGAAGGCTGCATTGTGAGGCCCCAAAATTGAGTGGGGTACGTAGACCGACTTTATCATGGAGCAATTGGTGTCTTGCAGTGTGCTGTCGTTTGTAGGCCATTTATCAGTTATTGTTCTTGTTCGATGATATAAAAGAATCAATCATTGTAGGTGCAGTTGCTACCTGTGAAAAAGCTGCAGAAATGTATCTTTCTGCAAGGTTCCTTGCTGTAGGAAGAGTATTCATAAAGGGAAATAACTTTTTTCAAGAGAATGACATTTGGACCTTGTAATGATTCATAGCAAATAGTGAGGTCTAGTACTGATTTCTGCACAAGCCCAGATCGTGAAACATTATTGATTCTGAGGTTTGACTGATGTTTTTGTTCGGGTGGAGACAAGGGGTACTGAATTGGATGCAACACATGCTACTCTCAGCCCATCTGTGATGATGCGGGTTCAATTGCACACTCCCATCTGCTGTTCAGGAGCCCTTGAACCCAACACCGTCGATAATGTCACCGAGATGAGCTAGACAGTAGAGGCAACAACATAGCAGGGGGATGGTTTAAAAGGTGCAAAGTGCTTTTATTAAAATAGTTAAACAAAAACAAAGTGTTCATCAAGTGCAGTGATTCAAAGTCTTCATCATTAAATAAATAATCCCATAAGAAAACGTGGAGGTTAAAAAACAATAGAAAAAACAATCCTTTAAAATGAGGTTAAAACATTTCTTAGGAAGCAATTTTTAAAACAAATGACAATGCCAAGCTCGGTGCTTCTCTTCGGTTAGCGGCTCACCTGCTTCTCCCGCTTGGGCTTAGCAGCAGGCAAGACACTCTCTGCAGCTGCCCTTTTCTACATCACACACAGGTCTGGAGACCTCCCGATCCTGGCTTCGGTCTGGCACTCATCCCAGGCCTGAGACTTCGACTCCTTGGTCTACAGGACACCCACGCCAAGGACTAAAACACCAAGCCTCGCGACTCCCGCTGCCTTTCCGGTCTTCTGCGGCCAGTCACCTTTCCCTGGTCACTCCCGCTACCTGATCGCTCAGCGGGAGCGACTACAACTCCAACTCCTGGGTGTCGGCCTAACACCCAGACTTCTCGCAGCTGCCCATGAGCGCTCGCTCGCTGCCCACACGCTCCGTGTGTCTCTCACTCTCGCTCTCGCGCTCTATCTTGCACCGACTTGCTCCCTCGCTCCCTGTAACATCCGTCCTTTTTGTTTTCTTTTTTTCTCTTATCTTTTCTGATCTTCCAACCGACTTGCGCTTCTTTTTATATTGCGAGGCGCCATAGCAGCTGTAGCACATTAGCCACGGGAACAATCACGGATGTGGGCAGTCCCTCACCTGTGCACTAGGTGAGAAATGACCACACCGCAGATTGCCCCATGGCTTGCTATGGCCCAACGCACCCTCACTAAGCCGCCGCGAGTGCGGTGATTATTTATTTAAAAAAACGGCCTTTACTAAGCGAGCTGTGGACCCATAACACCACACCATCTCTCCTACTAGTAGTTCTGGCAGTAGCACAGCAATTGTAACTGTATGGAACATCTGTGTATTGAATTGCAGTGCAGGTGTTATTGGGGGACAAGGCTTGTTGACTGCTTTTCATTTCTTAGAGGTATGCCAGCACCATTTGCTTCACAGAGGTCTCCAATCTCCCATATCCTTTGACTGTTGATTGTGTGTCATTTCCTTGCAGTGTTTAATGGTTTGCAGGATACCTCAAGCCCCAGAACATCAACTGTGTGGTCTCAGCTTCATGAAGGACACTTTTACAAGGTTTATTGATATTTATAATGGTAAATTACTCAATTTAAATTTTATGCAATGAGTTAAAAGCTTATTTTTTGAGTTCAGTTTGTTCACCCACTGTACTCTATATTGTTCAATTTGTGGTTCAAAAATTAAAAAATTGACATATTCAGATGTGATAATACTTTTTAGGGGATGTGGAAATTAATTAAAAAGCAAACATTTTTCAGTGGTTGCAGGGAATGGAGAAGGTTGGGAACCATTAAAGTATTGGAAAGTAATGAATTACATTCACTTTCATTGCTAACCTTGACCAGATTATGTAGGTAATTATATTATTACTTTGGATGAATCTCAGCATATCATGGTGTAATGGTCCAGTGTATTAGCCAACAATAGAGTAGGCGTTGTTTCTGCTGCAGGTGGAGATACCTGTGCAATGGAAGATGCAGTGGGAAGTTATAGGTGTAGGCAGGTGCAGGCAGGCAGACTTGATAAGTGATGTCCAGGGTGATAAAGACATCAATCTTCCAGTCTGCAGAGGAGGAATTGGAAAGGTGTGGGAAATTACCATTATTCAAGCTTTTAAGATGCCCCTAATCTGCATGCATGTGACAGGAGACCAACTCAGCCCAGACCAGTGAGGTCACGAACCTGGGACAGAGCATTGCTGTTGTCATGGAGAGAGCCTCATCAATGAAGGCTGCAGATCCAAGAACCACCTGGTACCACAAGGATTTGACTCCTTGTGAAGAGCTATCCACTGTAATGGAACATGGTCAGTCACTAGAGTGAACTCATGACCCAGGAGGTAGTATCACAACTGGATAATAGCCCATTTGATAGCCTCTTTTTCCCCACATACCTGGTTTCCTAATCCAGCAGTTTCCAGCTCAGGAACATGATGGGGTGTTCAACACCATTGACGCTTTGGCTCAGCACAACACCAAGACCTGTGTCTGAAGCATCAGTCTGAAAGAAGTCACATATCAAAGTCGCCGTGAAAAGGCGAGTTGTAGCCCACTGTCTGAGTGTCATATGAAAGCTTATTAGGGTATAAAGAAAAAAAAGGCACACAGTGGGGAAAAAGCACGAAATGTCAACTTCAATCTTGAAATTTACACTTTAATCACGTAGTTTATTTTGTCATTAAAGTAGAACATCATAAACTTCATCTTAAAATCGTTTAATTAACCAGTTTCTCAAATCACATCGTAATTAAGGTAGCACGTGAAATGCTTTGTTTTGTATGTGATCTTCTATGTGCTCTGTGTGTGAATCACTACTTGCTTCTTAAACCGGCTCTCTTCCTCCGACTGGACGCAGAATCCATTACATTCGTGATATTACAGCTCTGAATAACTAAAGTACTGAGATGTATACGTGATATCATTTCCATGATGATGGGAGTTAAAGCACATTATTAAAAATGGGTTTCACGCTGCAGTGATTGTGTGCGACCTTCGATGAAATAATTTATTGCAGCAGTACTCAGGGGAGGCTCTAGGCTTGTCGCTGCGTTTTTAGGTGTGTTGTTATTTTCTCTTTCTGTTTTATATTCAATATATATTGGCATAGCCGCCCCTGCAGTCCTTGCTTTTCGCCACACAATCAGCTCTGTAATAGACATTAAGCCATCTATAAAATATCTTCGTAGTACATGTTTAATTATTCTGTCCTTCACGCCAGTCCCAGTGAAGAATATAGATTATTTAAATGAAGTTAAAGTTTTGTCTGTATAATATAATAATCATATTTTGCTGCATTTCATCTTAAAAATGATATCGTCATCATATGTAAATACGCGCTTTATAAAGTGGCTCAGGTTGTGCAATATTATAACTGTAGTGCAAGTTTACAGTGGGGTGATTGTACTTATTATGCTTACAAGGAGCAATTGATTAAGTGCGTTTAAAGTTATTGGGATGAAACTGTTTCTGAACCGTGAGGTCCGTACAGGAAAGGCTTTGAAACGATTTGCCGTGGCTGAGGTAACGTGTGCTTGAAGCTGCTGCTGTTATTCACACTCAGATACAGTGATATAAATACTCCGAGTGGTGCAGTGAGAGTAATATGGAAAAAGATGATCCGCTGTGGCAACTCCTAATGGGAGCAGCTGAAAGAAGAAGATGAAGAAGATGATGCAGTGACAGTAACAACGCTAAAGCAGTTATGGTATTTGGAAAACTATGGCTATTCCCTGGACCATTATATTGTTACAAGTTAATTACAATCAGACGCATTACACTAATAAACAATATGTGGTTACTTTCAGTGTATTTATAAAGCCACGTCACGAAAATAAAGAGTAACCACACAGGAACAGTAGTACTGCTTTGACGGTGGGTGCCGCCAGTCTGCAAAACCGAGCGGAGAACTTGCGTACGACAAGGTATAAGGTACCGTGGAAAAGTGCGTGGCTTTACGCCAAGTGTAGGTTTTATACATCGCGATTTGAACGCGGAAAAGTTCTTACGCAACATTTCTGTGCAAACGCACCATTTATACATGAGGCCCCAGGACTCTGGGGCTAGACAAGAAACAAAAACTTTCCTCGATAACACCAAGGTCTAGTATCCTTCTGCTCTGAAGTTCCACTTCAACTGTTTTTGTTTCTGGGAGATGATATGAGCATTCTTGAACAACAACTCCCAGTTCTGTAATGATGTTGTAGACAATCAGGGAAGTTATTCTGGGTCACTCATTCACCAATTCTGGGATGGACAAGATGGCTTCTCTGAGCTTCTCTCATTATTTCGATGTCAAATTAGGACTGAAATTAAGGGTGTTGTTTTGAGACAAGTAGGATGAGGTTTTCTGAAATAGGGATTGGGGTCCCCGTCCTTCCAGAGTTTCAAAAAATTGACATGGTAAACTTGTTCAGTTGGGTGATGGATTGGTTGTTTCACCATATAGTCAGCCAGCACCTTCCTCTCCTTAATTTCATAAGGATCTTGTAATATGCCAGTAATTTAAAATAGATAGATAAAAACCATAACTTGATCTCCAGGCTGAAACTCCTGCAGTGTCGTCCCATGGTCATAATAACAAGCCTGGACTAAATTAACACGCTGTATATTTCTTTTAAATTTGGTTGAATTTTATCAAATCTGTTGCATAATTGAGCTATATATAAATGTAATGAATGAATGAATGAATGAATGAATGAATGAATGAATGAATTAATTAATTAATTAATTAATTATATTCTGAAAGTTGAAAGAAAAAATGAACACTTAAAATGAGAATAGAATGATGTGTCATTCCTTGATAATTTAATTCCATTGCAAACACCAGTCTGTACACCTTCATTGAGATGTACAGTTTTTTTACTTTGACAGGGCATGAAAAGCAAAATCAAGGACAGATAAAGTAAATAAGAAACATAACATAAACATTTCAAAAGCATTTTGAATAATGGGTAAAATTAGTAAAAATTTTACTCAGTTTCAAGTCTCAATCCCTACTGCATCAATCTATATGACATATATAAGTTCATAAAAAGCAAGATCTGAGTAAATAAAGCATTGACCTTAAAAAACAAATAATTTTTGGATTGTTGTCTATTTTAGTTCAGAAACCATACACTTCAAGGTGCAATGATATACACACATGGACAAAATTGTTGGTACCCTTCAGTCAATGAAAGAAAAACTCACAATGGTCACAGAAATAATTTTAATCTGACAAAAGTAATAATAAATAAAAATTCTATGAAATTTAACTAATAAAAGTTAGACATTGCTTTTCAACCATGCTTCAACAGAATTAATAAAAAAAAAAAACTCATGAAACAGGCCTGGACAAAAATGATGGTACCCCTAGAAAAGACTGAAAATAATGTGACCAAAGGGACATGTTAATCCAAGGTGTGTCCACTAATTAGCATCACAGGTGTCTACAATCTTGTAATCAGTCAGTGGACCTATATATAGGGCTCCAGGTAGTCACTGTGTTGTTTGGTGACATGGTGTGTACCACACTCAACATGGACCAGAGGAAGCGAAGGAAAGAGTTGTCTCAGGAGATTAGAAAGAAAATTATAGACAAGCATGTCAAAGGTAAAGGCTATAAGACCATCTCGAAGCAGCTTGATATTCCTGTGACTACAGTTGCACATATTATTCAGAAATTTAAGATCCATGGGACTGTAGCCAACCTCCCTGGACGTGGCCGCAGGAGGAAAATAGATGACAAATCAAAGAGACGGATAATACGAATGGTAACAAAAGAGCCCAGAAAAACTTCTAAAGAGATCCAAGGTGAACTTCAAGCTCAAGGAACATCAGTGTCAGATCGCACCATCCGTCGTTGTTTGAGCCAAAGTGGACTTCATGGGAGACGACCAAGGAGGACACCATTGTTGAAAACAAATCATAAAAAAGCCAGACTGGAATTTGCCAAACTACAAGTGGACAAGCCACAAAGATTCTGGGAGAATGTCCTATGGACAGATGAGACAAAAATTGAACTTTTTGCCAAGGCACATCAGCTCTATGTTCACAGACGGAAAAATGAAGCATATCAAGAAAAGAACACTGTCCCTTCTGTGAAACATGGAGGAGGCTCTGTTATGTTCTGGGGCTGCTTTGCTGCATCTGGCACAGGGTGTCTTGAATCTGTGCAGGGTACAATGAAATCTCAAGACTATCAAGGGATTCTAGAGAGAAATGTGCTGGCCAGTGTCAGAAAGCTTGGTCTCAGTCGCAGGTCATGGGTCTTGCAACAGGACAATGACCCAAAACACACAGCTAAAAACACCCAAGAATGGCTAAGAGGACATTGGACTATTCTAAAGTGGCCTTCTATGAGCCCTGACCTCAATCCTATTGAGCATCTTTGGAAAGAGCTGAAACATGCCGTCTGGAAAAGGCACCCTTCAAACCTGAGACAACTGGAGCAGTTTGCTCATGAGGAGTGGGCCAAAATACCTGCTGAGAAGTGCAGAAGTCTCATTGACAGTTACAGGAATCGTTTGATTGCAGTGATTGCCTCAAAAGGTTGTGCAACAAAATATTAAGTTAGGGGTACCATCATTTTTGTCCAGGCCTGTTTCATGAGTTTATTTTTTTAAATAATTCTGTTGAAAATCAATGTCTGACTTTCATTGGTTAAATTTCATAGAATTTTTATTTATTATTACTTTTGTCAGATTAAAGTTATTTCTGTGACCATTGTGAGTTTTTCTTTCATTGACTGAAGGGTACCAACAATTTTGTCCACGTGTGTAACTGATTTGTTATTAAAACATTTTTAAATATTTAGCTATATTCACAAAAAAAACTTTCATTTTATCCATTGGTGTCTGTTTTATTGGTATTTTGCATATTTTTTATTTTGGTTTGTTACTGCATTTGAAAGCTATTTTTCATTTTTGCAAAAAATAAGGAAATCTTTTGGAATAAGATTATTATTTTGCATTTCTGTGATATGCAGCTTTAAACTGCAATTGTTAAAGGAAAGGAAGAACTGAACGATGGTTGCACTGTTCCAAAGGCTTCACTTGGCCGTATTTGTATGTATAAATGATTATACTGCAACGTATATTGGGAATGAATGCTGAATTTTAAATTTTATGCAGGTGTTCTCCTATTTGCATGTGTTTATATCATTGTCAGAATATGATGTGTATATAGAGTAATATTTTGGACAAAACTACAGAAATAAATATGCTAATTAATAAAGAATTTGTGAAATCTGAGAATGAATAAATAAAAACACAATGATATACAGTATTATGTAAGACACTGAAGATTATAACAGAATTAAAGTAATATGGTTTTCTTTTGATTAGAAAATTGATGGGAGATCTTTGTTTTTTTTTTAAATGTTGTTTTTTAGGATTCTGTGTAAAGTGCCAAGATATGGGTAATACCATAATTACATGTTATATAAATAAGTAACTAACAAATAAATTGGCATATTGCAATGCTGATTTGATTAACATAATTTATTATCATTACAGGTATGGATGTTTTGAAGATTTTAACATTTAATTTAATGGAGGACTTGGTGATTTTGCCTCTTATGCTTATCACATGTAAGTGCTTTCTAACCTTTGCTTATGTGCTCAGTTTATAATCTTGTAGATCGGTTTGTCACATAAACAGCATATGTTAGCTTGAATGCCATATGAAAACACTAGAAGATAGATGTATGCACTGCAGGAGGACAGTGTCCTCCAGATAATAAAAGTAATAATTAAAACCCAATGCTGAATTAAAACTTGGGTTTAACAATCTTTCCATAGCATAGAAAAATGCAAATTACATTCAACCAATTATATATAGCTCCTGCCTTTCGTGTTTTTGTGTAGTAAAACAGAAATGAAGATGCTGTTGCTATTCTGTTACCTATTCTATGATAAAGATGAAGCACTGTTCAAACTGAAGGGAGGCATAAGGTTTAATAAATTCCACCTGCAGTTTAGAGAAACATTCTTCTTACTCCACAACTGAATGTTCTACGTCAACAGTTTTACATTCTGCTTAACTCAATTTTCTTCTCCAGCAACAAGTTAACCAATTAACTTATTTATTAGCATGATTAGCAAGTGTCAGTTAATGGACTATAAGCTAAGACAAAATGCATTTTTATTTATTATGAACAATAGTAATTCTTAGAAGACTGTGTTTTTTTTTTTTTTGTTTTTTGAGATATCCAATCATAGTGTAAGCAGAAATAAACTTCCAGTTTGTTAATTAATTAATGTTAAATGCCAGAAACACATAGAAAGAGAGAGAGAGAGACTCTTCTGGAGGCTGAGCTTATTATTTCTGATTTTTTACTTTTTACCACAGGTTGCTGGGAACAAAGAAAAGGAATCTTCATTGGTAGGTTTTTTATGTTAGCATCCCTCTATTGTTTATTGAGATGGCCAAAAATGTTTTTAATCTCATATTTTCATGACTACTGATTGCACAGTTTATGATACAATGGAGTTGGGGGGGAGGGAGGCTAAGGGGGCCAAAAAAACAAAATTAAAATGTCCATGGAAAAATGGCAAGCTGCTTGTGTCACATAATCCACATGTCAGCTATCCAGTCGTATGCTCATAACGCCCAGAATACATGCATTTTTTCTGAAATATTGTTAAATAAGAACTACCAAAAAATCAGAGAAGTATATAAATGTGAAGCACATTCAAACATGATCCAGCTGTTGAATTTTTAGATCCGTCTATCCAAATCATTTATTAATTAAGAGTCCTGTCTTCAAATTAAAAGCTCAATCCCATTAGAAAAGTAATATATAAACTGTTTAAAAGAAAAATTGGTTTGGTTTTACGAGCCTAACTGACTTATTTGTTTCTACTGATTTATCTACTCAGTCTGTATTCGCTCAAGTTTATGAAAACGTTTATGAGATGGGTTTAAAGTGGAGAAGGACAAACAAACTGTGATTTCATTCACTACACTTTTGGCACGCTGACTTATTTTGCTAAACTGGAAGAATCCTAACTCTCCTCTTTTAAGTCAGTGGGAAACCAATGTTTTATACTATTTGAAATTGGAAAAAATCAAATACTCAGTTAGATGATCTGTGCAGGACGTTTTCAAAACCTGGCAGGATCTAATCAATAATATTTTAGAATAAGCTCTTAAAGCACCGAAGAAGCAATTATCTCAGCATTTCTTTTTCTTCTCCGTTCATCTCTATTGCTCTATTAAACTCATCAATTTAGGTATGTTTATAAGCCTTCAGTTTTACTCCGTTGGCCATGCTCTCTCTCTCGATTTGTTTTTTGTATGGAATGATTACAATAAAATTAATAAAATTAAAAAAAAAAAGTTTATGAAAAAAAATCCACGGTTTACAATCTAAACAATCCAAGGTTATGTACTGCCAGTGCAGATAAAACAAAGGCCATGTAGGCCAATTTGATTAAATTGTTCAGGGAATAGAAGAGAAAAGTAGAATCTTAAACAAGCAGGAGCATGCGCCTGGAAAATAACCAAGAAAGAAACAGAGTCCAAACTGCTAACTAAAAATCAATGTCAAAGTTAATACATAAAATAAGGCTCCACCTAGTTCTATGCACTGCAAAGATTTCATTTTTTTTAAGACACTGGTCCAAGTGCACTGTTATCTTATATAGGTGAGGTTTCACATAACCAGCAAAAGGCACACTGACTGCCAGAAATATGGCAATTACACCGCAGAAACATACAAAATGCTGGCATCTGTGAGATTAAAAAATATACAAAATGTTGATGCAAAAACATGCAAGGTTACAACCACTTGAATTTTTTTCAGTAGAGTACATCCTCAAATACAAGAGGGAAACAGTGCTGGGCAGGTTGCTTTGGTGGTGTAACACTGAGAAATGATAGTTCTGACCCCAAACTGCAACAGATAACACTGGAGACTGCATGACAGCACCCCCTACACACACCACCACCACCACCACCACCACCACCGGGGAACATGACAAGAAAAGTGTGGGAAATTATTAGTTTATCCATCCATCCATCCATTATCCAACCCGCTATATCCTAACTACAGGGTCACGGGGGTCTGCCGGAGCCAATCCTAGCCAACACAGGGCGCAAGGCAGGAAACAAACCCCAGGCAGGGTGCCAGCCCACCGCAGGGCACACACACACACACACCCACACACACTAGGGACAATTTAGAATCACCTATGCACCTAACCTGCATGTCTTTGGACTGTGGGAGGAAACCCAGTCAGACATGGGGAGAACATGCAAAGTCCACGCAGGGAGGACCCGGGAAGCAAACCCATGTCTCCTTACTGTGAGGCAGCAGCACAACCCACTGCGCCACTGTGCCGCCCAATGTTAGATTAAAGAAACAAATATAATTTATGGGCCAGAAATTGAACCAATGTTTGCTGGCTTGAAAGGCAGACATGCTAACCATCATACCAGCATTAAAAAATGCATTTGACTGTTTCTCTGTTGATAGATTACACTAGTATTTCATACCACTCGATTTGACTCCGCACCTCCCAAAAATGACACAGCCAATGACAACACCTGACTCACGGAGAGAAATACTTGCATATCAAAGTTCAAGTTAAAAACAAAGCTTTGCATAAATAACAAACAAAGAAACATCATTTTAGATATACACACAACTATGCAGTACCAAATATTAATATACTAGCAGAATACCCGCGCTTCGCAGCGGAGAAGTAGTGTGTTAAAGAAGGTATGAAAAAGAAAAGGAAAAATTTTTAAAATAACGTAACATGATTGTTAATGTAATTGTTTTGTCATTGATATGAGTGTTGTTCCCATATCTATATCGATATATATATATCTATATATCTATACTAATAAAAGGCAAAGCCCTCACTCACTGACTGACTGACTGACTGACTGACTGACTCACTCATCACTAATTCTCCAACTTCCCGTGTAGGTAGAAGGCTGAAATTTGGCAGGCTCATTCCTTACAGCTTACTTACAAAAGTTGGGCAGGTTTCATTTCAAAATTCTACGCGTAACGGTCATAACTGGAACCTAATTATGTACATATATACCGGCCATAGCCTGCAGCTCGGTTGCCGTGTGAGGCAGAGTTGCGTCCCTCATCGTCACACCTCCCACGTAATTGAGTGCCTGCCCATATAAGGCCGTCCGTCAGCGGCAATCCAATAGAAACACTGCCGCTAAATATTCACAGGTGAAGGACTGTGCTTATGTAGATGAAGATGAGATGGTCAGGGTGGTGTTTGGCACAAACTCAGCGAAACTGCAAGAAAAACTTTTAAGTGCCAGGTCTTAGCTAACATTAAATACAGCCATGGACATCGCACAAGATGGCACCAGCACAGCTGGGAACCTTCGATGCATGTACGCCGAGCGGCTCACGTGAACTGACGCAGTGCACAGACAAAAAGCAACAGTTCCAAAGAGTGCTGAACAAAAACCGAATTACACAATTGAGAAGGCAGCAAAAAAATATGAAGCGTCTGACACATACAAGCATATTCATAAGTGCAACTACTGCGGAAACAAAGCACACGGTGGAAAAAGTCAATGTCCC
>JANRMT010062852.1:40667295-40687869 GCA_026402145.1 Polypterus bichir lapradei | reverse complement strand
TTTTTTACCGTTCATTTAATCATGGCTAGTGGCGGAAAAATTATAAAATGGAAGGAGGATTACACTGAGTATGGCTTTACCAAAACAATTATTGATGGCGAATCGATTATTCATAAAGCTTGAATTGGTGATCTGTTTTTGTGTGTTAACCTCATATCTTTTCATACTTCTTCTCAAACCAAGGTGGTGCGAGGCTAAAATGAATTGGGATGCGCTGATCAATGTAATCGGTGTACCAGGAAATCATGCATTGACAAAAGTTCCCCTTTGATTGTAATGCAAAGTGTGATTAAATGCATTATTTTTTAACGCGTTATGGAGCACATGCATCGAAGCTTCTCAGCTGTGCTTGTGCTAAGAAAATTAAACATTTTAAAATTAACGTAACACGATTGTCAATGTAACCTTTTGTAAGTAGTGCCTGGAGGATTCAGTGTGGAGAAAGTCTAGAGACAGAGTGTGTATTAACTTGTGGATTTCTCTGTATTTGGTGGCAGTGTGACGAAGTTGCTTCGGAAGACGGCGTTAGCCGCGGAGCTCAGCTCAGAGGTAAATGGGAGGGGAGATGATGACGTGACTCCCCCACCCGCCTTAACTGTCAATCCTCCACAAACACAGTCTCTCGGAATTTGCATAAGCACACCCCTTCACCTGCAATTTTAACTTAGTTACAAAGTGATCAAAACTCTCGTTTATATCCTGCGTCCTCTCATTAAACTTGTATCCCGCATTACTCGTGGGCACGAAAAGCACCAGCGGCAGCCTGTCTATTAAGTTAATTTAAAGTTTAGGTTTATACCTCGCTTTGTTTCCGAAGTAGCTGTACTGATGAATATGGTAGTATGTCACTCGCTCGCTTCATAATGTTTCGCTGCCTTCTCAATTATATAATGCATGTTTTGTTCAGCGTATTTTGGAGCTCTTCCTGGTTTTCTACATAGTGCGTTGACAGTCAGTTCACGTGATTACGTGGGCGGCGTAATGATGTCACACGAAACTCCGCCCCCACGGCGGTCAAGCTCAACTCCATTACAGTAAATGGAGAAAAATACCTTCCAGTTATGACCATTACGCGTAGAATTTCGAAATGAAACCTGCCCAACTTTTGTAAGGAAGCTGTAAGGAATAAGCCTGCCAAATTTCAGCCTTCTACCTACACGGGAAGTTGGAGAATTAGTGATGAGTCAGTCAGTCAGTCAGTCAGTCAGTCAGTCAGTGAGTGAGTGAGTGAGTGAGGGCTTTGCCGTTTATTAGTATAGATGAACTAAAACAGTGCAAGAGCAACTTGGAGACTGTTAATGGCGTAGTCTACATTTGTTAACATACCCACAGACTCCAGCACTGTGCCAGTTACCTGTGGTGCTGCTGTCTTGATCTCAGTGGTACATCAAAGGAATTAGTCGTAAGATCTGCATCACTGACCATCACTCTCTGTATTAAAACCATGATTTAATATTCTCTGTAGTCTTATTGAAAACAAGCATTAGCTTTAAATTCATCTATTTTATTAAGTAAGATCTGCATATTCTCTAATATTATGGTAAGAAAGGAAATGAACTGCGTTATTTGTCCCCTTTCACAACCAAACACCTCAGTGTCTGCCCTATTTATATGGCTTTGTCGGATTAGTTAACAGTTACACATTTAATAGTAATTGACTGATAAAATCATTGGTTGGAAATCTTTTGAACTGCTTACAATACTGTCTTATGCCAAAACTCTGGGTAGATGGACCAGATACAGTATATGCACTGTTTTGATACTGATGCTTCTACAGAGACATCTGTTGATATTTCATGTGTTCTAGTCACTTATTCTGTGTCTTTTTCTTTCTCTACAGTTTTGTTGATCTCTAAAATAAGAGTGTGCAATGGGGACCAAAATAATTTAGACCCAGGTAAGTCGCTTATACAAGGCATGTTTAATTTTGCTTGCCAATTTGTGATTATTTTTCCATTTTGTTATTATCTTTTCATTTTAAAAAAAGCTCTCTTTTAATGCACTCTAAACTAGCAATTAGCCGAGGAAAACTCAAATTGTTATTACTGTATTGAAGTGTTTGTGAATAAGGTAAGTGCAACATTTTTGATTTATAACCCAGACACTGAAGGAGGTGATCATTTTAATTGAATCTGAGCTGTTTTGCTTTGCTTAAAATAAAAATACTTTGTATTCCCACATTTTTTCAGTTTTTGAAAGGATCCACTATAATAGTAAAGTACTTGTACATTTTAAGGAAGAGGAGCAGCTCTCAAGGAATCCTCAAACATAGTACAACAGCTAGGAGACTCAAAGTGGGTTAAACAAAGGTGTTTTATGAACTAAAGTATCATGCAAGGAGGGGAGAACATAGGAATATGAAGTATAAAAGAAAATGGGAAAACTAAAACCCACTGGCCATCTTAGCCCTGCTAACCAGATGGTTTGGCTTTTCTTATAAGATGGGCTGCCTGTTACACTTACACATGTCAAACACATTAGTGCACACTGATTTAATTTCAGTTTAGTCAATTTTTAGATAGTGCTCTTCATCGAGTACAGGTTCAGAATGCTGTAACAGGTTTAAAGTTACAATACAAATTGCAAACATTACACATTTCTTTATTTACACACCACAGATTAGCTTTAATCATACAGCACAGTGCACCTCCAACACTTCTTTCTTTCCACTCCTTTGCCTCTCTTCCTATTGCCAGATGATGTCTCATCCTCATCTTCTGCTAGCTTCAGGTTAAATAGCAAATACCAAGAGCACCAGTTTGAAACTCACACTATTGGGTTCCATTGTCCTTAAAATAATATTAGCCCTGAGGGGCCATGTCAACATGGTGACCTTTCTATAACAGAAAGGGGTGCCATGGTACATCCCAACTCTTGACTCCCATTCTGACTGAAACATATAACATTCCAGTTTTTAACCGTGCCCACCTCACTTTCAATTATAAAAAATGTTTTCCTTCTTCAGATTAGTTATTTTTGAGTAATGAAGTGCTTCTTGGCTTCAGTCATAAATGCACTTCCCCTTCACTTCCACTGGTGCTCTCAAGTACATGATTCACGATTAAGCTGAAAGAATTTTGCTGGATCAACTGTATCAATGCGTTTGAGGATTTTAAATGCCTGGATTAGGTCCCCACGCAGTCTTCTCTACTTGAGACTAAACAGTTTTAATTCTCCGAGGCTGTTAGTGTAGGACATGTACTTAAGTCCTGGGATGTACTTGGCTGCTGTCCTCTGCACGGCTTCAAGTACTGCTATGTCTGTCTTGTAGTGTAGGGACCAGAACTGTGTACAATACTCCAGATGTGGTCTCACTAGTGCATTATACGTATAGTCTGAGCATAACATCCTTCAAATTATATATTCAACATTTTTTACAATATAATCTAAAATTTTATTTTTAATTGCTGCTACACATTGCTTAGACAATCAAAATGTTGAGTCAACTTAAACTCTTAAATCCTTTTCAGAAGTTGCTTCCTGTATGACGGTGTCTACCATCTTGTATTTATATGTTCCATTTGCGCACGTGAAGCAAACTTCACTTTTCCACATTAAACTGAGCTTTCCAGGCGTTTGCCCAGCTATGAAGCTTGTTCAGGTCTTCTGGAGTCTTTTTGCTGCCTTCTCAGTGTCTGCTATTCCTCCAATTTTAGTGTCTTATATATAGAAATCAAACCTGAGATTTGGAGACCTCAGAAACAATAAATATTTGCTGTAATAACAAAAATAAAAAATATGAAATATTTGCCTAAAAATGCCTATGAAATCTTGGGTACTTAAAATATCTCAATACAATGACTTATTTACATTCTGTTTGTACATATGATGATTTATGCATTAAGCACTGAAAAAAAATCTGTACCTGTTGTTTTGTTATGTTTTGACTTGAGAATGACTGTTTTGGTATTTTATATAAAACTAGCTGTTTAAGTCTTTTGTGGAAAAAGCCCGGGGTTCTAGAAACTATTGAAATCGTCAGAAAAAAAATTGAACTGTAGAGATGTCAGGTAATTGAAAAGAACTACTCTGGTTTCATTTTGCTGACGTGCTGGCCTTGATTGTGTATTTGCAGCTAAGCAAATTTCTGTTTCCTGTCCAGTTCGGACAGACAGACAGATGCACACTTGCACACGTAGATGTTTATATACAGTATAATGTGTTCCTCTGAGCTCCCACCACAACCAGTAAACTTAAAGTGAGATGAACCTAAGAGAGCCTGCTGTGGTGTTAGTGTGCCATTCTAGTGGTTTAGCCTTTCAACGTTAATGCCATTTCTCCCATCCTGTGTGTCAGCTGGCAACTATGCAGCTGCTGAAAAAGATATTAGCGAACATAAGTTAGCAGATGATTTTACAGCTTTAACACTAACTTTTACAAAGATAATTATGTATATAATTTATAGTCTTACTTTAAATGCTGACAAAAACTCTGTCTTTGTTGGGGCCATCTTAGAAACGAAGGTGGGCTATTATCATGGCGTACCTCCATCTATCTCTCACTGTGTGTATCAGTTGTTCTCAGTTAGTTTCTCTCCATTGTCGTTTATTACTCATTCAGGATGTTCTTTTCCTTCCTTTTGCAAATTTTCTTTCATTTTTTTTGTGTACAGTATACAATAATGTGTTGTAATATCTTGTATCTCCTGCGTCCTTCTGTGTCCAAAATATTTCAGGTTTTTTCTTTTTATTTTTTTCCATCTCCAGAGTCTTATTCCATTTATGTAGAACTTCTTCAATAGTGATTTTCTCTGTGCACAATTCAAGTAGAATGCACCTGTAAGTCCACATCTTGAATGCATTAATTTTGCATAAGGTGTCTTTAATACACATCCATGATTCACAACCATAAAGAAGTGTTGATCAAATATAACATTTTAGAATTCCAAGTTTCAATTTTACATTCAATTGTCTATTACAAATGATGTTTTTCATTTTTCATAACCACATAATGTGCTAGTTCTGTTCTAGTTCTTACCTTCACCTTAGTGTCCAAGTGATCGTCAACTATCCCTCCCAGATATCTGTAGTTGTGAACTGGTTTGATTCAAGTGTTGTACTTTCTAATATCGATGATAATCCGGTTTTTACTTTCAACCATGACCTTTGCTTTCTTCACATTCTTATTTAGACCCAATTGAGTACTTGCATCTACCATTGCATCCAACAAATCTTGTAGCTCTTCTTCAGTGTTGACTGGCAGCACAATATCATCTAAATATCTTATGTTGTTTAGAAGTAATCCATTTATTTTTATTCCTTCTGTTTCATCAAATATTGATTATTGTATAATATTCTCTGAATAAATGTTAAATAGAAGTGGTGACAATATTCATCCTTGCCATAACCCTCTTTTTATTTCTACTTCAGGTATTTTTTCAATTCTCCCTTGTAAACTGTTGCTGTTTGCTCCCAATATAAGTTTCTAAAATATTAAATATTTTAGCTGTTCAAACCTATAAGTATTTGGTGTGAGATATTCAAAAAATGATTACACTCTATCTGGTCAAATGTCTTTTAAATGTTTAAAGTAGATCTTGGCTCATATGTAGATATTTTTCTGCCAAAACTGCAAAGCTCACAAGTGCTTCTTGGGTTCCCAAACCAGCCCGAAATCCAAACTGTGTAACGCCTTCACATTTGTGCTTTATTCGTTTATATAGGATTTTTAAAAGTATTTTAAGTACATGATTTATTTAACTTATTGTTCTGTACTGGTTGCATTTCTTTAAATTTGATTACTTGGGAATGGTGACACATTCTAATTTCACTCAGTCTTGAGGCATCTTCCCTGTTTATATATATATTGTTGAATATCTTCATAATAATATTTAAGAGTTTCAAAAAGACAGAGCGAATATTATCTTAGTCAGATGATTTTCTCCCATTACATATTTTTGGCTTTCTCATCTTCTATTGTTAAGATTTTCGAACATTCATGGAAGTCTTGTCTGATCTTCTTATCTGTTACTGTTTTGTTTTGTCATTTTTTTTCAAACTTCTATTATTAGTTTGCTTTGACTATTTGTTAATATTCTTGGTGCTTCCAGCCACACATTTATCTCGAAATAAATCATTGTGTTGTTTTTCTAAACCTTCCATTTCTTGACATTTCATTTCAATCTACTTTTCTTTTTCTTCTTTTATTTTCTTCTAATTTCTTTGTGGATTGTCTGGTATTTTCCTTTGTCCTTAGTTTTGTGTTTTCATCTTTTTTCCACGAGTTTCAGAATCTCTTCAGTCATCCATTCCTTCTTTGGGTTTTTTATATCTTAAATTCAGATTTACTTCTGCTGCAATTATAGAATTTTTAAAGGGTTCCCAAGCTTTGTTAACATCTAGCTTCTCTATTTTCTGCATTTTATGTAGTTGTTCTGATAGTTCTCTCATGGAATTTTCTGTAATGTCTTCTGTCAAAGTGTAGTCTTAATTTAGGTTTTTATGTTTCATCTGTTTTCTTATTTTAGATATCACAGGATTATGGCCTGAATGTATAGCTGTATAGAATGTATGTATAGAATTTATAGTCTTTGCTATATTGACAATATACAGACTATATACAATATACAGACTATATTTGCTATAGTCTGTTTCTATATTGACGATTTACAAACATAAAATCTGTTTGATTTCATGCCACATGATCAATTTTATGTTGTGGTGAGGTATATATATATATATATATCATAGTGGAAGTTTATACCAAGTCTTAGTGATAATAATTTTTATTTCTTGACAAAATTCAATTCATCTTTCTTTGGCCAAGGCTATGCTTTTCCACTACCTTGTCAACTGTGCCTTTCCTCCCTTTAGCATTAAAATCCCCATTATGAAATTTATGTTATGCTTATGGGTTGATTTTTAAAGGTTTTTTACATCTTTATAAAACTGTTCTATTTCTGATTTATTGGTTGTAGGCACACACAGCTGTGTGATGTTAATATCTGTAAGCATGTAGCATGCAAATCAGCGTAAACCTTTCTACACAGTTCTCTTCATATTTTGACACTATTAGAGCTACTCTATAAGTGGTGTCATCATTACTACCAGAGCAATATTGTGTATTATCCAAGTATGTTGTTATTTTTTCATTCTCTCTTTAGCAAGTATCACTTATTTTCAAGACATTAAATCCAAATTCGTTCTTTTCCTTATGACATAGGCAGTTTTTTCAGGTTTGCATAAACCTCTTACATTTTTAGCACTCTTCTGCCATTTAAAGCACACTGGAAACTGAAGGCTGCCTTTGCTTTATAATATATATATTGTTTTCTGGGTCTTGAGACCAAGAGGCATCCTTAAATTACTAAGTAGGACATTCCATAGTTTCGTAGCCCATTATCCACTTTTAAATTAACTAAAAATGGAAAGTACTGTGAGTTTTCTGGACAGCTTTCTGAAGCTTATCTGATGTTTGTGTATTTTATTTCAGGATTTATAATATGATTCCTGTTCTCCATTTCATTTAATTTACAAAAGATTTATACAAAAAGATGAACATGTTGTGTTCCAGCAAAATTGGACCAACTTCTCAAACGTCATGTTAATAATATCCATCCATCCATCAATCCATCCATTATCCAACCTGCTATATTCTAACTACAGGGTCACGGGGGTCTGCTGGAGTCAATCCCACCCAACACAGGGCATAAGACAGGAAACAAACCCCGGGCAGGGCTCCAGCGCACTGCAGTTACCTCATGAATGCCACCGCCAATTTAAGTATTGCTGTTGACTATGGGCCTCCCTTCATAGCCACAATTTGACCATCTTCTGATACACTTCAGGACACTGGCTGGAATGAAAACCTGTAGCTACTGCGGCCCTCCAGGACCGTGACTGAGGACCCCTGCTCTATACACACACATACGTTCTAAGTTGTACATCGTTTGCATGTCTGCTTTATAATTGTACTATTGTGCAGCTGTTTATAATATACAGTATGTTGTTTAACTTATGCCATTTATGTTATTTGTATGTGATGCTGTTTTCTGTTATAAACAGCTCCAAAGCTACCAAGTTAAATTCCTATACATTAAGTACTATGATAAAAGTGATTCTGATTCTGTAAGTACAAAGTTAAAAAGACTGCTCGCTTCACTCGCCCACCCCCAGGTTTGGTTATCCGGATATACAATTTTAAGTGATTGTTATTTTCATGGGAATTGTTACATATGCATTATTTTCTCTTTTACTTTAAAACTTTAGTAAAAACAATATTTCAAATTAACTTTTCTTCAAGATTGCATTGAATTTTGATTCCGTGTTTGGACATATAACTGCCCGTGAGTGAATATCGTTTCTTTCTCTCTAATAAATAAAATGACATTTTCGAATGTGTGTCCATGCTCTTTCTTCTTCGCTTAGTCATTGACGTGTCATCTAGAATGTAAAAAATTACGTTTTTTTCCTGCTAAAATTTATAAGAGCTGAGAGCGCAGGAAGTGTGTCTGACAAAATCATTCATACGACTGAGGTTAGATGACCATGGTCTTGTTTGAAAGTATACTCAGCAAAAAAAGAAATGTCCCTTTTTCAGGACTGTGTATTTCAACAATAATGTTTTAAAAATCCAAATAACTTTACAGATCTTCATTGTAAATTGTTTAAAGAATGTTTTCCATGCATGTTCAATTAACCATAATCAATTAATTAACATGCACCTGTGGAATGGCCGTTAACACCTTAACAGCTTACAGAAAGTAGGCATTTAAGGTCACAGTTCTAAAAACGCAGGACACTAAAGAGACTTGTCTACCGACTGTGAAAAACACCCAAAGAAAGATGCCCAGGGTCCCTGCTCATCTGCGTGAACGTGCATTAGGCATGCTGCAGGGAGGCATGAGGACTGCTGATGTGGCTAGGGCAATAAATTGCCATGTCCGCACTGTGAGACGCCTAAGACAGCGCTACAGGGAGACAGGAAGGACAGCTGATCATCCTCGCAGTGGAAGACCACGTGTAACAACACCTGCACAGGATCGGTACATCCGAATATCACACCTGCGTGACAAGTACAGGATGGCCACAACAACTGCCCGAGTCACACCAGGAACACACAATCCCTCCATCAGTGCTCAGACTGTCCGCAATAGGCTGAGAGAGGCTGGACTGAGGGCTTGCAGGCCTGTTGTAAGGCAGGTCCTTACCAGACATCACCAGCAACAATGCCGCCTATGGGCACAAACCCACCTTCGCTGGACCAGACAGGAGTGGCAAAAAGTGCGTGAGTTTCTGCATGACAGCAATGTCAGTGTTCTGCCATGGCCAGCGAAGAGCCCAGATCTCAATCCCATTGAGCACGTCTGGGACCTGTTGGATCGCAGGGTGAGGGCTAGGGCCATTCCCCCCAGAAATGTCCAGGAACTTGCAGGTGCCTTGGTGGAAGAGTGGGGTAACATCTCACAGCAAGAACTGACAAATCTGGTCCAGTCTATGAGGAGGAGATGCACTGCAGTACTTCAAGCAGCTGGTGGCCACACCAGATACTGACTGGTACTTTTGATTTTGAGCCTCCCTTCATTCAGGGACACATTGTGAAACATTTTTAGTTTATGTCTTATGATGTTGACTCTTTTAGTGTTCATACAAATATTTACACATTAAGTCTACTGAAAGTAAAAACAGTTGAAAGTCAGGGGACGTTTCTTTTTTTGCTGAGTATAGTTGTAAGTAGGGCGTGACTTGAAAGAATCTCTTGTTAAAAGTATCTGTCTCACAGGACTTCATACTGCACCAACATTTTTGGAACCTTTCAATTCTTGCTGGCAACACAAGTTAGATGATCTATAAGTCTCCGACTTAAAGTTTAAATCCAAACAATATATTCAATCTCTTTTTGCTGTTCCGTTATTTTAACGAGTAATAATTTCCGTTTGTTTGCTCTAATGCGCTCTTTCCTATCCTTTTTTTGAGACTTTCGAATTTTCGAACTTCCATTATCTCTAACCTGCTCTGCATGTGTACCGTGCCAACATTTTTTAATTCTTTATGACATTCTACTTTGTCTTCTACTCTTTGTCCTTTATTTCCGGCCCTGGGTGTGGACTCGTCTCGCAGGACATATAAGTGTCTCTCCGAGAAAATCATGTCTCATGTCCTTCCAAGATTTTTTTTTATAATAGAGAGAAAAGAAAATAATATTGTTTATGTAGTGCACAAGAAGCTCAATATTAAGGTAGTGTAAACCATAGATGACTAAGAGATAAAAAACTACATCTTCAAGAGATGCCTGAATATCAGTTTTGCTCCACTGCAAACCAAAGAAATGCTTGTTTGGAAAACTAAAGATCTCTTAATTTCAATACTTTCAGGAAGAATGGTGCATTATTTGAATAAAATGCAAAAAGGTACCACAGCTCGTCAAACCTATGTAACTGATGTGTCTTTGTTCTAGTTTTTATGTGTTTGTGCACAGTTCCAGTATATGCAGACTGGGTGAAGGATTGCTGTCAGGTCAAATGGTATCCCTTATGGTCTTGTTTATTTCACTGAATTTTTGTGTTCATTTGTGGTGCTTTTGTGCGCTCAGTGTTTTTGCCTTTGATTTTTGTTGGCCATGTGCAGTATAAAAGGAAACTAATCGATGCATTGATGGAATGTAATATTGCTACCGTGTTATATTTTGGATTATGAACAAGTTACATTTCAGAATTTTGTGCTTTGTGGATTAAAAAGAAATTTTCATAAAAAGTATATTGTTAGAAAATATCCTGTTCAAGGAGTGTCTCTGCCTTGTACCTATTCCTTGCTGAGCTAGTCGCCAGTTTTTACACACCCTGCTCTTGATAAATGGATTTGAAAAATCTGAGATATAATGGATGTTTTTGGTTTTAGTTTTATTTACTCAAATTTGTTTTTACACCTGTTTTTTTCTTAAGAGAGATAAAATATATTACGATAAAATCCTGTAGAATGAAGAAAGAAAACTGCAAAATATGGACATGACTTTCTAGGGACCACACTATGACATGACTAAGTCTACAGCTTCTTCTACAGTAACCACAACATGCTACAGATACAATTTCATTACATCTTATGGACTGTCAGCTGGTCTGACTAGGTTGTTAAGATGGCTCAACAGTGTCTTCTTTTTAAGAAGGGAAAGCAAAGTCAATCTGTTACCTTAACCTTTATAATTTCTGCAGATGCACCATGAGGAGGATACTGAGTAGCTGCATCTCTGCCTGGTATGATAAACACTAACACTTTAAAGCATACTGGAAGGACTTTCAGCTGGTGGTTAACATGGCCTAATTTATCTTTGGAGCTACAATCTCGCCCACACATTAATTTTATGAGATGACATACCCAAAAAATGCCATTACAATAAACCAAACATATGTCAGCAATAAACTTTTGCCATCCTTCCATCCAACAAATGATTTTGTATCAATTGATTCCCCCAAAGAGGACTAATAAATGGTTTTACTTCTTAACCAATTGGTTACTAGCTGCCATTCAGTCATCATTTTGACCTAAGACCAATAAGCTTCTGCATTCACAGTTTGCGTCACCAGTTTAATGTTATTGACTGCCGTAACTTAGACACTTGAATTGCTTCTTTGTTACACATTTGGATTTATTCGTAGCGTGATATGTCCGTGAACTGCTTTGAGAATTGTAGGAAAGTACCTTAAAAATAGAGTTGCTTGCCCCCAAAAAGTGTAGCACAGCATGGGAGGGTATCATGAGGTGCACTAGTTAGACCAGAGTAAGGGCTAATAGATGAATATTTATTATTTTGGTGCTGTTTTCTGAGACCAAAACATTGGAAATCAGTTGGGACCCACATTAAGTAAAGAAACCTTCAGCAGTAAAGGCATTGGGCTTACCTGTAAAATCGTTTGATGCGTCCTTTCTCTGCAAGTCTGTACAATATTTCCTGTCTTGTGGAAGTATTTAATATTTCTTGTCTTGCCAGGATTGCATGAAAACGATACACTAAACAGCATTCAAACCTCTAATAACACAACAGTTCTTGTCATCACATGGGATAGATTCTCATAATAGAAGAAAAATAAGTAAATAAATGAAAAATAGCAGAATTTTCCAGTTGATACATTTCCAGCTTCACATAAGAATCAGAACCTTTACAAAAGCAGATTCCATTGATCATCAGTCAGTGTTACTATTGTGCTGAAAAAGATGACTTGTCTCTAGCCTTTTCTGCTTTTTAAGACTCATTGGGTTGTGCATTAGCCAAGCTGTCAGTAGACTTTATCTCTGAGGCTGGCTAGAATTCTAAAAAAGTCTACCTGCTGTGATTGCTCTCCTAATTTGAACACAGACTGAGAATGCAATCATTTCAAAAAGTCCAATATGAAATATTCTATGCCGCACAAAGACACAACAATCAAAATTCATGAGTGATATTAATTCATCGTTCAATTTGTTAAGGCTTCCTGTTTACTAATAGTCAAAAAATAGCCTTGAGATATTATTTGTGTTTCAGATATTTGACTCTGCGGTGGGCTAGCGCCCTGCCTGGGGTTTGTTTCCTGCTTTATGCCCTGTGTTGGCTGGGATTGACTCCTGCGGACCCCCGTGACCCTGTAGTTAGGATATAGCGGGTGGATAATGGATGGATGGATGGATATTTGACTTGAATATTAAGTGTGTTTTATCTTTCTTTACAGATGGTTCATTGAAGACTGCTGAAAGGTTATTCGTTTGTGCATTTGTGATGGCTTTTATTTGTCTTCTTATATGTAAGTTGCTTTTAATGTGCATTTCATAACAATTGTCATTACTAATTCTGCATGCATAAACACATTCACTTGTTGCATCAGTTTTCTTCACTACAAGACAACTTGGGGGAAAAACCCTTTCCTGGCTGCGTCACAATAGCTTAACTTGTACGTTTTGAGATATGGGAAACCCACCTGCCACCAAGAAAATGTCTGACCTCTGCAAGACAGCAGTTAGGTGTGCATTATCAAGACAAATTCTGAGTAAGCATTAGTTTACCTGGCCGATAAAGTGAAACATTCTGATTCTGATTTGAACCCAGGCAGCAGCAGCAGAAATAGCCAGGAAAATAACAATAAGATATAATATTATTGCATATTTTGCTTACAGTTTGTTAATATTGTAATTATTATGTTTTGTGGTATAGGAAGTACTGTGGTTTATTTAATGATACAGTTTAGTTTATTACCTTTTCTGACAAACATAAAAAAATGAAATTATATCCCTGCTGTCTGAGTGCCTAATTTTCATGTGACAAGGCGTACAAAAAACAAGTTTCATATCAAATCCATTCTTTCCCATAATGTTATGAAAGCTAAAGTAAACACACATACACTCCACTTAAACTTTATCATGGAGTATCATTACACAGCAGTTTCAGTGTCAGTAGTCACCTTTACTCCTGTTAACACCAACAAGAACAGTTGTGCACAAATGAATGCCTTTTTCTCATAAGAAAACAAAAGTTTAAGTGTATCCTTAAATAGATTTTAGAAGCAGTGCATTTTCTTATAAGGACAACTAATTGTAAAAAAACAAAACAAAACTTAACCCTTAATTCCTGACCCCAGATATTTCTAATTAAATCATAATATATTTAAGTTAAAAATATAGGTTTTGAAATGAATAGTGAAATTTATTTTTACAGCATTTAGTTTTGTTTATTTTAGTATATACTATTTTACACTTTAGGCATTTCTTTTTTAGAAATAAAGTGCTGCAGAATAGAATATTTATAATAATCATATCACTAGTGAAACTTTACAATTATTGTAATTGTTGAGTTTTTCTGAAGCCTATTTGGCAAGGTCTTTTGCCCTTGACGAGTTTACCATTTTTAACAATAAACATATACAGTATAACCAATTGTCATTTTCAAAAATATTTGAAATTAAATTAAAAAAATGATCAAAATGTGTGGGACAAAAAAAAACTATTATTTATGAAGCATAAAGCATCTTGTTAAAGGAGAAGACCTCCCTACTAAGAATTATACCAAGAAAGGTAAAGTATTCAAAAACAGCAACAAATATTTATAATGGTGAAACAGAAGAAAGATAAAAATCAAAAACCTCATTACACTGTTTGACTTCTCTAATGGTTTTCAGTTGTAAAAGTTATTTTTATAATCCTAACAAGTTACAGATGGACAGCACTTTCCCGTGACCACTGGTCGTGTAGCTTGACATCCACAGGGACTCAGCCAGACCGAGTGGGAGCAAAACCTGACACCCAGTCAGCATTGTATAAAGTACACAACAGCCATACTTGAACTTAAGCAGAGATACCTTTCTAGAAAATGACTCAAGGAAAAACAAAATATTCCTATTAATAAGCACAAGTAAAAAGAGGATCTCTCCCTGATTTAGATATAAATATTTTATATATGATATTTCACAAACTTAAAATAATTCAGGCTACCTTCTTTTTGTGTATGAATCACATTGCAATTACTAAGTGTGAACCAAATAACTGCAACTTAGGGCAGTAGCATACAGTGGAATCTTAATTTCAGTGGCGTAGGTGAAGTGTACATGTTTACCCCTTAATCAAGTGAATTTTTGTTAAATGAGTATTTAATTACAAATAATTAAATTAAATTAAGCAAGAATTAACAGAATTAGGTTAATAGTAACAGTAGTCATTTTAAAAAACAAATAAGGCATTGCTCTTCATTAAATAATGCTTAATAAAGAGCATTTCCTAGATTTAATCACTTCTAGTTGCACATTAAAAGGAATGTCCTTTCTGGTTTTTGGGCTTTTTCAACTAATTTACAATCTGTTTTGGAGCTGTGAGGCCTAGGATAATATGCAAAGACGTGAACGCTGCACGTCACAAGGTGAGTGAACACGGCATGTGAACACACAAGTACACCTCGCTGCAGCTTATTGAACAGCCTGGCCACATTTGGCAGGTAGCTGTGGGATTGGACATCACCAACATCCAGCCCAGCCTAAATAAAATGCATTGTAGTGAGGCGTTCTTGGAATGACTGCTTGGAGCCAGTGGCGTGCATTGGAAAATTGTTCCAGATTCTTTGTATATGTTAATTTTCCTAAAGTGGGGGAAGTCTGTATTTTAGATGACTGAGTAAAATATTGTTTATATTTGTGTAGCCCCATTATTTTATGATTTAATATTCCAGTAAACAATGTGTCTAGCAAAATACCATACCATACCATATCATACCGTACCGTACCGAACCATACCATATCATACCATACCATTTTCTAAGTCCATATAATTCTAAGAAAGGTTGCAGGAGGATGCAGCCTGTTGGGATAGAGCCTATCCCAGCTAGCAAATAACGCAACCAGGAACAATCCCCTGGACAAGATTCCAGTCCATTGCAGGGAAAATACTCACAAACATGCACACACCACACACCCAGTTAGGGTCAGTTTAGTAGGATCAATCCACCTAACCTACATGTATTTGGACTGTGGGAGGAAACCAGAGGACCCATAGGAAACCCACACAGACGTGAAGAGAACATGCAAATTCCACGCTGGCAGGATCTAGCAAAATATATTACAGTAAAAGCAGTCATTTGTGTTTAAAAAAGTAGTGAAGTAAAAGTAAAGCAGCAATATTCTGAAATAATAAAATATTTTTGCTTAATTACTATACAACACTGCAAGTAATGTGCCCTCATCTAGAAGTACAAAGCATACAATTTGGTCACAAATAAAGGAACACAGCAGATGTTTTGGATCACCAAACAGAATGGGGGCTTGTCTCTTTGATGTCTCATTTTGTCATGCCATGACAGAATCACCAAACAAACAAAAAAAAAAAAAACTGTTGAGATAGTGTCTGAACTTGCCATACCTGGAAAGCATTTATAGAAGCACTGGCACTATCAGGCAACATATTGGCTATCTGAATATTGAATACTCCTGATTCTTTGAAAATTGTAAATTGATAAGTAGTCATCAATAAGACAAGTCATTTTTCATCCCCTGTTGTACACAGTCATGTAATCTGGCATCTTCAGTATGTCAGGATCAGCAAATACGATTGCAGAAATTGAGATCCCTCTGAGTTGAAGTTATTTTAATGTGGTATCCACTAATGGGAGAACGCCAAGAACAAATACATTAATGGCACCAAAACTCTCTTGTCTTTCTGAGCCTGGGTGTAGAAGTTTTGAGCACTGCCTAAGCTGTCTCTAGCTCTCTCAGAAGTCAAACCCAGTCCCCTTCCTCCTACCATTGACACTTTGCACGTGTCTCATAATTCCATGATCACGTATAGGTCTATAAACTCTAGCCGCCACTATGAGTTACAGGTTTTTGGTAGCCTGTTAGTCCACTGCACCCCAGGGCTATTGTAGCCTAAAAGGGCCAGGTTTTCTTAGGAATGCTATAGGGTGTCTTACTGTACTTTAAAGGGCTGCAAAGTTCCACTTAATGAGTTTTAATGTGAAGAGCAACTTCTCCCATGGACAGTGTAGAACCAGTACAATGTGCATTTCTCTGTTTGTCTAAGTGGTGTTTCAACGTTCTTTCATACCTTCTTTGTCTGTACTGTTTCTTCTGTGTTGGTGCTCCTATTCACTTCCCTTTCTTGCCATCCACTCCACTTAAAGGTGTACTCCCTCTAACAGCTGGAAAGGCATGATGAGGTGCATCACCACTATCACTATGCAACTCTCGCTCCCTCTTGTTAAAAGTATTGCTCACATTTGTTTCCAGCCAGTGCCATCCACTCTGTTTGACACCAACTCTCCCAAAGGGCAAATCTTCACCGTCGATTCATAATCTTTCAATTTACTTAGCATTTTTGTAAAATGTACATTATAGCTAAAATACCCAATATTATATTTTCAACACAATTACAATGAGCTATTTCAGTAATAAGAATTCTTAATAATACATGTTCACAGTTTTTTTATATCTTTACTGTATCTTCACCATAGCTGACAAAAAACCTCTGTTACGTTTCTGAACAAGTGTAGATCTAGGGTAAAGAGTAAACATGCTTTTAATTCCAGCAGTTCCCAGGAAGACCACTATAAGCCCTAAAAGAGCAATTAAATGATCATCTTCATTTTTGTATCATTTATTATGAATGACATTGGATAATTCAAAATCTTATTACTTATCAGCTGAGTATTGGTAAAATTTTATAAGAAATGCTTCAGTTCTACATGGTATCAATTTTTCCCCTCACATCTACTGAACACTTTGTTTTCATGTCAGTCCTTCTGTCAATCAACATGTATTACATTTTCTTAAGGAATACTATTTATCAGTAGAAATTTACTTTTCACAGAAAAATCTACTCTCTATATAAAAAAGTGCAACAATTTTATGTGACATTTTTATGTCATGTTTTTTCGTCATGTTTTAAATCGGGCTTATTTTAAAACCTACATATATATGTTTGGTATCATTCTTTTCAGAATGTATCGAACTTTAATGTGATGTTGTTAGATTTTCAGATTCTTATCAAGAACTCACATCCTGCAAGACAAGACTTTGTGCCAAGAGATTTAACCACGCCCGGGGCCAGAAATAAAAGATAAAGAGTAAGACAGCTGCTGTACAGGCTTTTAAATGTCTGAAGCGCCATGCGAGATGCAGATCACATGGCACAGCAGCAGCAGCAAGCCAGCAGCTGATCGACTAAAGAGGAGTTAAAAAAAACCTGTATTTGTTTCCCATTGTATCACTCTTTAAGAGGGGGTTTTGGAGGAGTGACCGCTTCTCTTTGGCATGCGTTTGGCCCCCCTCTTCACAACACGAGCGGCAGAGACGAGAAGTGGCTGGCATGTAGTGCAGGCTGGGGGGTATGGGGTTGACGAGTAAAGCGAATATAAAGATATTTCAATAGAGTTTCAAAACGCTGGTTTTTGGTCCATGTAAATTGGGATATTTCCAAAAGAAATTTCATGTTTTAAAAAGCAAAGATGAAAAATGATAACTAATGAAGCATAAACTATTTCTTTTTTCTGTAGTTTTATACCTGCTCTATAGAGAATGTCAAAGTAAACGAGGTAAGCTTGTTTTTGACTGTTAGTAGGAAACTATACTGCTGCTAGAGAACTTTTGTTTTTCTTGCTTTTCATACTTACTTACTGTGTGATAGATAGATAGATAGATAGATAGATCTCAACCCATTCAAAAGGGGCTGTGGCACTGTAGCACTAACAACTCTAGCACAATAATGCCTTTAAATGACATTTTGAAAATTTGTATATTTAGACTTTGTTTTAATTTTATTTCTGCAAAGTCCAAAACATGTTCATTCATTTGAAATGAAGCTGCTTTCTCATACAATAGTGACAATATTGTTAGCACAGCTAATCTAAAAATCTCTGCATAAGTTTCTATCTCAGAAAGGTTGAATGTCAAGTTTGATTTTTTTTTTTTTGGTTAATCCGGTTTCCCTTCCACATCTTTTACATCCTCAAAACACTTGTTCACCATTGGCCTAGTATGAGTGAGTTGGGTTATTATGCTTTTGTTTGCTGAAATATATAGTAACCCTGTTGCCACCTTACAATCAGTGCTACAGGCATACATTCTGTCTCCCCATAACTCTGTAATGGATGAAGCCCATTTGTTTGTAAAATCATTTGCATTCCACAATAACTTACAATAACTTTTACAGAATGAAGATGAATATCTTCTTTGAAGAAAAGTTTTTTTTTCCATAGCCTGAAATAGTTCTTATTTCATTTATGTTCCTTTCTCTAAGTGTTTGGAAATTATGGTTTCAATAACTTTGGCTTTCATTTACGTTCAGACAGTCATTGACTTCTGTGTTGTGTCTTAATTGTGCAAGCTAGGTACATGCCCTTTGGTCGAGATTTTTTCATTATTTATTACATTGGTTAACTTTCATTTTTAGTCAGTTGATTGATGGATATACTTCTGTGAGCTACTGTCCTTATACATTGATTAATATTGATTTGTCATGCCCTGAAGAAAGTTTTTCTTCCTCGAAACACGTCAGCCAGATCCACACTTCACCACATGTGAAACAGGCAGGATTCTGTGCTTGGTTTTTCTTAATGCGATGTCTAGTTAGGCTTCATGAAATCTTTTTTACATTCGTATTCTGTATAAATCCAGGACTGAATGGTCATTTATTTGTACTCACACTGTTTTTTCTGATTAGACTATATTTCTATTGTTTTATTTATGTTGTATATATTAATATATTCTATTTTCTGATGGTTATGTATTTTTTATTTCTTTATTTTTTCATTTTGTTCATTTTTATACATGTTTCAAAGATATTTTACTTTTTATTCAGTACTTGTAAACTAAAATGTTTTCTTGATTGGGTCTGTTATGTTTTGTTGCAAGAGATAGTCAAAAGTGGTAGTATATTAGGTCTTGGGAACACTTTATATTTTGTATTTATATACTTTATTTTTGTACTTATGTACTTCATTATAATTTAATTGTTCGATGTGTTTTGATATGTATGTTGTGCCTTATTTATAAGTTTCCTTATTATAGTGTGTTATTCTTTTATTATAAACTATGCAAAGATTTAATTACATCGGCTGATTTATGTCTCAAATTATCGTGGATTTATTAGGTTCTGCTTATCTTTCTGTGTAATTTCAATACAAATAGTACAGTTATTCTATAAATTTAAATATTATTTGAATGCACTTAATTTTGTTCTACTGATTATATTCTCCCTTTTTGTACAAGTAACAAGCCATATGTCCTCCAGTATTTAATATCATAAATGTAATTGCATTTACATTATGTGGTTCACTTTATTTACTTTGTCATATTTTATATGCATATATACAGTACCTACTGGACAAATTATTATGAATATTCAGGGAATCATGTGGCAGCAGTGCAATATGTGAAATAATGCTGATACAAGTTAGGAGATTCAGTTATTATTCGGCTCAAACACCAGAATGAGAAAAAAAAATGCTACCTCAGTGATTTTGAATGTGGCATAGTTGTTTGTGTAATTTCTGTAACTGCTGATTTCTAGGGATTTTCATTGAAACAGTGGCTAGTGTTTACCCAGAATCATGTAAAACTAAAATCATCCAGTTTTGCAGATTTAAATGCTGACAGTAACTCGTATATCTTCTCTGTACATCTGTGGTGAGCAGTACAACTTCTCTGAGTACAAAACATGTTGATCCTTGAGGCAGATTGGCAACAACAGCTGAAGACCACATTGGCTTTCACATCTGTCTGCCAAGAACAGAAAACTGAGGCTGCAGTGGCCACAGACTCATTAAAACTTCACAGAGACTGGAAAACCATAGCCTGGTCTGATGAATCCTGATTTCTCCTTTATCACACAAATAGTAGTATCAGAATTTGGCACCAACAACATGAATCCATGTACCTAATCTGCCTTGTGTCAAAACACCAGGTTGGTGGTGGTGGTATAATGGTGTGGGAAATGTTTTTTTCGCATATTTTGGGCACATTAATACCAATCAGTCACCGCTTGAATGCCACAGCCTATTTGAGTATTGCTGCTGACTATGTGCATCCCTTCAAGACCACAGTTTAACAATCTTCTGATGACTACTTCCAGCATGATAATGGACCATATCACAAAGCAAATTCATCTCAGACTTCTTCAGTGACCTTCTCAGTTA
>JANRMT010062852.1:40620491-40667285 GCA_026402145.1 Polypterus bichir lapradei | reverse complement strand
TCAGTCCCGGAAGTGACGTCAAGAGAGCCTGGTGGAATCTCCCGGGAATGGTACAGGAAAGGGAGAAAAAGAGTCAGTGCACTCTGTCACATCCCGGCATGCCTCAGAACTGCCTTCACTCAAGCCCTTTAGCTGCCTCCCATGTGCATGTGTGTGACACTGGACATACACATGAATGACATATAAAAGGTCTTTTCTGTATGTTGACACTATGAAGTAATTCACTGTTTACATAGTGCTGCTGGACCTGTCAGTTCTCTTATTTCAAATGAATGCAGTCTATTAAATCTTTCACCTTTGGGAAGTCAAAGAAGCATTATCTAGTATCTGTGACACTTTGGCTAAGGATGAATACATTTTATATAGTTTCACCTATCAGCAAATTAAAAAATACTCCCTGATTTCACAGATATCATTACGACCAGAAAACACTATTAGAATAATCTCTTTAGCATACTCTGCAAAATTCTAAACACACAGGTGCCTTTCCAAGATCATCATTGTACAGAATTACACCAGTGACGAAAATCTGATGCTGATGCATGCATACACTGTGCAAAAATGGTGGTTTAAGGGAATCTTTATCTTCATAAAGATATTTCTTTTAACAATCTTGGTACTGGTGCTATAAATACATGTGTACAATCCAAGCTCCGTCATCCATCAGATTTTCAAAGAATGCATATGGTAGGGCAGATCCTAATGGGTTGTTGAAAGCAAACTGTCTTTTAATGTATTCAATCTAATCACAAGCATCTGCCTGAATTTATCATAATTATATAATGAGGATTTCTATTGCACTGGCAGATACACATTTATACATTGCTTTCCTTTACAATATTTCATTTGAACAAAATGAACAATATGGGCTATTGTAAGAATAATGAAGAGGTCATATTTAAATATATTCTGGTGATTGCTTGGGCGGCATGGTGGTGCAGTGGTAGCGCTGCTGCCTCACAGTTAGGAGACCTAGGTTTGCTTCTAAATTGTCCCTAATGTGTGCTTGGGGTGTGTGTGTGTGCACCTTGCAGTAGGCTAGTGTCCTGCCCGGGGTTTGTTGGCTGGGACTGCCTCCAACAGACCCCCATGACCCTGTAGTTTGATATAGAGGGATGGATGATTGTTTACACTTTATTAGTACACAACATACCTAGGAATATTGTCATGATATTTATATCAAAAATGATATGGACCTGTTATTATTACTCATTATTTATGCTGGTTGTCAAAAACCAAAAAAAATGAGTTCCCATTAAATAAGTTTTTCAAGTAAAGGATGTTTTCAAAAGTTTTGCTATTTTGTAATAAGCATAATAGATTAATTTAAATGGTAGCATACTGTAGCTAACAGTGCAGCCTCCATAGTTATGTTTTAAAAAGTCTGAACCTTTCAAGTAGATTTTTGTTTCATGAACTGCCAATCCACAACACTATGTTAAGCTTTATCTTTAACTGGTGAATTATTGAAGGACGAGTGAGACTCATTTGTCACTAGGTCTACTCTCGCACCGAAAGATTAACTCACATACACAAATACACATACTCAATGAGCCTATTCACACAACTGTGTATGAGTAATGCCTAAATGTCAGTCACTCTGCAATATTCCACATGGGATTCCTCCCCATGCACACATGCTCAGAGATCCTATTCACACAATTACATATGAGTGATGCCTCACTGATAGTCATTCCGCATTACACATAGGATCGCATTCACATAATTACATAAGAGTGATACCTAATGCCTGTCAGTCCTCAGTGCTCCGCAAAGGGCTCACTATCACTGGTACTAAAGAACATACATGTATCCCAGAGACACACAAAGGCTTGAAACACCTTTAAGTTATATGCCACTTACCTGTATTGTCTGCAAAAAAAAAAAAAAATATATATATACTGTATATTTAGAGTGAGGAACAGAAGAAAGAACTTAGTCAAGTTCAAAGTAAAAGTCAAGACCAGAAAAGAAAATGAAAGAGGCATCAGGTCAGTAGCCAAAAATCAAAAGAATCACAAGCTGCTAGGTTTTATGCAATCTCAGATTAAAAATGGCTGTACAGACATCCTTCTAACCCTTCACCAATTACCTTTGATGTCATGACCCTAGAGGTCACCCCACCCTAGCAACCAGGACCCGCATCATAAAGACTGAAACCACAAAATGGCCACTACCATAGTCTAAAGAAAATGGCATTTGAAAGATGTTAAACAAATGTTTATTTCTAAATTAAGGCTCTAATCTAAATTCCTTGGGTGTATAAACACCATAAATGCCACCTAGGTGATTTTTATGAATCGGAAAAGGCTGAAAAGAAAAGCTTTATTCATAACATTACCAACTAAGCCTTAACTACTACTACATTGTACTTCCTATTAAGGTACGACTTCTTGACCTTGATAAATCACTTCAATTGTTTTAGATATTAAGACAAAGTATAGAAATGTAAATGCAACATGGTATTTATTAAAGTATAATAATACCAATAGAAGAAAGTATAATAGAAAATGTTAAAATTGATAGCAAAGTCTGGATATATATGTATGTAGTCTTAGAAAAAGCTTACTGAAAATCAGCAATGTCTAGGGTATATGTTGTTCTGGGCAACTTTTTAATTCAGCATTCAGTGTAATCCATAAGTTTACATTCTCTGAAGTCCAAATGAAATGGTCTCTGTTCTTGATGTGTCTTGGTCTCTGATGTTGCTTTCTGTGTTCTATTTTTGCTTCTTGGCCCTTCAAATGAGCCATTATTTATGTTGAAATCCCATATGGGGTTCCTGGAAATGTGACATTATTCACATTTGATTGGCCAGCTGTCTTCGTAATGGATGGCTCTGCTCAAAGGCTTTCATCCTGTAGGTATCTGTATGCATATGTACTGTTTCCATTCTTTTTTACTATTAGGTTAAAATGGACTATTTTAGACCATAAATTAACAAAAAAATTAACAAAACAGATACATTAAAGTACAATATAGAAAGAATGCTAGAGACGCTTTTATCTGTGGCACCTCTGCACGAGGACCACCTTTTTCCACCCTCTCAAACATACGCAGTTTTTAATGTCTGGAAAACATTTGGGATTAAATCACTTAGAGATCTGTACATAGACAACATCTTTGAATCCTATCAACAATTACACTCCAAATTTAACTTTCCAGCAACACATTTCTTTCAGTACCTTCAAATTAGAAACTTTGTTAAACAGAACTTGCCCAATTTTACTCACCTCCCACCATCCACTATGCTGGAAAATATATTGCTCAGTCTTGAGGACTCAAACAGCATCTCTGTAATATATAAATACATTTTACAGTCCTTCCCTTTCATAGATCCAAGAGTACGGTGGGAAAATAATCTCTCACTCAACATCTCCCCTTGAAATTGTTCAGTTTAAAATATTTTATCATTTTTAATGCAATGCCATTTTTAACACTAGTTGGCAGTGCCATTTTGTCTCCTTGGCTTTCTGTGTTGCTATGTTAGTTTATAGTTATGTGACCTACATTTTGTCACATGTGACATTATTCCACCGTTGATAAAAAAAACATGGCAGCACTGTTTCACAAGTATCATACCTAGTATTGGAATAATACCTAAAACTCTGCATTGCAGTTTCTTTGAATTTTGACTTTTCGAATCCTGATTTTTGGTGCCTGATCATTTAGAGTCCTTGATAATGACTTTACCAGTGTTTTGGCAATTCTTTTATTATTTTCCCTCTTACCATTTCCTGGACCATTTTGCTTATTTCACCTGTATCGTTTATTGCTAAATGGTGCTGTGCAGTCAGTCCTGCTTTTCCGGATAGTAGTTTAATTTATTACTGTTTTTTGAAAAATTATATAAATTACATTACTAACTGGGAAATGTCCAGATTTGAAATAGGCAATAAATAAAAATAGTTGTAAGTCAAGCAACCATGAGAACATGTTTAAAGTGTGGAAATCAAATAGCAATATCAAAACATGTAATCAGAATAATCATCCATAAGTCAATACCCTAATTCTAACCAGTTATCATTTCCTTCACTAGCATGATCACTTGTTTAAAATTTTCAAACCAAAGACTGGACAAACTTTTGAGCGTTCTACAATCTTAGAGGAAGTGTAATAAAATCATAGGTCACAAATCCCATGTCAAGCAACATGTTGCTACAAACAACATGTCATAGAAATAGAAGAAAAAAATGCATTGCAACAAACACACAAAAGTACAAGAAAATCACAAATGAAATAGCAATACCAACGCAACCACAAATCGTACAAATTAACAGCAAATGTTTTTTTAACACAATCTTTCTCCAAGAAGTGAGCTTTGAATGTGCACATCCAGCTTATTATGTAAATGTGAATCAAACTAGTGCAGCAAAGTATAAACATCTGTATCTCTAAACAGATCTCAGTAATAAGCTTCAGGTCCAATTCCCTTCCAATGAACCAAATGTAACAGTTGTGACAAGGAGAGACTTCACACATTATAAAAGTTTGGGGCAACCACTCGTATATTATATTCCGGCTGCAAAAGTTTCAAAAATGTTTGAACAGAGATGTTCACATGACTTGAGTCCAAAATAGAACTGATGAGGTGGAGGTAAGATGGTGGCTTTAAAGGCCCAGAGACGAAGTGACATCATCAAAAGTCCCAGAACTGGAAGTGACATCATCGTGGGTGGAACCGGAAGTGATGTCATCAATTGCACCGGAACCTGGTGGGATTTCCTGGGAACGGTCTGCAAGGAACTGAGAAAGACAGTCAGCACACCCTGCCACCCCCTGGTCTCATATGATATTACCAATACTTAAGCCCTTTAGGTGCCTCCTACTCGCACATGTGTGACACAGCATTAAACCTGTGCATTGATTGCCCAAAATCTATCTGTACTTCATATTTTTGTTCACCATTAACCACCACTGGAGATGAGGGAGATACAGATTTTTGTTAACTAGTGTCTGTATTTGATAGACATTGGGAATGATGGCCAGTATTGTAATATGTGCTGTTTATTAGCATGAGCATGGTGGTGTCATTTCTTACTGATATGTTGGTTGATATTAGACTTGAAGGTTGTCATGAAATACAATATGTCATAACCTCATTGATCAATTAAAACATTCTCTTATGTCTGCCAAATAGCAGTTGTTCCTTTTAATTAGTATAAGTTAAATATCCAGGAGAGATCTCAGGGTCAGGGAAGGTAGATTTAAACTTGTGTGGAGCAATCTTTTGAATCCTGGATGTAGAAAGAGCTGGTTCCTATAAGGCTAATGGGCAAGTAGAAAACAGAACCAAGGCTGTTGACATCTTGTTAGAATTGCAGGCAGCTCAAAAATCTTTCATTTTTTGTGCATTTGGCTGTCTTAACAGATGCAATAAAAACAAGGATGTGCTTTTTAAGTGTTACATCAACCAACAGCACATGCAAGAGAAAATGAGGCAGCAGCTGCTTGATTGTGAGTTAGCTATCTATACAGACAGGATGAAAACCAGGCAGCTAAAAACTAGCTGGGATTTGCTGGCTTTGAATTTTAAGATAGATAGATAGATACTTTATTAATCCCAAGGGGAAATTCACAAAAAAATAAAAATAAAAAGATAAGGCAATCTTAAGTCAGCTGATGGCACACGTGAGACATATCCCTTCGTTACAGGCCAGCTATACAAATAACTATCCTGTAATGAAGACCACCACTGAAAAGATTAACAACAGACATTGCCTTATGAGAAAACCAACCAAACTGAAATAAACATTCCTCTCCAGACTGAACAACTTGCTTAGGTATGGCAGGTGAGATATGGGACATGCGAGGATAGTCAACTCTAAATATAAAATGGACAGCTGATACTGAGTAAGAAAGTGCCAACTGGACAAGAACAAGATAGCTGCCACTCAGCAACTTCAAAATACTGACAATATATATCTTAGTATTTCAAGAGTTAGCTCAGGTGTGCAATTTTTGCTGCTTTTTCTGTGCATTGCAAACATAGGTTTCTGAATAAAACATTTTTCATCTAATAATTCAAATTATAAATTATTGAACATCAACTTGAAATTTTATGCAAGATCAAGAAATAATCTTGCTTAAAGCTGTAAAAATAATGTAAGCATTTTGTGATTTCTAATGAGTGCAATTATTTATTAAAATAACAGATTAAAAATTAAAAAGTTATATTTTTATTAGCCTTGGTATAATGTCTAAATGACTACTTTAACAATAACTTTATGAACTTGAATATCTGCCCTTTTCTAAAAAAAAAGTGTTTAAAGATGAAAAAAGTATGCTCATCAAAATAAACATTTTTCACACTAATGGACATATGAAAGTTTAGCTACTGAAGGAGAGAATATACAGATAATAAAATTAGGATATTCATGGCATGTGGTGTGTGGACTGTGGTCAACTATCAAGGTGTTCTTTAAGGAGTAGATGGTTTTTAGAATACAAATGTCTTTGATGTTGCTACTGATATGAAAGCATTTGATGATGTCTCTTTCTTCAGTGATAAATATAATCTGACCTACTTTATACTCATGAAATGATGCTGCTTTTCTTGTTTTTAATAATATGTTTTCCTTATGTAATCATTAACTGCTAGAAGAAATAATAGAATTATTATACTTTTCATAGCAAATTTCCATTTAAATAAAATGTGACTGGATAATAATGGTCATCTGTTTTTTCTTGTTTGTTTCTTTTAGAATTAAAGGAAATTATAAGTAAGCCAGGTAAGATAATTTGGGATCTGTCCTGCATGCACCTGTCACTGTAGGTTTGACCCTGCCTTTATTTACGCTTATTTAATTTATGCTTGTAATTTTTGTATATTGTTTGATGAAGGCAATCATCATTCACTGCTTGTAGCTTTTTTCACAAGCTACCCAATGATGTCCAGGACTATGAATGAAATGCACTAGGCTTCCAAAGACAAAATTTATTTACTTATTTCAAATCCACGAGGAGGTAGCAATGAAAAAATAAAAATAGTAGCTGCTCAATTGCAGTGTACCCTAACTACCTGTAGGGCAGCTTGTTTAAACCATTTTCCTTTCCTGTTCACACAAATTTCAGTTTCCTTTCCCCAAATCTCACTTGTCTCTGTCTGCTACATTTTTTCATTATTCTGTGGTGGGCTGCAGCCATTATATTATCTGGCATAATTCTTTACCTGTATGGTACCACCCAAAGATTCCTTGAATGAATTTAAAAAAAAAAAAACAAGCAAAAATAGCATTTTTCCCGATTCTCTGTAGTTGAGTGGGAGAGGTAAAGTAATTAAATGGTAAGAAAAACCAGTAAGTAACAAACCAAGCGGTTGTGATCAAGGAATTCTTCACACATAGACAATATTTATCAGAAAAATCTAGGACTCTTACTCAGGGATGTACAAATGTCAGGACACATTTACACAAAGGACTCTCAGCCATGGAGCATGCCACAGTTATGATCAGTATTTTAGGAGCTATTTAAATTGAGCTATTTGAAAGGTGCTGCTGGCTGCAGAGATACAGCTGCTCTCAAACAGCAGCAAGCTGTTGGAAGAAGGAAAAATACTAGTTGCTGTGAGACAGAGATGGCAATGATGTTTTAAAAGATAACAAATATCACAAGAGGAGGAAAAAGCTGACAGACAATTGAAACTTAGGTTGGTGACTTAGCTGCATAGAGGATTAAGAAACTGAGGCAAAAAAGGCAAAGCATCACTTTCTGTAGAAACTGGCTCACTGAACAAATGTATCTAACTATAGCGCAAGTCATTTAACACCAGATTATAACCCACTAGCTGGGAAAATTACTTCTTCTTCTTCCTTCGGCTGCTCCCGTTAGGGGTGGGCACAGCGGATGATTTTCTTTAATATCGTCCTGTCTTCTGCATCTTGTTCTGTTACACCCACCACCTGCATGTCTTCTCTCAGCACATCCATAAACCTCCTCTTAGGCCTTCCTCTTTTTCTCTTGCCTGACAGCTGGAAAGATTTCTACTGGGATTAAAATGACTGCAATCAATCAAATTGTTAGGAATGGCAACAGTTAATCTACAGTGTTTTGCACGTATTTGAGTCACCATTACTGATGACCTGAACACATCTCAGATACAGTCAAGAATGCCTATCAGTGCTTTTACTTACTTAGATTCCACCTTCTAGAGATGTCCAGTGGAATTAAGATTCACTAGTTTCTTTACATTCTGTACCACATCAGCTGATTTTACTACTGCTACACTTCAGAAGATGACAAAGATGGATAAGAACATTGTGAACACACAGAACATACTTTATCTTACACAGCTAACTTGGAAATGCAAACTGTATTACTGAAGTCCATCCTGCACAGTTTATTGTATCCCTACTTTAGAAAGACTTTTCATCCACAAGTGACAAATGCATGTCCTTTTATATATGATAAATGTATGATATTATTTTATTAATCCTTGGAGTCCTAAGCAGACCGGCATCTTGAGATCTTAATGTGCGCTCTGGTTTGTAAGTCATGATAAGTTCAGACAAGTAAGCCGGACCTTGGCCATTTAATGCTTTATATGTTAAAAGGAGGATTTTGAAATCTGCCCTAAACGTAACCGGGTGCCAGTGTAAGGATTTAAGAACTGGAGTTATGTGTTCGTATTTTCTTGTTCTTGTAATAATTCTTGCAGCAGCATTTTGGATTAACTGGATGCTGTATAAAGAACAGTTTGAACATCCAGTATACACCGCATTGCAGTAGTCAATCCTACTAGAAATAAATGCATGAATTAATTTCACAGAATCCTGTTCATTTAGAAAGTGCCTTAATTTCCTAACATTTTTAAGATGGAAGAAACATGATTTGGACAACTTTGTAATATGTGCTTTAAATGACATGCTAGAGTCAAAGAGAACTCCAAGATTTCGGGCTGATTCGGTGAAATTAATGGTGATTCCAACTGAGTTAAATGATGACAAAATATTGTTGTGATCAACGTCATTCCCTCCAACAATTAACATCTCTCTTTTATCTGTATTTAAAGACAAGTAGTTCTCATCCATCCACTCCTTTAATTCACTAACACAACTAATTAAAGACAACATCAGAGAAACTTTATTTGATCTAAATGAAAGGTATAACTGGGTGTCATCTGCATATGAGTGAAAATTAACATTAGTTTTTAGTGCGTGTCCTGATGATAGATCCCAGTGGAAGCATGTAAAGTGAAAACAGTAAAGGTCCCAGTACTGAGCCCTGTGGGACACCATGTTGAACTTCTGTGTATAATGATGGGGTACTGTCAGCACATTTCTGTACATATTGGAATCGATTTGATAAATAAGAACTAAACCAAGCAAGAACAGTGCCTGTAAGTCCAACATAATTTTCTAGCCTGTGCAGTAAAATAGAATGGTCAATGATCTCAAACGCTGCACTTAAGTCTAACAACATAATAACAGTGGAGTTTCCTTCATCAGAGAACATCAGAATGTCATTTACAACCCGCGTTAGTGCCGTTTCTGAACTATAAGCAGTGCGGAAACCAAACTGGAATTTCTCAAATAAATTGTAATGTATAAGATGTGACTGAAGCTGATTGGTAACTACTTTTTCTAGTAATTTAGAGAGAAAGGGTAAATTTGAAATAGGCATACAATTATTAAGTATGTGTGGGACTTGGTCTGACTTTTTAAGTACTGGTTTAATGACTGACACTTTTAGTGCTTCAGGTACTGTGCCATGCTATAATGAACTATTGATAATGTTTAGAATAGGCTCTGCAAGAACATCCATGGCACTTTTTACTAGTTTTGTTGGCACTGGATCTAGGGAACAAGTAGTGGGTTTAATTTTAGAAATTAAAGTTAAGACTTCCTGCTCAGTTACAGGATTAAAATGACTAAAGTGCTGAATGCAATGTGCGGCAGGGTCTGCTAGGCGAGTATTTGGTTTATACTGTGATGCTGAGATCTGGGATCTTATATTTTTAATTTTCTCATTGAAGAAGTTCATTAAATCTGTACTGCTAATATCTGTTTGTATTTTGCACTGCAGATCTGATTTCCCATTTGTTAATTTAGCCACTGTTCTAAACAGTACCTGAGGATTTTTATTATTGCTATCTGTTATTGTAGAATAGTATTCTGAGCGAGCTTTAAAGAGGGCTTTTTTATATTTATTAACACTCTCTGTCCATGCAATTTGAAAGACATGTAATTTTGTTGTTCTCCATCTGCGCTCCAATTTTCGACACTCTAATTTAATAGCTCTTGTGTTTTCATTAAACCAGGGAGAGTTTCAATGTGCTTTAATCACTTTTGTTTTAAGGGGAGCCACTGTGTCCAGAGCAAGGACACTCTCAAGGTCACATTATAATATGATGTTATTTGATCTAAATTGTTTTCCACATTTACATTTGATGTTAACTGATCCAAATGGTTTTCCATTATATATATACAGTACTAGCTAACATAGCTGAAATACCTGGCATGGCCTGGGAAAAAAATAAAGTGCTCTTTTTTTAATTGTTTGAAAAAAAACCACAACTTTAAAAATGAAAATAAATTAACAAACAATGAAGACTCACTAATGTGCTTGTCTTGTGGTCTTGTATGTATATTTTAATCCAGTTGACGCTCTGAACTGGCCAACTCTATTTAATTTCAAAAGCAACAGGGACGCAGTGGTGCTCAAACATAAAGAATGCTGGCAGAGACCTCTAGTTCGCCCTCTGGTGGTTGTTCCGAGTGTCAACTGGATGATAACATGCAGACAAGACAGCAAGATCACCTCCCACCCTACCAGAAGTGGGGGGTGGGAGGGGGGGCGTTTAGGTTTGATTTCACCCTACAGTATTTTTAGTCAAAGAATGAGAAACGTGTGGATGAAGACTTCAGACAAGACAGCAGGTGTGGTTATATAGCAGCTTTATTTTGCAGCATCACAGTGAGAAGAGTTTCAGAAAAGCAGACAATCAATAATACATGACAGTGTCAGGGCTCTTCTGAACCCCATCTGTTGGGTGGGGCAAAGTTTTTATACCCCTAGAATGTGTGATTTAATATCATTATGAAATGCAACAGTCAACACTTTTATTATACACAATCCTTGAGCCCCTTCAACGACCCTTGTGCAACTTGATTTCTTGGCCCCTTTGTTATGGTGTTCAGATGTAAACTAAGGGAAAACGTGATAAGGCAGACTCATTTGTGGAATGCTTAGACCTTGAGTCCTTTGGACAAATATTTTTCTGTTTGCTCGGCAAAGCATGCTTTTACATAATGTATGGTTTCGTAAAGCTTACTTCTCAGACATGAATTAGTACAAGGGAACGAAGAGAACATTCATCTTCCACACATGTGTACCAAGTTTCATGAAAATCACGCCAGCCATTTGGAAGTGATGCTGGAACATACATCCATACACATACATTGACTTTTATATATAGAGATACTATATATATATATATATATATATATATATATATATATATATATATATAAAGTGAATGTATGTCAGTCAGTCAGTCGTTGTCCAACCTGCTATATCCAAATACAGGCTCACGGGGGTCTGCCGGAGCCAATCCCAGCCAACACAGGGTGCAAAGCAGGAACAAATCCCTGGGCAGGGCGCCAGCCCACTGCAGGGAACACACACACCCACACACCAGTTAAACACTAGGGACAATTTAGGATCGCCAACGCACCTAACCTGCATGTCTTTGGAATGTGGGAGGAAACCGGAGCACCCGGAGGAAACCCACGCAGACATGGGGAGAACATGCAAACTCCACGCAGGGAGGACCCGGGGAGCGAACCCGGGTCTCCTAACTGCAAGGCAGCAGTGCTACCCAATAAAGTGAATGTATGTTCTGTTTTAAATTTTATTTTAATTTTCCAGATTCTACCTCCTACCCACACACAGGGTCAGTCCCACATTGCATGCAATTGCACTGGGTCCCGTGAATCCCCCTGCGGTAATCCCATGGGAGTGCACACCTCTGCCTGGGGATTTCCTGCCAGAACTGGATCAGAGCATAGGTGAGCTCCTGGACAGTCTGTGGCACTACTTGGTATCGTCTGATGCACCACTGTCCCAGAGGTTTTCAATTGGATTCAGGTCTTCGGAACATGTGAGCCAGTCAATGGCATCAATGTCTTCATCATCCAGGAACTGCCTACATATTCTGTCCACATGAGGCTGGGCATTGTCCTACACCAAGAGGAACCCAGGGCCTTGTGTAAAGTCTGATAATGACTTTGAGGATCTCATCTTGGTAACAGCAGTCAGGGTACCATTGCCTGGGATATGAAGGTCTATGCAAACCACCAAGGGTATACCCTCCCAGACCATCACTGACCCACGGCCAAACCGGTCATGCTGGATAATGTTACAGGCTATATAATGTTCACCACAGTGTCACCAGACTCTTTCATGCTTGTCACTTGTGCTCAAGGTGAACCTGCTCTCATTTGTGAAGAGAACGGGGCACCAAGGGTGAAGCCAGCCAACTGTGGTATTCTCTGTCGAATGCAGGTTGAGTTGCTTGGTGATGGATTGTGAGCACAGGTCTTACTACTCGTTGGACCCTCATGCCCCCTTCCTGGAGGCTGTTTCTTGCAGTTTGGTCAGAAATATGCACACCAGTAGATCAGCTGGAGGTCATTTGGATGGCTCTGGCAGTGCCCCTCCTGTTTCTTCTCTCACAAAGGAGCAGATACTGAACCTGCTGCTGGGTTGATGCCCTTGTACAGATTGTCCAGCTCTCCTCATGTAATGACCCGTCTCTTGGTATTTCCTCCATGCTTTTAGACTTTGCTGGGAGACACAGCAAACCTTATGATGGCAGTTATGAATGTGCCATCCTGGAGGTGCTAGACTATCTGTGCAACCTGAATCAGCTGCAGGTACCACCTCATGCTACCAGTAGTGACAAGGGTATTAGCAAAATGCAAAATTAGAGAAAAATCAGTCAAGAAGGATAAGGAGAGAGCAACTGTCAGTTGCCTCCACCTGCAAACTCATTTTCTTTTTGGGGATTGTCTTGCTGTTGCCTCACCAGTGCACCTGCTGTCACATTTCATTTGCAAAACAGGTGAACTTCATTCACAATCGCTTATGCTTCTTAAGTGGACACATTGATATCCCTGAAGCTTAATTAACTTGATGCTAGACTGTGATGATTAAGCGTTCTCTTCACCTTCTTGAGCACTGTATATAAATATTCTGTTATGCCTTCTAAACAGTAGATGTTATCCTTGAGTATCAGAAGCTAAATATACCACAGATAAACAATATCAATGTCGAGCAACAGAGAAAGTGGTTATAACCGGTAACTGCAATACATTTCGACATAATTATTTTAGAGTTGTAAGCTGGGACTGATTTGGGAAGGGTGGTTTCAGACTTGTTAAGTGTAGCCCTTTAAAACAACTGCTTCACAAAAGAAGCAGGCAAGTAGAAAACAGAATCAAAGCAGCTGAAGTCTGGTTGGGATTGCTAGCAGCTTAAAAAAAATCACTTTACTATGATTATACTGGTTTCATTGACAATATAAAAACAAGGCAGCTACCAGCTAGCTGCAGTTTGGCTTAATATACATACGAAAAAAAACAAAAATAAGGTGACCTGGACCTGAGCTGCCAGTACAGGTGAAGCAGATACCTTAGGTGTAGGTGAATACCACCGCCTTCTGGCTGGATGGGTGACTGGGCAGACTGAAGACATCCAATATCTTACTAGAAAAACAGCTATACAAAAATAAGCCGACCTCACCAGACTGGACAGCTTTGCCTAAAACTGCAGTAGGGCCACAGCTCAGTGAGGGATGGGTGGCTAACATGGTGCAGGATAGTCTCTGATGAACAAGAAATGGACAACCGCTGCGCAATCTGACAAAGCCAACTGGAAGTATGTGTTCAGCACCCTCTAAATAGTGATTTGCTGCTTTGGCATGTAACTTTACTGCTTTTTCTATTGATGGCAAATTTTAGTTTCCATATGTGACTTTCCTCCAACAATTCAAAGTTGTTGTTTACTTAAAGTCAAGTTGAAATTTTACAGCAGATCTGAAAGGACATCCTATCAAAATGTTTTTACATTAATGTACACATCTTTATATTTCCTAATTAGAATCTACTACTAAATATTTATTAAAATAACAAGGAATGTCTTTATCTTTGTTTTCTGGTCATGTAAAGAGTTGGAAGGAAAAGGGTTTAGTTTTATTTCATTGTTCAGATATTCAAATGACTTACTGAACAATGACTTCTTTAATTTGAATATTTACCCTTTTTCAGATCATAAATGTACAAAGTGTATTAAGCTAAAAGAAGGTACGTATTTAAATATTTTCCATTCTTATTTATCTAAAGATGCTTGCTACTGGAATTAAAGCAGATAATAATAGCATGTTGTGCCTGGACTGTGGCACTGATGTAAAGTCAACTCCCAAGGTGTTCTTAACATTAAGAGCATTTTTAAAACAACAGTTTCGTTTACACCTGAAAATGTCTACGTGAGTCAGAAATGTGGTCAGTTGAGTCACCTGTACATCTTCTCAGTTGAAACTGAACCAAGAAAGAAATGTAGAGATATGCAATAATTTGTGAGCTCTTCTGATGTAAGCTAGGGTTTAATACTCAAGAAGGTGTTTTTCTGAATGGGGAGAGGCCAAGGCTGTTGAACGACAGAGGGCACAGGCCCAAATGATGGAGCAAAACTAAATCACTGATGTAACCTAACAGTTGGATCCAGCTGGAACAGACCAGTTCTTAGAAATTAGATTTTTGCATTTAGTATTTTGACCTTCTTTGGTTAGGATTGTCTTTTAGGTGTCTCCTTGTGTTTCTTTTGCTCCTTTGAGCTTTTCTTCATATATTCTTTTAATAAATCTTTTATAAAGACTGTTTGCTTACCCTGTTTATACAAGCCAAAGATCAGAGGTCATCTCTCCTGTTTTGGGGCTTTTATTATATACAGTATTTTGAGACTTTTAAGTTTATTGTAAGCTGACATCTATTTTACATCTGCAAAGCCAGAGTCAGGCCACTGGATCTGTGATTAAGCTCCTTTAGGTTATGCCTTTTGTCAGACAGGAAAAGGAGGCCTGGCCTGACCTGTGAGGCCTTTTGTAGAACCTTTGCAGGCCTCAATCCATTTTACTTTGGAAAACAACTCCATATCATAAAACTATGCTGTGCTGTTATCACCAGTTGCCCTCATGCCAAGCCCAGTTCTTTGACATACGAGTATGTGTTGAGGCCTTTGTTTCCAGGTGTTTCTCGGTCATCCTTAGTTATGGGTCCCCTGCAGTTTACAAGTTAGGGCCTGCCTGGTGATGTTGGGGTCCAGCTTTCTCAGAGTTGTGACCAAACTAACCCCTTTTCCATTTGAGGATGTCCTCCACTGTAGGGCGCTCCTGGGTTTTCTACCACAGCTCCACATTGCTCATGGTCACTTGTGCTCAGGGTGAACCTGCTCTCATCTGTGAAGAGACCATGACAACAAGGGTGAAGACAGCCAACTGTGGTATTCTCTGGTGAATGCTGGTCGAGCTGCTTGGTGATGGGTTGTGAGCACAGGTCTTACTACTCATTGGACCCTCATGCCCCCATCCTGGAGGCTGTTTCTTGCAGTTTGGTTAGAAATATGCACACCAGTAGATCAGCTGGAGGTCATTTGAAGGGCTCTGACAGTGCCCCTCCTGTTTCTCCTCGCACAAAGGAGCAGATACTGAACCTACTGCTGGATTGATGCCCTTGTACAGATTGTCCAGCTCTCCTCATGTAACGGCCCGTCTCTTGTTATTTCCTACATGCTTTGAGACTTTGCTGGGAGACACAGCAAACCTTCTTATGATGGCAGTTATGAATGTGCCATCCTGGTGGTGCTAGACTATCTGTGCAACCTGAATCGGCTACAGGTACCACACTGTAGGCACAGTACAAACAACTGACATTTAATTTTAATATTCATTCATTCTGGAACAAAAAGGAAGACTGTAAAACAGAAACAATGCTCCTTTTCCTTTTCAAATAACAAAATAATAATAATTAACAATATCTGAAATAATTTTATTTTTATTCTAATCAATAGTTATTTAAGTAAAATATAAATGAAAGATAATGAACATCTGTTTTCTTTTGTTTTTTCAGAATTGTTTAAAATTGTGAATGAAGTAGGTAAGATAATTTTGGCTTGTTTTCTGTTTGGCCCCTGAATCTGTTACTGCAGGTTTGACCCTGTATTATCTACGCATGTTTAAATTAATGAGATTGTCCACATATCTGTTCAATTTGAAGTATATTCAACATAGAAATTAAAAGGACTAAACCATATTACCTGTCTATACATGTTTATTGTCTAATGTATACAGTTCAGAACTGTGTTTACTCACATGAAAAATGGTAGTCATATCTTTTGGAAAGTACAGTACATGTCTGGTGCCATCCATGATGAAGAATAAAAGATGCTGGACCTCCAAGTTTAAAATTAATGTGACAGCAAGGAGGGAAAAAGTTATATACTCTGGCCCAGGATGTTTTATCTACTCATTAGGCAGCTTGTTTACTCCATTTTTCTTTTTATTTTACAAAAGCTTAAGGCTGCTTTCCCCTTTAACTGAGGATATACCATTTGTTTTCCACACTTTTGTCCTGTTCCAATACATTTTATTTTCAAAAAGCAAAATACAGTATTATAATGGCATTCAACTCAATCAAATAAATAATAGTAATATAACAAATACATATACCGTGCTTCCCAGAAAATAAGACCTGGTCTTATATTAATTTTTGCTCCAAAAGATACACTAGGGCTTGTTTTCAGGGGATATCTTATATTTATTCATGTACAATATACATTTATCCAAATACAGTCATGTCATCTTCTGGAATATCGTCATAACTCTTCACATTCAAACTCTGAATTCCAGCTTGAATTTCTTTCTACTCCAGCCGCTTAGGATCCTCCAGGATCGATGTGCGTGTTTCGAAGTTTGATGAATGGTTCAATGTGGTGAAGCAAAATGCCGACATACAAATGTATTCATGTTGCTTTTATATTCAAGTGTCGCATATTCCCTAAAGTAATGACACAATACATTTTAAAAGTCTTACATCTTCTTTGCCGTCTACATACAGCGGCATATTTGAGCCATAGAGAAAAAAATATAAGAATATAATGAAAATGTCTATTTTGTGATTAAAGTTGAAATTTTAGCTCTAAACTCAAAATGTCCACTTTAATCTTGTAGTTTACTTTATCATTAAAGTAGACCGTCGTAAACGTCATCTTAAAACCGACCCAGTTGTTAATCAATTAGGCACTTCTGGGGCTTCCTCCTGACCTGACAGCAGCAGCAAGCAGCAATAGATCGCTGGACAGAACACATTAAATGTACCTCGTCCAGGAATTTTGTTTCTGTCTTGCGCCCGATGCTTGCTGGAATGGGCGCATCCCTAAATTGATGGATGTAATCATTAAACATCCTTTTCAGAGATATTGTGGCAAGGTGTCCTCAGAATTTAATGGATGTTTTGGGCACATGTGTCACATTGTGTGAAGTATAAACCTGCCCTTAGGCACCTTACGTTTCAGCTGATGATCTTGACTAGGGATTATTTTTGGGGTAGGGCTTATATTACAGAGCAGCCTGAAAATCATGCTAGGACAGCGGTTCTCAAACTTTCGTATTTCGCATCCCCTTTTCTACCTGGAATAATTCTGCGTACCCTGCATAAAATAAGATAGATGAGAATAACCCATGATACAACTAACTAAGGTATGATACTTGTGCAGCATTGCGGTATCCTGTCATTTTTACTTCCATAAGATTTGCATGTGTTCGGCTAACTTCGATGAAATATTTGCTATTTATTTTTTTTTAAAGTGCTTTAATAACTGTTAAAATGCCTTGTGTGGTTTTTGGTAGCAATTCTAATCCCAAAAACAAAGAATAAATTATTTATTCTTATTTAATTATTTTTTTATGTAAAGAAATTGCTAAATATGTTTTAATTTTTAAAAATCTCGTAAACGAGGACACCGATGAAGTCAATCTGCGCGAGGCGAATGTATTTTCGTCCGACAAATATTATACCGTTGTTAGTTGTATCATAAGAATAACCCAATACGCAGTAAATTATTTAACTCACTTTGGCAATATTGGCTACACTGGCAATGTGGTGCAGTCGCGCTGCATTATCACCTGATCTACTGTTACCTGAATATTCGCGTCAGATACTGATACGTCTCGAACTTTCTGGATTGAAAATACACGACGATAAAAGCAGCAGCAGCGGCGCCGCACGTCAGTTAGTTCATAACTATGTAGTTGTGACTGTGTTACATAAGAGATTTTGTCAGTTGGAGTTCAAACTCTGAAAAAAATTATTTTGATGTCTTGTTCATTTATTCAACACCCACCTTGTACAACTTCGCAGTTTTCAGAACCGCTGTGCTCGGGCTTATTTTCGGAGTAGGTCTTATTTTCAGGGAAATACAGTATTTACTTTGAAATGAATATGGGAAAAAATAAAGGAAAAATAGATATACAAAGAAAAAAGAACAATTCATAGCATAAGAAAGTCAATCAGAGGTCATGTATGCTAAATTAATATTAATGAATTCTTGATATGTTCTAAAACTTTTGGGCATATATTCTAAGACAGAATTTGACTTTTTCTATTTAAGAAATTTGAGATAATATATTGCTTACCCACTGAATTATAGAAGGTGGGTTGGGATTCTTTCAGTTGAGCAAGATAAGTCTGTATGCTAGTAGTGTGGTATTAGCTATTGCAATCAATTTCTCACAATACTCCTCATTTTGTCTGGGAATACACCAAATATTACCATTAATGGATTAAGAATGATTGTGATACTGAGGCTAATTGAGAAGTGTGTTAAGATTTTTGTCCAAAATTATGTCAATTTAATGCATTCCCAAAAGAGAAAGTCTAATGATGCAGGAGCTAGAAGAAGCACTCTCAGGTTGAGTCTTGCCCTGGGTACATTTTAGACAATCTAAAATGAGATAAATGTGATTTTCAGTTGAGTTATAGAATGCTTGGCACATATAGGACTAGAGTGTATTCTCTGTATGGCTGAGTTCCACTTCTTTTCTGAGATACCGATTGTAAACTCCCTTTCACACTGTTCCCTAGGATCTTTGATAGGTAGGTTCTTCGAAATATTTTTATGTATTGTTAAAATGCTCCCTGAGTCTTTATCAATACTAACCAGAAAGGTCTATGGGGTTAATATGGGAGCAAGATGTGCAAAGTTGTGTAGAATTCTTTTAACAAAATTTATAATTTGCATACTTTATTAAAAAAGTGTGTAACTGGTAAGCTAAATTTGGAGCCTTTGAGTTCATAAGACAAAATGTCCCAAGGGTGTAAGAGGTAGACGGAAAATTGCTACTAGGATTAAAAAGGCAAAAATGAGGAATGATTTAAATTTCTTGGAGTAAATTTCACCATCTTCAAGAGGGCTTACCATGCCTTTTCTTTAGTTCTCTGAAGAAATCCTACAGGCCAGGAATAATACAAGAACAAGTTAACAGTTTTTGCACCTACTTTGTTGTTTCATCCACTAGTGTTGATATTAGAAACCAAATATTTTCTAAATGGAAGTAGGAAATTCTGCCATATTTTAGAACCAACTACTTTATCCCCAACGAAAGTAGACACCCATTTTAAATAACATTCATATATTGTAACATTTCTCTTGCATAAATAGGGAAGCCTCCACACCTTTTGTAAATAATATGTCTCCACAGTATTTAAGTTATACTCATTGCCATCTCTAGGATTAATTCAACTTCCTTTTATTGTTCTAACATTATATTTTGGTACATGTGCATATCACTGCAATTTTCTTGTGTTTATTTATAATGTTTTATAATTAAAGCAAACAATGCTTAATGTTTTACTAATTTTATTTTGGATTATTCCTTGCAAGTTTGTCATTTTGAACTTATCTTGTAAACTTTTACGGTTATTATTCATTACTTTACATGAACTTCCAATAGGAATCCAGTGTCCAGTAGATAGATTGTTAGATAAAATTTGATCTTTACTTTTTTTTTCTCTTCTAATTAGAGGAAAAGGGAATCATTCTTGACTCAGGTATGGTTTGAAATTCTGCTTTTAACAGTTTGTGGTGACTGCTAATGACGTTCATAATAATCTAATATATCACTCTCTTTTAACCAGTGTGGAATTCCTATCTGGAAAATGAAGGTAAACTATGCAATTTTTAACAATTTATTATTTTTTAAATATGATGCATGTATAAAATAAGTGTTTCTTACTGATTTGTTTAACTGGTTTACTTTACAGTGTATTCTTCTGTCATTGATTTGTATATTTATTTAGAATTCTGCTCATTTCTCTTTACAGCTGATATAATCCTTCCCAGAGCAGAACACCTTGAGAATTCTGAGTATGAAGATTCATTACATGTTAGGTTAAAACAAAATACAGAAGGACAAGACAACTGGCCCTGCATTATAGGTGCTGCCTTGTCACCTGGAAGGAGTCACTACTGGGAGGTGGAAGTTGGTGAGAAAAGCAGCTGGGCGATTGGAGTGGCATCTGAAAGGAAAAAAGAGAGCAAATGCATTCCTGATACCCCAGAAGGTGGATTTTGGATCATTCGGCTATATAAGGGAAAGAGCCTTGAAGCTGTCTCCAGTAAAGTCATTACACTTCAAAAAGAAAAACCCAGAAAGGTGGGAGTGTACCTAAATGGGAATTACGTGTCCTTTTACAATACAGAGGTCAAACAAAGCATTCAAAGATTTGAGATTAAACAGTCTGAAAAATTACATCCTGTTTTTAGTCCAGGATTACATGACAGAGGTCCTCTGATCATCAAAAAAAGAGTATAACACAGAGTTGATTAACTTATGAATCTGTTCCTCAGTTTCAGATATTAAAATTAATTTAAGCTCTTAAAAGTTGTCAGTCTACAGTAGGGCCCACTTGTGCACACATCCACACTTGTAATCCACTCATTAGTGTAGAACTGCTAATTAACTAAAATGAATATCTTTTGGAAATGGCAGGAAAAAATATCACAAATGTAGGACATGTAGACATGAAGAGAACATGCAGACTCCACACACACAGTGATTAGACATATGTAGTTTCCAAACTGAGGATGCTGACTCTGTGAGGCAAAATCTTGTTACCTCATTTTCAGATAAGCTCTTTAATATTCAGTGGGCATTTGTTTTCATTGTGAAATTAAGTCTGTTGAAGCAGTTTTTTTTTATTAGCCAACCAATTCTTTTTTATGTAAAGAAAATCTAACACGGTTTATAAATTATGATATTTAATGTTTTTTGGTAACATCTCTAGTAATAATCTGCAGTTTTCACACCAGAGCAGATTTGATGCTTATAATATTCATGGATATGAGATGGCTATAAATAATATTTAACAAATATCAACATAGAGTGGTTTTGAATAGAATTATTAATGTTTATTTGAACATAGATAAATTTATATGTCAATGTAAATTCTGTAAGACATTATATTTAGAAATCTCTCTATGTGATCTGAGCCTATTTAACAATAAGAATGCTCTCTAAGAATAAGTTGAACAAAATTAAATAAAAATCATTATTTAGTATTTAGTGCCATCTGATATTTTAGATTAAATTGGTTGTTTCAGTTAATAAGAAGATTTGGTTAGGTTTCTATAGGCATTGCTTCCAATTATCATTTTGTCTGCTAAAGTAATTATTCCCTATAGTCGGTATATTAAGTTGTCCTTGTTATTCAGAAATATTTATTTGTTGTAAGGTTTTCCTCTTATTAAGTGCCATAAAGATAGGGCCATATATTAACTTGTATATAGATAATGTTTTTCATTTTACTATCCCTGTTTATCCCTGCCTAATTTTGTTTTTGAGATAAAGAAATAAAATACCATTTGATATTTCAGACATTAACATCAGTCATGTACCTTGACACCTCTGCTTGTTATTAATTTCAACTAATGGCAATGATTTTAACTGTGCATAAAGCATCATTGTAGCACTGCTATAGTAGATTTTATCTTTCCAGAACGCCCCGATATACTTTACATCAATTAATCTTTAAGATGTCAGCCTCATTATAAAATTATTTATCTGGAATTCAGAAAAGCCACACATCAAAAATGAGACACGCACACACAGATCCAAAGCACAAAGTGGCCCTGCACTATACAGTATAATTTTCAGTTTTACTACTGGGCTGCTACTATACAGCAGAATAAAATGTAAAATAACATTTTAGAAATTGGCAGAAATTCAAAAATCTACACCGGCCTTATTTGCAATGGAAAATAAATTCTGTTCTACATCTTCTTTGCGTGGTGTTTGTAAGAAAGTTTAATGAGATCACACCCTCTACCGGAAGTGGTTGTCTGTTCACGACAGATTTTTCTTTCCGCCATATTGGTTTATCTACAGCATGTTTGTTTGTTTATTGTTTCAGTTGTTTTTTTATGTTAAATAAATATAAAATCCTGGAATTCAACAGTCTTATATCGCCAGTCATCTGACTGTGACTCCTGCGCTCGGCTTTTTTTTAGCTAAACCCTGTAAATTAGTGCATTTCCAGAGGTCCCTGACACCCCTCTTTTACAGTGTTCTCTGCTGCAATCAATATAAATTACCTCCAATGTTGAACAACTCAGTCACCCAATAATTACTAGAAATGCAAAACCAATGTAGGAGACATTTTGGGACAGAGACACTCTTATCCAATAAGAGCCTTTTTCAACACTTCCTAGCATTCTCAGTATTTAACTTTAATGGAAACACTGAGACACTGTACAAATCTGTACATTCAAAATGTATTTACACCTTTTCAACAATTCAGCTCCAAATTTAATCTTTCAGCTGCATGCATTGTTTTTACTATATACAAATTAGATACTTTGTTAAAGGCAATCTACTAAGTTTTTGTACCTCACTCCCATATCTGTTCCTGAGGAGATAGTGGCTAGTTGGGATGAAGATCCAGACAGCAACTCTAAAGTTAAGAAAATAAGGAATTTATTCTTTAATAATAAAACAAAAAATCTAATGAATTTTATTGTTTTTGAAGTATCATAGTGCTGCATGAGCTTTAGGTATATTATTAATATGAGAAGTCAGGAAATGTTTATGTGTTTAAGCACTTGCATTATAAATGTAAATATATTTTCTATTTTATAGTTAGCAATTCTACCACTAATTATTTGATGATTTTATCTTGATCTTTCTATCTTTAGCATGATATGTGAATCATGTGAGTGCTTTGGTTGCAAAAAGTGATTCTAAAATTGTAAGTAGATAGTCATTTTGCTTAAGTTTTTCAAATAAAAATTGAAAGAAATCTCCATTAAACTTTTTCAGATTGTATAAGCATTCAGCAATATGTAGAGAACTGTATCCATAACAGATTAGAGTGGTAAGATTGATGATACAGATTTCAATATCATTTTGTATTATTCAACATGTTTTTGTAACCTATACTACTATTATATTAAATTAGTCATGTTTTCTTAAATCCTGTTGTCTTTTTTTGATTAAGCAGTCACACCTGACTGCTAGCATCACTCTATTATAACATAAAATGGACTTATGGATTATAATGGTGTATTGACTGAAATTCCATTTTTTGCCATTTCAAAATTTTACAAAATCATAAAAGACCAAAACAAGAAACACAAAGGTTTATTTTTTGGTTGTAAACATTGAGCAGTATCTTTCCTTTTTCATGAAGTTGAAGCGTTTCACTTTTTCTACAGTATCAATTATAATCAACATATTATTTATTGTAGTGGAAATCATAAATGTTCTGTCAAGCTTGCAGAGGTGCAAACAGTGTTGAAACTGTCTAAAAGTAATCATTTCTTGCTCCACAGAGTACACAGTTACTTGGGAGTGAATAATGAAGTCAGGGTGTTACTGTTTGTCTTAGTTTTGTCAATGCCTTTAAAATTTGTTGTTCATTGTTAGTTATTCTTGTGATTATTTCTTGCAAATATGATGTACAGTGCCAAATAGATTTTGCCAGTTTTTTTGTCTTTAACATGGAACTCTTGCTCATTCATCCAGGGCAGAAATTAGACATGGTGAGACCCTAAACTGCGGGAAGCTGTATATACCTTAGTTGACATGGCTTTATAGCCATTACTGTCACGTGTACAGACTTCAGTGATATTCTTACTTGCCTGTGCTAATCAACATACAATATCTCACCATTTTCTTGCACCATGATTAGTGAGTAGAGCTACCTTACCTAGAAGCCTTTGTCTTAAAATGTCTGTCCTCCTTACCAAAATAATCTTAGAAAAACATATAATTCATTAACACACTAATTTTGGTGAAATGTGAGGCTGCATTAGCATTCTTTGGTGTGTTCTGTCCTACTAACACAATGTCTACTCTTATAAAATGCTTTTGGAACTTTGGTGTCTGGAAATGTCTTCAACTTACAGACTGATGGTGCAAAACATTTGCCAGTAACTCCAATGGACTACTAAACATAGCAAAACCATCTCAAACAAACTTTATGCAATTCAGAGTCACAGAAGAGCCAGAGGCTGTAGTGACAGCACTGGGCACAAGGTCAGCCATGAACCATAGAACAGAGCTGTGTAACACCTCAAGCTGACATCTTTTACTTTTTTCATTTCAGATAAATTAATGAAAAAGAATTAATTTAATGATGTTCTTCTTGCTACTGTCACCATAGATACATTAAAGAGCCTTGAAGTGTATTCACTCTAAATCATAATTGCAACCAATTAAAATATTGTTCCAATGTAGTGGCCATTTTGAACATGAAAGTATCCCTGCAAACATAAAAAAAACATAAATAGATAGTGACATTAAAAACAAAGCAACAAAAATAATGAAAATAATTAATATTATTTTTTAAAGAAAGAAAACATGCAAATATTACTAAAACATAATACAAGTTTAATCATCTCCTTTTGGGGTAATACATGCATAATGGGCATTCTCTTTTGATAAATTATACTATTCTGTTAGAATTCCATCATATGAAATCTAACATTCCTACTAAAGAACAAACGGAAAATATTATCCCATATGATTTCAATTAGAAAAAAATCTGATAGGCCTTTATCAGTGTTGTTCTCCACTAATTGAGCAGCACTGCTGTTAGCCTTTGGCTGTTTCAGTATATTTGAACAATTACTTTATTTAGACTCATCTATTTTCACTTGCTCTGTGTAATGATCTTTTGAAAAGATGACAAGTTTACAGACCTTAGGTTAAATTCTAGCAAAACAGAAGTGGATATGGTTTCAAGGGCAGATCAAAAGAATAGTCTAAAGACAGGCAAAGATCGTTATGCAAAGAACCAAAATCCAAAATTAAAAAAAAAAAATGTCAAAAGTCTTTTCCTTACTCAAAACCAAGCAGATCACTAAAAGTATTTTATTTTTTGTAAATGAAGGTTTGGTAGAATGTTTCAGTATCTTGCAATGTTTGTGCAAAGTTTGGAAACGAGTCGATATGCCTGCCATTTTTAATGAAAACAGTACAGTGAATTCAAAAGGTCACAAATCAACAATTCCCAGTAGTTTAATTGCCATAAACAATGGGGAAGCTTCATTATAAAATACACCACAAAATGGTGGTACACATGAAAAATACCAAAAAAATGTCAGCACTATGATATCACAAAAATAACAAAGAAGAAATATCCATCCATCCATCTATTATCCAACCCACTATATCCTAACAACAGGGTCACGGGGGTCTGCTGGAGCCAATCCCAGCCAACACAGGGCACAAGGCAGGAAACAAACCCCGGGCAGGGTGCCAACCCACCGCAGGGCGCACACACACACACACACCCACACACCAAGGACACACTAGGGACAATTTAGAATCATTAATACACCTAACCTGCATGTCTCTGTACTGTGGGAGGAAACCGGAGTACCAGGAGGAAACCCACGCAGACACAGGAAGAACATGCAAACTTCACGCAGGGAGGACCCAGGAAGCGAACCTGGGTCTCCTAACTGCGAGGCAAAGAAGAAATATAACAATACAAATAGCAATGATTCAAAAATGACAAAAAACAAATCCATACAACATCACTTAGCGTGTTTGTGGTACTCAGCTGCCAACAGTAACGTTTACATTTGTGTAGCAAGTCCTTGGCAGTTTGCATCTGGTAAATGAACCCTTGCAGCCTGAAAGTTTAAGTTGTTTAAAGGGTGAATAAGTGGGCAGAGACAGGTCAATGGTACTGATCTTCTAAATAATGTTGCGGCAGTGATGTAACTTGCCTGACTCCCAAGAAGCCAACCCTAGTAATGAAGCACAGTGTTTTGATGGCAGCAGCATAAACATAGTGACACCCAGAAAACCCAACACTGAGTTACAGAAACAATAAACTACAATGATTAAACAAAATAATATGCTAGAAAACAAAGGCATTCATAAATAAATTTGAACTGTTGCAAAATATGTTTAAGAGCACAAAAATATACTAGAATATTGAAAAAAGTTCTTTAAATTAAGAAAAACGTTACCAAAGAAATAACATAATACTGTATCATCAAAACATTCTTACTTTTTTTCAGACTGGTGATGCTACCATGTTTCCCCGAAAATAAGACCTACTCTAAAAATAAGCCCTAGCATGATTTTCAGGCTGCTCTGTAATATAAGCCCTACCCCAAAAATAAGCCCTAGTCAAGTTCATTAGCTGAAAAGTAAGGTGCCTAAGGTCAGGTTTATACTTCACGCGATATGACACATGTGCCCAAAATATCCATTAAATTTCGAGGACACCTTGCCGCAATATCTCTGAAAAGGATGTTTAATGATTACATCCATCAATTCGGTGATGCGCCCATTCCAGCAAGCATCGACGCAAGACAGAAACAAAATCCTTGGACGGGGCATCAGCTCATTGCCAGCTGAACACAAGCACACAAATACACTAACGTCATTGTAGCTTCACCAAATCCCCAAACCTTCATGTCTTTGGATGGAAAACTGAGCCCACTGTAAAAACCCACCAGGAAAAACATGCAAACTTCAAGCAGGGATCACAAGGGATGTGACTCCCTGTGAGACAGCAGTGCTACCGCACTGCCACCGTGCTGCCACAACATGTGTAATTATTAACAGTATTCATTATTTAAACACGGAGTGGTGGCTCTGAGGCTAGGCATCTGCACTGGCAATCGGAAGGTTGCCGGTTTGAATCCCATAAATGCCAAAAGGGACTCTACTCTGCTGGGCCCTTAAGCAAGGCCCTTAACCTGCAATTGCTGAGTGCTTTGAGTAGTAAGAAAAGTGCTATATAAATGCAAACAATTATTATTATTTAAACAAATTTAATGATTTACAGTATGTGTAAATGTAACATACATATTTTAATGCATTTCATCATGAAAGTGATATCAAGTATAAATATAAGAATTCTAAATGTGCAGAGAGCTGGAATATTATAAATTTAATGTGTCCTGTGTGGTGATCTATTGCTGCTTACTGCTGCTGTCAGGTCAGGAGGGAACCCCAGAAGCACGTTGCGATTAACAACTTTGATAACGTTTACGACGGTCTACTTTAATGACAAAGTAAACTACAAGGTTAAAGTGGACATTTCGAGTTTAACGCTGAAATTTTCACTTCAATCACAAAATAGACATTTTCATTATGTCCTTATTTTTTTTTCTCTATGGCTCAAAAATGCCGCCATACATTTTGATGCTATTGTAAGGTACAAAAAAAAAAAAAAAAAAAAAAACAGCACAGAAAATGGTATTTGAGACTTTTAAAATATATCGTGTCATTACTTTTGGGAATATGCAACGCTTGAATATAAAGACAACACGGTTGCATTTCTGATACTGCTGTCTTGTGGCTCTCGTTATAAGATGATTGCCATGTTGTTTATGGTTGTTAAGCCCATTGATGGACATGTGACACAGAGGTCACATGGCAGACAGTACTATTGCTTCCTGCCTATTTATGATGGTGAAATGCATTTGTACATAAGTATACAAAGTTGGTCTGAACGGAAGGGCATCGTGGTCACATGATAAGGTTCATTGGTGGAGCAGAAATGCACATAGTGACACACTTAATGGACGCTGAGCCGAAGAAAAGTGTTTGTTTTAATAAGATAGACATGAGTGCAGCATCAGAGAGACTGTAATAAAGACTCCTGAATTTCTGGTCAGAAGGCGCACACGGTATGTTTCAGTTTTGTTTTTCCTACACCTGTGTAACTAATTTATTCTTTAATTTAATTGCTTTATTCTATTTTAGTTTTTCATGGTGTTTGAGAGCTGTAAAAAAAGAGAGAGAGAGCAAATAAATACTCTTCAAACATCAGTCGGAGCATGGTCTCATCTGTACCAGGTGAAAACTTTCAGGAGCAGCTACACTTTTGTTGTTTATATGCATTATTCTTTGTGTTTGATTTTATTGCAAGCTGCCTATGTTGTGTTCCATGTGTTTTGTCGGTGGTTCCCCAAAAGGCATGGCCACCTGTCAATCACAACTAGGAACTGCCCTCTACTCTATCTGGAAGGTCTCCCATCGTTCTTGGAGGTTCATTTTGAATGCTCCCAGGATTGGTGAGTTTACTTGTGTTTTGCTGTGTTATTGTGACTGCGGATTTCTTTTTAACTTCATGCTCTGTTTTTTGATTTTACCTTTAGATTGTGTTTTTTAAACATTATTCACCTTGTACTACCTGGCTGGCAACTTATGACACCTCATGACAGGTTCAACATGAGTCTCACCCTTAAGTATAATTTTTGTGTATCTTTTTTACTTAATCGTTGTATATTTCATACAATTTTAGTTTGAATCTTGTTAATTTCAGGATCAACAGATAAAAACACAGCAAAAAGTTAAACCAATCTGTCATTAAGATTTGAAATACTAACCAAAAATCAAATACCTTATGAAATTTTGTTAATCAGGAAAAAAAATAACAAGAAGAATTAATACACCAACGCCATTTTTATCCAATCTTGGATACCAGGAAGTGTATGTAGCTGACCTTTAAACTTTTTAACTCTAATGACCCTGGACGTCACCCATAGTGACTACTACAATATGTACAAAATGGCAACGTCAAAGCTCAAACAAAAAGGTGCTGAAGCAAAATGATATTTAAAATATAAAATATAAAAAATATATTTTTTACTTTTCAAATCATAGTAAAATACAAAACTAATGCCATTTTTAAATTTCTCAATGTTCAAAGCCTCAAAATAGATGTGTACTTTATATGGTGATAAAAGGATCTCAAAATGACACACAAAAAAAAATCATAATACTAGGGTACTATAAAAAGGAGCATATTGACATTAGATTTTTTTTTTCCTTTTTGTAAGTTTTACCATCTCATTTAGTTTTTTTTTTTTTACATGTCTTCAGAATGTGATTTTGGTATTTAATCTTCTGGATTTTTCTATTCATAATTAAATAATTTTGAATTTCATATTTTGTACCCTTAAATTTTTTAATTTCCTTTTTTCTAATTTCTCAACTTATTTAAAGTTATATGATTCAGTCTCACCCCTTTGACTACTGTAACTTATCATGCATTAAATATTTTAATGAACACCAAAAGCCAACACAGTGTTAATAGCAAGTAAGGCCTCTAATTCATGTGCAGCTCTTGGATGCTGAGGTCATCAGCACCGTAGTTAGCTGTGGGTCATTAAAAGACACCTGTTGCCACAGCCAATTTGATAAGGCATTAGTTAGTACCAACTCTATTCTTGGTATCTTTTTGTACTTCCTCTTCTTGCAAGGCTTGTGGTCATTCATCATTTTGCTTTTTTTTTCTTTACACCCCAGGACCGGTAGATAGCCTGTAAAGGACAGTACGCATGGGCTGGTGTCCCCACTGGGATTAGCCTCATTTCCTTAACCAGCCTGGGAGGCCAATACAACAGAGAGGTCGGGTGTATTAAGGCTGTGTGCTTCGGCACCCATTTGGACACTTGCAGGGAATCCTGGGAACTATTATCACGTGGGCAGACCTGCTGGGGTTCACATGAAGTAGTTCCAATGGGCATTTCCCTGACACTTGAAGTATACTGAGATCTTCAACAAAAAGAAGTGCACTGTCTTATCTAGGTGAATTGTAAGAGGAGTAGGACAACACTTATCTGGGAGGAGTAGAGTAATAAAAGAGAGAAAGAGAGAAGAGAACAGAGCATTTGTGGCTGTACTATATATAAGAAACCTTTTTGTAAGGTATTGTTATTAATAAACCTTTTTATCTTTACTTTGTCTTGTGTCATTGTGGTTGTGTTTTTGCAGCAATGATACCTACATGCATAACTTGAAAGTAGCAGGCATTTTTTCTGTTGACTGGCTACTTTAACTGAACTTTGTTACAATTATAAAAAAAAAAACAGTATTTTGTCTAATATTAGCTCTATGCTTTGCTACTTATGTCTTGGCAATATATTAATGTCCTTCAACTGAAGCAGAATTCTTCTAAAAATGTGCCTATGATGTGCTACTGCTGCCATGTATAGGACAGACATTTTCACCACAAGTCATTTTCAATCTGAAGTAAACAACTTGGACATTTACTATTTTACGTCTAACCATTTTCTGTCAGTATACATTCACATTATGTACATACACTAGTTCAAATACACACTTTTTGCATAATTGTCATCTGCATTTTACTTGTTTTCAGATACTTTCACAATTTGAGTAAATCTTCTTTAATAGGTGTAACGGTATTTGCTCACCTGGACTAGGATCTGCCTCAATTGGTGAGACAATGTGATTTCAGTCACATCTTCTTCACTGGTCTATTATTGCAGTTGGTCTTTTTCAGAAAACTTTTACAAATTCTTTCTCAGAATTTGTCCATCCTCTATTTGAACATTACAAAACACCTTTTTGAGTCCAGGTATTTAAATATTGCATTTTTACCAACGAGATTAAACAAATCAGACTCATGCTTTTGCCAAGGCTCCTCAGGTACGACAAATAAATAAATAAATGACTAGAAATAAAAACACAACAGCAGGATTTCGCCAGTTTGGCTCTTTTGTCAAGCTACCAATAAACTTAATCTGTTGTTTATCAGACATACAGCCAACTCAATAATTGTGACAAGGTGCTTGCTTCATTGGCAAACTTTACAAAGTTAAAGCAATTAATCAACATCAAAATTCAGGTATGTAAACTGTAGAACATATTTCTGTATCTATCAGTGACAAAAAGAAAACTTTGATTTTCAAAAAGGATTTCTCACTGCTGTGCGAAGTGACAGGTAAAAATAATCTGAAAAGTGATCTAAATGTTTTTAATTTCACAATCTGCTGTACATAAGGTGTTTAGGTAAAGGTTTTTTTAACCATTTATTATCAGGTTTTTGAATTATATACAATAAATGCAAAGAAAACCATCAGCACATCACAACTTACATCAGACCACATGTGCAGCCTGAAACTGGGCTTCAGTGTGTACTGCTGGATCATTGGTATCAAGTGGTATTGTGAGAAATTTTAATAAGGTCACACCCTCGACCGGAAGTTGTTGCCTATTCCCAAGAGACTTTGCTTTCTGCCATACTGGTTTACCTAAGCATGTTTGTTTGTTTATTATTGTTAATTGTTTGCTACACTGAATAAAATATAAAATACTGGAATTCACCAGTCTCTCATCTCCAGGCATCTGACCGTGAATCCTGAACTCGGTTTTCTGTTGGCAAACCCTGCAAATTGGTACATTTACAGAGGTCCTAAAACCCTTGTTTTACAGATATCACAGTTTATCCTTTGAGCAAAGTCATCACTATGTTTACTTCACTATCGCTAGAACTGGACACTATCATGCTATCCTTTTCTGTTTCTGAAGAGCTGTTACTAAAGTGCTGCCTAATCTAACAGTCCTTTTATACTCATCCTGCTGCCACAATACAGTGTTCCAACAGCCAAAATGGGGGTGATGGTGTGTGTTTTGAATATTCAGTTGTCCTGTCTAGGGGCAGCAATATCTTTATTAAAAATAGAAAATACTTATGCATATATTTTTGTGGTCCCTGAGCTACAATCGAGGCCAGCATGTACACAAGTCCAGTAATAAGAGAGCCTGACTCAACCCGTCAAGTCTTGTTGCACCAACAATTTGAAGGGGTTGGTACTGCACATCAGTGAATCCAGTTTGGCTATATTCACTCCCCTCCACTTGCAGCAGTGCTCATCATGCCCACCTGAGAATGTCCATAACTTGCACAGGTACTCTTCTTATTCCCAGTACACAAAGACAGCATTTCAGCAGTAACTGCTGCTGGCACATCTTTGGATTCTGTGGTCTCATGGAGACAAAAAGCCAAAGAAAGAGCTGTGCACCATTTCAGTTGCCAGTTATAGTATTATGGTATGCTGAAAAATGGGTAGACATAACTCTGAGGATGAGAACTGATAACAGGGAATAATAATAACTAGCCTCGTCTCTCTCTCTCTCTCTCTCTCTCTCTCTCGGGTCAATAAGAACGGAGAGCAGTCAGGAGCTTATGACTAAGAGAGACGGAGATGGAAATATCCAAAAATCTGCTTCCAGCTCTTAAAGCTTTGAAAAACTGATGGTGCTTACAGAGAGTGGAGTTCACAACAAGTTCTGCACACTTTGAATTCAGCAGAAAAAAGTGTGCAAACAGAAGGAATAAAGGACCATGAAGAATTTTAAATGTTCATACCATTGAATAGCACTGTATCAAATCTACAATATTAGAAGAGTAAATAAGGTGCAAGGTCTGGAAAAAAGGAAAAGTGAGGGGTGTAAGAAAAGTTAGGACAAAGGTGGTTGTACTTTTTCCACATGGTACTCCACGAACCAGGCGGTAGAGCAAATGTTGTATCATTTTTACTGGACAGCTGAAATGTTTCTCCCAGAGTACTGAGTTCAAATTCAGACATGAGCAGTGTGCTCCTCTAACTTCCCAAAGACCTGCATTTTAGGTTAATATTTCATTATGATGTAATTTTTTCAAACACATTTAATCCCATTTTGAGTCATAGGGATGCTGAAGCCCATTTCAGCAGTAATGGGTCCAAGTCTGAAAGCATCCACAGACAGGGGCGTCCCAAACGAGAGGCTGGGGGTGGTTCACCCCTCCCTCAATCTTGTAGGATTGAGTTTGATTTGGGAAAATGGAGGTGGCTAAGATAGCTTACAATTCCATTCCCCCAGGTGTATGCAAAATGTTTACAACAGCAACAAAAAATTGTCTTCATTTTTATCTGTGTTAGAATATATGTTATATGTTATTTAGCTTCAGTTCACCAAGCGTTGTGTACTCGTAGTTATACAAGCCACGGAACTAAGTCGACTGCTAGGAACAAGTGGCCTAAAGCTCACCCAATCAAACGCAAAGATTAGTTCAGAACCAACCCCATTAATGGATGATTGATTAACTAAGTAACAAATCCAAGCGTTCTGCTCAACTCTTGAGCACTTGCTCAACAAGTCAGGAGTTTGCATTTGAGTTTTGCAATGTGAACCATAACCATTGCATGAGTTTTGATGCAGGGGTTCCCATTTAGTGAGGAACACAAGCACTTAGCCAGCTGATCAAAAAGATGGCTTTTTCAGCAGACGGGGAGAAGATACAGTGGCTTGTATTCGGCCCCCTTGAACTTTTCCATATTTTGTCACATTACAGCCACAAACATGAATCAATTTTATTGGAATTCCACGTGAAAGACCAATACAAAGTGGTGTACACGTGAGAAGTGGAACGAAAATCATACATGATTCAAAACATTTTTTACAAATAAATAACTGAAAAGTGGGGTGTGCGTAATTATTCAGCCCCCTGAGTCAATACTTTGTAGAACCACCTTTTGCTGCAATTACAGCTGCCAGTCTTTTAGGGTATGTCTCTACCAGCTTTGCACATCTAGAGACTAAAATCCTTGCCCATTCTTCTTTGCAAAACAGCTCCAGCTCAGTCAGATTAGATGGACAGCGTTTGTGAACAGCAGTTTTCAGATCTTGCCACAGATTCTCGATTGGATTTAGATCTGGACTTTGACTGGGCCATTCTAACACATGGATATGTTTTGTTTTAAACCATTCCATTGTTGCCCTGGCTTTATGTTTAGGGTCGTTGTCCTGCTGGAAGGTGAACCTCCGCCCCAGTCTCAAGTCTTTTGCAGACTCCAAGAGGTTTTCTTCCAAGATTGCCCTGTATTTGGCTCCATCCATCTTCCCATCAACTCTGACCAGCTTCCCTGTCCCTGCTGAAGAGAAGCAACCCCAGAGCATTATGCTGCCACCACCATATTTGACAGTGGGGATGGTGTGTTCAGAGTGATGTGCAGTGTTAGTTTTCCGCCACACATAGCGTTTTGCATTTTGGCCAAAAAGTTCCATTTTGGTCTCATCTGCCCAGAGCACCTTCTTCCACATGTTTGCTGTGTCCCCCACATGGCTTGTGGCAAACTGCAAACGGGACTTCTTATGGTTTTCTGTTAACAATGGCTTTCTTCTTGCCACTCTTCCATTAAGGCCAACTTTGTGCAGTGCACGACTAATAGTTGTCCTATGGACAGATTCCCCCACCTGAGCTGTAGATCTCTGCAGCTCGTCCAGAGTCACCATGGGCCTCTTGGCTGCATTTCTGATCAGTGCTCTCCTTGTTCGGCCTGTGAGTTTAGGTGAACGGCCTTGTCTTGGTAGGTTTACAGTTGTGCCATACTCCTTCCATTTCTGAATGATCGCTTGAACAGTGCTCCATGGGATGTTCAAGGCTTTGGAAATCTTTTTGTAGCCTAAGCCTGCTTTAAATTTCTCAATAACTTTATCCCTGACCTGTCTGGTGTGTTCTTTGGACTTCATGGTGTTGTTGCTCCCAATATTCTCTTAGACAACCTCTGAGGCCGTCACAGAGCAGCTGTATTTGTACTGACATTAGATTACACACAGGTGTACTCTATTTAGTCATTAGCACTCATCAGGCAATGTCTATGGGCAACTGACTGCACTCAGACCAAAGGGGGCTGAATAATTATGCACACCCCACTTTGCAGTTATTTATTTGTAAAAAATGTTTGGAATCATGTATGATTTTTGTTCCACTTCTCACGTGTACACCACTTTGTATTGGTCTTTCACGTGGAATTCCAATGAAATTGATTCATGTTTGTGGCTGTAATGTGACAAAATGTGGAAAAGTTCAAGGGGGCCGAATACTTTTGCAAGCCATTGTAAGTGGAAGGTATCAGTACAGTAAGATTATGCTCTGAAAGTAATGAAAAATATTGATAAATATTTAAAAAATAAAATAACACTTGAATGGGTGTGACAAACGGGACTTACATTTGCCTTATAGCCTTATGCAGTTAGAGGCTTTACATTATCTTCATGTCGAATCCATTTGCCTTTTACATATATGGCATGAATTCTGATTCAATACATCATTCTCTATTTCATGTGGTGCTTCTTAACATGAAATTTTCATCACAAGATGCTTTACACAGTAACAGATCATAGAAATGGAAATACTGCTGTATAATAAAACACTAAGGTCTGTGTGTCCAGTCCCCCTGAGCAATCTAATTGGTCAGTATGACTTTGGCGATGTTTACAATTCCAAATCAAATAATTCAAATACAGTTCACTGTAGTTAATCTAATAATAGCCAAATTAGTTACTTTAACAGAATTGAAATTAGGTTAACAACACTTCTATGTATTCCTTCAAACCTATTTTAATTGATAACTGATAAACAGACAGCTTTCTTAATCCAAATTACTTAATGTTAAATGCACAAAATTTGTGTTGATTGCATACTCTCATATTAAGCAGTAACCTTCTACCTATTAAATAAACATAAAACACAGTCTAGATTTTAGAAACTTTATTTCCACAAATCCAGCCAGTCCTGACCTGCTTATCAGGTAAGCTAGCAGGGCAGCTGAAGCCATTCCCAGCAATCATTGGACGCAAGGCAGGAACAACACATGGACAGGGCTCCAGCCCATCACAGAGTGAACATACACATGGGCCAGTTTAGCAATGGCAATTCACCTAACATCCATGTCTTTGGACAGTGGGAGATGAACACAGAGAGAACATGCAAACTCTGCACCAGAAGCAAGTGCACGTCTTCCTATTTCGAGGCAGCAACACTACTACTGGGCCCTCCCCTCATTTCCACAAATTATTAAATAAAATACTGAGTAACAAATTACACCAAAAAATAAAATTCATATATTACATAGTAATACATATAGCAGGCTCTTGGGTTGTAGAGTGTTCATTAGATCTGCCAAATTTAGGAAGACAAATATGCCAAGGCCAGTTTTATAACCACAACTATCTTTACAAAAACTGTTATGTAGAATCTTTATCCTTTTCTGATGCTGTATAAATGCATGGAGATCAGCAACAATCCTTGAAATATTTTTACTAAAAGTGGTCCCCTTAATACACATTGGACATATTTATGCTAAAAGGCATTTCTTTCTAAGACAAAATACTAAAAAATTATACAAACATTCTGGAAAATATCCCAAAAATAGCTCCCCACCAAAGCTAATTTTTCCCTTTGAAAAATTTTTAAAAAATCACTTGATTATGGAGAATCTGTCCACTTGGCTGCGTAGAATTCTAACATGAATGGTGATTCTATGATAATAATATTAATTTGCTGATACAGAATTATAACAATCAATCAAACAAACCAGCCACATTATCAGAGAATTTGAATCAAACATCCAGTGACAGAACAGATAATTTAGTAAGTAAGACTGAACATATGTGTGCTCTGGACTAACCTGCATGTTGTTAACCATGGAGCAATGAAAAATGATCCAAGAAGGGAATTACAGGAAGCTGGAGCAAAATGGATGAGCCAGCATTTTTCCGACCAAGAATTAGAAGGATTTTTGAAGGGCTTCAGTTGTGGTACCAGATCAACACACGGAGCAACACACCATCAAGGAGAACTAAATGTGCAAAGCATAGCCACAAAAGGCCTCGGACAGAACACATGCAGTACAAAAACAAAAGAAGAAACTGCTGAAGTTTGGGCTGATATCAGATAAATACAGTACATATATATTTCTACAGAGGTACACAGTTGTGTCCAATCAGAAGCCTTATGAAAGCTGGTCTGTCCCATATAAAATAAGTTTGGAATGCTAGTTACTATCTTATATCCCTACAAACAAGTTCAACAAAGTTTAGCATACCAATGCATTCAACACTGATTTTTAAGTAATTGTAGCAACTAATTGAAACATTTGAAATATTTAAAAAGTAATAATTTGGATAAAATGCAGCTTTGTTTTGTGCATTTATGAAGTCATGAAGAACCTTCATTGCATTGTTTTTCTTTGTCTACGAATCCATCACATGCAAATATAGGCTTAATTTAAACTTTATTTAAATGGAATTACAGAAAAGTAACATTGGAAGTTTTTTATTCGGCAACACCCAAACTAAATGGAACGCCCCGGCCACACTCTTAAAAATAAAGGTCCCAAAACCCTTCTTCAGCGCAATGCTATCCACATGAAGGTTCCAGAAAGAAACATTAGTTGGATATGTAACAGGCTCCATACAGTATACCAATGGCTCACGATTTTAAAAGGACCCTTACTGCACACATACAATAACCCATGCTAAATCCAGGTTTTCTTAGTGTATTGATAAGTAGCCTATCATGCATTAAAGATTTTTTTCTTTTTTTTCTGCATATAAGGAAGTTTTTAAAGTACAAATAACAAACTTCATATGCAACAATGGCTTGCCAGAAAGAACTGGTGCTTTGTCAGGCAATGGTCCTGGAACCACACAACCCAGTAAGGAACCCTAAAATGCCACTAAAGAACTGTTATTTTTAAAAGTTCACAGACGCTACTTCAGTTTTAATTTTTCTTGACCCTGGTCAAAGAAGTCTACAACTTTCTCATTTTTATTTTGCATCCTTACACTTGTAGTTTGTTTTAGGTTTAATGCTTCAGGACGCAATGCTCGTGAATAGAAATAAAATACGCACTATTTGTCCTAGCCTCACTGCCACTGGGATACCATGACAGAAGTTTTCTTTCGCGTTACATTTTGGTGTATGTCCAGACTAAAGTGAGTGTGAATATTTGTTTGTTTAAATACTTACCGACCTATTTACAGTACGTGTTTATTTATTTAAAGGGCTTCTGTAAAACGCCAAATTTCCCCCTGGGGACCAATCAAGCTCTATCTATTTATGTGTCTAGCTTGCGTGGTCATAACGAACTTGGCTGCAGCTGCTTCGGAGATAACTTGGCTGCACAGTAAGCATGCGTTTGAATGGGAAAGTGAAAGTCAAATGACACCAGCGAAGACCTAACTGGCGTTGTTGTGTCGACTGATCCGATTTTTAAAATAGCTAGGTTAAATGTATGTGTGAAGACGAGGCGGATTCAGCTACTGACCCGTAACATACTGCCTAGACATCCAGAAGGACGTAAGTCGATTACGCAATTTGTTTTCTCCTGCGATTAATAATGTAAACCGAGCACGTTTCTTTGGTTATAGGGTCGTATGGTGAGAGAGAGAGAGAGAGAGAGAAAGCTGACTGGAAAGGTCAAAGTTAATCGACATGTTTAAAATATACAACTCGCCTAACTCTATTTGGGCTTGGGTAAAATGTATTAGGTTTTGTAAATATGCATAACGTAACATACTTAATCCTGAATAATTGTTTTGTCTTTGATTGTATTAACATGAAAAGTAACTGCGAGAATCTATATATTTGGAACGTGTTACGATGTAATCATTTAGGATTTGTTGCAGCATTCAAAACGCGTCCCATCAACTGGTGTTGTGATGCCAATAACCGTTTTTCATTTCAGTTAGCTTTGTTCAGACTGTCACTCTCTGAAGATGGATTGGTTAAGTCTAGATATGCACTCTAGACCACTGATTATTACTGTCTGAATGGGGCGCAACCAAAAACAAGCTAATGATGCAACGTAGGGGATACTTGGTTGTGCTCGCTTGCTTTATATTAAACTAGCCACGGTACCTATAGAAGATACTTAATAATAATTTTTAAAATAGTTAATAACTCTTGCCCTACGTGAACTTTCAGCGCCTTTCCTTCGTATTGGCGTGTGTCTAAACTTCTCTTTATCGGCGCTCCCTTTCTCGACTGTGTTCCCTTACAGCCTGCTTCTCAGACTCTTGCAATTCAAGGAGCCCTACTTGCCTCCTGTACGTTTTTATACTTTCCATGTAAGGCGTCTCGTTTTCTTGCGTGTGCTTCACACTCGCACAGTCTTTCGTCAAAGCCAAACTGACCAATCAGATTACTCAGGAGGACTGGACACACAGACCTTTGTGTTTTATTTTACAGTACAAGTCGTATAGTAGAAGTAGATAGAGCGATACAACGCTCTATTCTAATCTAACCACTATTTCGCATAGCGCTGTACCATAATATTTTCAGTGCATTATATATTGTAACAATCTGGGAGAGAAATTGCCGCTAGGCAGTGTTTTCTAAATAGTTAAAAGAAAAAAAAGAGGAGCGGGCAGAGACACAACTGCCACTCTTAATAAAACGACCTCTGAGGTGCTGGGGAGCAGGAACTTTTGTAAAAAAAAAAAAAAAAAAAAAGGAGTGTGTTTTAACTCGTGTGTGGGTTGGGTTTTTGAATAGAATGTTTGTCCTGACTACAGTACGTTTGTTTTCGTCTTGTTGAAGTCAGAAGAAAAGTGAATAAAAACCATTATTTTTTTTTTATAATTACTACCACTTACCTTAGAGATTCATTTTCCCGTCTGGGAAGGGATATTACAATATTATTTACCATGTGTCTCATTACTGCAACGTCAAAAACCTAATTACTTTCTTGTTTTTAGAGTTATATCTGTGTAATTAATCTCGTAAAGTAGTGCTGGTTTGAGGAGACTGCGATCAAAATGACTCTTGCCATATACATTATAAGATTTAACGTACAGAGAATTAACGGATGCATGTCGAAACAACGCTGTACAGTATACTTTTGCTTTTAGGATAATAAACTACAAGAGACTACAGAGAGGCGAAAGTTAAGTAAAATGTACAAGAGGACAGGGTTAGATTTAGCTTTATATTGTGAACACACTGCCAGGATTGCAACTGCTTTTTATTTAAATAGGGAGAGATTGTGTTTGAATAATGTTTTATGTCCTTAATAAAAATTGTAAAATGACGTTTCCTATCGCAAATTTGCATCTGTGAATGTGAAATGTTCATAAAATTATTTTTCATTACTGTATTCTTCATAGTGACCAAATATAATATTTCTAAATGAAAGTGAAAAACCTAATAAAATATTGTCAGCGAAGGTGTTGATGTATTTTCAAAGTGAATAATTGCATCCAAAATAAATGAAGAGTAGTTTCTGGTTGCAATTTATCATAAAGAACATTTAATGCCAGTGTCACTTCCGTATTTCTGCATGAAGTTCAAGTTCAAGCACTTTATTGTCATTGTGTAACACAACAAAATTACTTTTTGTGACAGTCCCAAGGTGCATTTAAAGAAAAGTCAAATAATTCAAATATGTCATATACAGTGTTAAGTGATCAAGTAACCAGAGCAAATTATTATTGCTCAAAGTACAGCAGCATAAACTGTTATTGCACCTGTTAATGAATAGTACATTACATATTCTATATTGTCTTACATTAGTATATTGCACATTACCAATATAGCTTATTGCACATGTTCAATTAAAAATATCAGACTGAGGAGATTCAGAGTTCAGAAAGTTTATGGTAGATGGGAAAAAGCTATTTTTAGTCTGTTTGTGCATACACGGATTGAACTAAAGCATCTTCCTGATGGGAGGAACTCAAAGAAAGAATTTCCAGGATGAGTTTTGTCCTTGAGAATGTTTTTGGCCCTTCTCACACAGCGAGTCTTATACGTGAGTTTGAGTGATGGCAGTTCAGTCCCTATAATGGCCTCTTCTGTTTTTACGACCCACTGCAGGGCTTCTTTAGCAGTCTTGGTGCAACTGTTGTACCAGACCATCATGCAGTTAGTTAAAATGCTCTCTATAGTGCATCTGTAGAAATTAACCAGCAGCTTCTGGGGGAGGTCAGCTCTCCTTAGCTTCCTGAGAAAATAGAGGCGTTGTTGTGCTTTGCCTATTATAGCCAAGTTGTTGTCAGCCCAGGACAGGTCCTCTGAGATGGTGACTCCTAGAAACTTAAAGCTGGAAACTCTCTCCACAGCATCTGCATTGATTGTTACTGGACTGTGATTGGTCTTTTTAGTGGTCCTAAAGTCCAGAATAACTTCTTTGGTCTTTTTGGTATTTAAGACCAGGTTGTTGGTATTGCACCATTCTGTCAGATTCTGAACCTCTTCCCTATATGCAGCTTCACTGTTGTCTGTAACAAGCCCAATGAAAGTTGTATCATCCGCAAATTTAACAATAATGTTTGATTGGTGGATGGGTTGACAGTCATGGGTGAAGAGTGCATAGAGAACGGGACTTAGTACACATTCTTGCGGCACACCAGTGCTCAGGGTAAGGGCGGAGGATGTATGTTTGCCCATTCTGACAGGCTGGGGGGCGGTTGGTGAGAAAATCCAGTAACCAGTTGCATATGGATGGTGCAAGTCCTAGTGCATAAAGTTTTTGGATCAGCTGGTTAGGTATGATGGTATTAAATGCAGAGATGTAGTCAATGAAGAGCATCCTAACATAGGTGTTGGGCTTTTCCAAGTGCGAGAGAGCAGCATGAAGAGCCACACAGATGGCATCCTCAGTTGATCTGTTTGACCGATAGGCAAACTGGTATTGGTCTAGATCAGCTGGGATGGAGGCTTTGATGTGGGTGATTACCAGTCGTTCAAAGCACTTTGTGATGACAGGGGTGAGAGCAACTGGTCGATAGTCATTAAGACAGGTTATCCTCGGTTTTTTTGGAACAGATACAATGGTTGTGGATTTCAAGTCTTTAACAGTCTTTAACATGGTTAAACTTATGAATTATCTTTAAAGATACAGTCATATGAAAAAGTTTGGGAACCCCACTTAATTCTTTGGATTTTTGTTTATCATTGGCTGAGCTTTCAAAGTAACAACTTCCTTTTAATATAAGCACATACCTTATGGAAACAGTAGTATTTTAGCAGTGACATTAAGTTTATTCGATTAACAAAAATATGCAATATGTATCATAACAAAATTAGACAGGTGCATAACTTTGGGCACCCCAACAGAGATATGACATCAATACTTAGTTGAGCCTCCTCTTCCAAATATAACAACCTCTAGACGCCTCCTATAGCCTTTGATGAGTGTCTGGATTCTGGATGGAGGTATTTTTGACCACATTCTTCCATACAAAATCTCTCCAGTTCAGTTAAAGTTGATGGCTGCCGAGCATGGGCAGCCTGCTTCAAATCATCCCATAGATTTTCGGTGATATTCAAGTCAGGGGACTGTGGTGGCCATTCCAGAACATTGTACTTCTCCCTCTGCATGAATGCATTTGTAGATTTCGAACTGTGTTTTGTGTCATTGTCTTGTTAAAATATCAAACCCTGCATAACTTCAACTTTGTGACTGATGCTTGAACATTATCTTGAAGAATTTGTTGATATCAGGTTGAATTCATCCGACTTTCGACTTTAACAAGGGCCCCAGTCCCTGAACTAGCCACACAGCCCCACAGCATGATGGAACCTCCACCAAATTTGACAGTAGGTAGCAGGTGTTTTTCTTGGAATGCAGTGTTCTTATTCCACCATGCAAAGCATTTTTTGTTATGATCACATAACTCAATATTTGCCTCATCAGTCCAAAGCACTTTATTCCAAAATGAATCTGGCTTGTCTAAATGAGCATTTGCATACAACAAGCAACTCTGTTTGTGGCGTGAGTGCAGAAAGGGCTTCTTTCTCATCACCCTGCCATACATATGTTCTTTGTGCAAATTGCACTGAATTGTAGAACGATGTACAGATGCACCATCTGCAGCGAGATGTTCTGGCAGGTCTTTGGAGGTGATCTGTGGGATGTCTGTAACCATTCTCACAATCCTGCGCATATGACGCTCCTTTAATTTTCTTGGCCTGCCAGACCTGCTGGTTTAACAGCAACTGTGCCTGTGGCCTTCCATTTCCTGATTCCATTCCTTACAGTTGAAACTGACAGTTTAAACCTCTGAGATAGCTTTTTGCAGCCTTCCCCTAAACCATGATACTGAACAATCTTTGTTTTCAGATCTTTTGAGAGTTGCTTTGAGGATCACATGCTGTCACTCTTAAGAGGAGAGTCAAAGGGAAGCGCAACTTGCAATTGAGCACCATAAATACCTTTTCTCATGATTGGACACACCTGTCTATGAAGTTCAAGGCTTAATGAGCTAATCTAAACAATTTGGTGTTGCAAGTAATCAATATTGAGCAGTTACATGCAATCAAATCAGCAGAATTACAAGGGGACCCAGTTTTTCACATTTGATTTAATCTCATACAACTAAATACTGCTTCACTAAAAATCTTTGTTCAAAAAACACCCCAGTACTCAGATGTTCCTAGGAAATGAAAGACATACTACTGTTATCTTTTTTGTTGAAAGTAGAGTAAGTTATTATGCAGGCTGAGAGGGGTTCCCAAACTTTTTCATATGACTGTATTTGTTGTATTATTCAGAAAAAATGCTATATTAACCAAACTCTTCCAATTTATGTTTTGGAGTAAATTGTTCTTAGAAGAATGTATTGAAGGGAGAGAGTATTCTTAAGAAGTAAGGCTCCTTTTTGATTATTCTTTCCACCAGAAGTTGAAAAACAAATTCCATCAACAGTAGAATTAGTTTGATAAGAAAGGGACACTGAGGTTGGCTGCATTGTGGCCTCCTTTTCTAAACAAAAGACAGGTCAGATGGAACAGTGCCAAAGACCGTTGCAAATTCTCGGGGAGTTACAGGTATATTGTATCTTGATAAGAATTCTCTGCACTGTAACTGTAAAAGAGGCCTTGTTTATTAAATTAAACTGAATCGCATGCAATACACTCTTCATTAACCAATGTTCACAAAATAAAGATATTTCTGAATAGACTATTACTGTTGGTCCAAATAAAGCATATTTGTGGAGAAAACATATGCTTGTATATAAAAGCCCATACCAAAAAGGTCTATTGTAATACTATATTTACACATTAAGATAAAATTAACACCACCAAGGTGTGAGAAGACATATCGAGGGATTACAGTATTCAAAATATGTCTATGCCAATTTATTTTGAAAGTGATGTAATGAGAATTGAAGTAAAAAAAAATTGTTTCTTTAAAAAAAAAAAGGAATTTTTTTTTTTTTTTTTTTTTTTTTTTAAATGAGTTTTATTTTTCCACAATAAATCAGATAGTGTTCTATTAAGTGAATTACAAATTGAGCAATCATCATGCAGTGATTGAGCAGCATATGAGAAGTGAGACAGGACCACTGGCTTGGTAAACAGAAATATGCCCTTCCTTTTCCTTGTGTATGCCTTGGGATTTCTCCAGGTATATCAGTTTTTCTTTCCACTATGTGTTTCTTTGACTGGCAGCCCTACAGTATGCTGACCGTGTTCTGCTGTCCAGTAATACCCTGCTTTGTGGCTTGTGATCACGTGGTCCAACCAAAAGGGAAAATGTATTCTTTTGTGGCAAGACAGCCTGCTGCAGTTTGCCACTGTTCCTGCAACAACCAAAACATCTGTTTCTGTAAAATATAAAATAAACTAAGCAAAATACAAGATACATTTTTGTAAAGGTGGGAACTACATTAGACAATGCTTGAAGCCCAGTTTGATTTAGAGTTGAGGTGCATTCACACACTTACCGGTACTACAGTGGGTATGTGCTCTTTGTGTTTTTTTAGTTTTTTCCTGCACTTTGTCCGTGTGCCTGCTGTGGACAGCAGGTGTTTCACTGGTTTATCACAATTCTTCATATAATTTATAGATAATATAACTGACTCTATATTTTAATGTTTTCAAAATAGTAAACAATGTCTTACTCATATCAACAGGATAAAATACATAAACTAGTATGTTTTAGTAATTAACACAATGTCTTTAATCATGTGTTTAAACCATGATTTTAATTGAATTTAAAGTTCAAATAATTAACTATGGCAAATTATCATTCAAAAAAGTACAAAGACATTGTCTATCTATCTATCTACCTATTCATTTTAAGTTTGGAGATGATGAACATCTTTTATATGTAACTCCCTTTGTTTGCTGGTGCCAAGCCCTCTTTTCTTTCTGTATCAGAGAACAAAAAGGCAAAATAAATTAATGAAAAATTGGTTGTGTGTTTGACGTATTAGAGTATGTCAGTTATTAATATTACACTGAAAATACCTATACAATCTATACTGCCATTATAAAGATGCATTAATAACAAGTTTCACAGTCTGTCTTTCAAGTATCAACTCTTTGATATCCTTTCTTCGCTTTACCCACTTGTCTGTAAAAATCCTCAGCTATTTCTTCTCAAAAATTTTCTTACGTCTTTTATCTCTTCTTCTTGTATACATGTGTCTTTTTTCTTCTTCCCAGTTTCCTTGCCAGCTTTCTCTTTGTTGCATAATCCCTTGCTGTACTTCTGATATTTCTCTGCAGCATCTTCATTAACTCTATTTACCATTATACCATTCATTTCTACCTCTTTCCATTCTCATTCTCCCTAATTTAATCTCTACCACTTCAACTTTAAAACTGGCATGAAATACTTGCGATTTCCTTTTTTTTGTGGTCAGGTTATTATTCTCCATCTGTTCAATCATCTTCATAGACACTTTACTACCATAAGCCATCACCTTATCTTTATTCTTAACTCGTCAAAATTGTACTTCTTATTTGTTCTTCTTTTTTTGCATGAGGTGATAGTCAGAATCAAGGTTATTATAGTTAACGAAAACTAAAATCAAAACTGAAACTATTATTAAAAAAACATTTTCATAAACTGAAATAAAATAATTAACAAAACCAGAATGAAAAACTAAAACCAAATAAAACTATTAAAGTAGCTGGAAAGACTAACTGAAATAAAATAATAATTTACTAAAATATTTTTAGTTTTCGTTTTTGAATGAATATTCTTGCCGTTAGTCTTTAACCTTTATAAGTTTAACTCTAAAACAGAAAGTCATCCACCACGAGCCGCCCACATATATTCATCCAGTGAACGGCACCTGGTGACAGAGCAAGCTGAATACGGGTGTGTAAAGCGTGTGAAATAGAAAGCAATTTACGTGCTGCCTTTCTTTGCACTTGTTGTATATCAAGATGTAATTGAAACAGCTGAAATCAGAATGTGCTGGTCAACAAAACATTTACCATATGGCCAGAAAAATCACGAGTGAGTAACGTTTCAGTTTATTTCTCAGGTGACTGCTTTTTGTTGACAGCAATTCACCTGCCACTTCGCACAGGAGAAATCGTGTTTACTTTCTCATATACGATGTATAGAGAAAGTATAGTAATCATGAAAACATTCGACCTCGATATTTTGATGAATCTTGACGTTATAGACCTACCAGAGTCCAAAAATACAGTTTTTGGAATGGTATATGTGCGCAAGTGTGTCTGTGTGTATATAAACACGATAATTCAAAAACGCAACTAGATAGATGGATGAAATTCGGCATGTGGTTGTTTCACTACAATTGTAAATGTGTACGTATTTGGGCCAAATACATCACCCGGAAGTGGTACTTTACCTGAACACATTTTTTTTTTATTCATGCAGCTGTAGAGTCCGATTTATTCAACTTTACTTTTATAATAATTGTTCAATATA
>JANRMT010062852.1:40527760-40615491 GCA_026402145.1 Polypterus bichir lapradei | reverse complement strand
TGCAATATTTCCAAATATTTATTTTTACCTACTTCAAATTAATTAAATGTCAGCATCATCAAGAATATATTACTTCCCAAATGTTATTAATACATACAAACACAAGGCTGTGCACTATTATTTATTCATTCTTATTGCACTTTCATTTTTATTTTATCCCTCTTGATTATCTGTGCAGCCGTCTCAGATCATAGTAAAGGCGCTATATAAGGAAGTGAAATGCATTATTATTTGTTATTTATTTCAATAGAATGGGCAGACAGTTTGTTTAAGTGTGATTTTTAAATATGCTTGTTGTCTGTTCCTTGATAAATCATTCACTAAACATTTTAGTTTAATCGAAAAATAAAAATAAACAACTACATCTGCAATGTAGGATTCAAAACACCGTTCGTTGAAGAGAAAGCTTTTTTTTTTCCATACGGCAATGTGCCTTGAGCGGGATTCGAACTCGGGTTCCTGCAATAATTTCTGGTAGATCGTCTATCAAGAATTGCAGCTATACCTCGACTAATGCGCGATATCCTTGGCGCTAAGCCCTGTCTATGAGTCTGTATATTTTTCCCATGCTTGCCTGAGTATTCCTTCCAAAGACATTCAGAATATGTAAATTGGCCCAGAATGAGAGCGTTGCCATGTGATAGACTGGCACCTCCTCTTGGGTTGCTTATCACCTTGTGCTCGATGCTCCTGGAATAGGCGCCAGCTCCCAACAACTTTGACATAGGTAAGTGGGTTAGAAAATGGATGGATGAATTATATGAAAATAATGACATTTTTGGCTGTAGTTGGCATATTTACATAATGTCTCCTTGACATAGAGAGATTTGACTTGGAAAATGGATGGTACAGTATATGAAATTATTAATAAGAGTGCACCATATGTGCAGCATATGATTTAAAGTGTGGGTTGAACATGACAACAGATTATAGTCCTGTTATCTTCAATTTTACTTTCTAAAAATCTTCCTTCTAGTTTGTAAAAGAAAAAGAAGGATCTTAAAGTACCAGACTATGATGCAAGGTAGATTTAAGTAAAGGTGGGAAAGGGTCTCTGTTTATGGCTGTAGGTGCCAGAAAATATTCTCCAAAAGAAAAATGCAATTTATGGCCCTGAAAAAATGGTTCTTTATCTTTGTGCAATTGTGTAGAAACATTATGTGGTTCTGTGGACTGGAATGAAAGTCTGGGCTGGCTGACATTATGCTTTAGACCTTCTTGTTTGGAAGGCCTTAGTTAGAGTGACTCCCATGTTGATGCATGGTGACATTTTTATGAAAATGTTACGTTCATGTAGCTTGATGTAGACACAAAGTAACACCATGGCTCAATCAAATTTAAGAGAATACTGGAGTATAACGCATGTTTTAGAGGCAGATGGATAGTCTGCTTAAACTAATAATAATAAGACTGAAAAATAAAACAGCTTACCAAGTTGCATGATACATTTTTAGCATAGAAAACAAGTATATTTTTAAACTATAGTAATTAAATGAAAGAAATGACATTGGAAGTATACCAATGCTCATTTTTACAGGGGTTGTTCAAATAAAAGTATATCATGCATGCATGTATGTATGTGTATATATCTATATATTGTGGCAGGTTGCCGGGGTCGTTACCTGGCCGGGATGCCTGGAGGGACCAGAAAGAGACATGTATAGCTTCTGGGTCACGAGAGGGCAATCACCCTGGATGAAAAGAGGACCACGGGAAAGGGACAAAAAGATTTTAACCCGCTGGGACCCGTGGCCACCGCCAGGGGTCACCTTAAGCCTCATCAGACCTGGAGAATTGTCAGTTCCGCCACACCAGGCAAGATGGCGGATGAACCTGCTTGGAATGCCCGGAATGCTTCCGGGGCAAAGGGCAGCACTTCCGCCACACCAGGAAGGGCTGTTGGAAGATCGTTTCCAGCCACCTGGAACGCATCCGGGCGGGAATAAAAGGCACTGCCTCCTAACAGTCTGGGAGCCAGAGTCGGGAGTGGGAGTAGGATGAAGCTCCCAGGAGGAGAATAGAGGCGGCGAAGGACTGAGAGAAAGAGAAGGTTCATTGTGGAGATTATTTGCTTTATGCATTGTGTAGTGTTTGGGACTGGATCCTGTGTTTATTTGTGGAGAAATAAACGTGTGCTTTTATAAAGATGTGGTTTCCGACTGGTGGTGTTGGGGCAAATATCACTATATATATATATATATATATATATATATATATATATATATATATATATATATAATGTATATACACACATCAGTATTCAGTTGTAAAAGTTTTAATATATTTTCTTTGTTTGAAATTTAATTCCTCATTGAATGCTGAATTCAATTAATTCAGTCAGGGTGGGGCAACGTTCAGTTAATTGGGTACTCACCCACAAATACATACCCACTCATACAGTGCCAGTTTAGAGTGGTGAACTAACCTAACACACCTGTTTGCAAACATAGTGAGAACATGGAAATTACACACATACAGTCTCCTGGAGCTGTGAGGCGGAAACACTACCAACTGCATGCTCACACTTCCCCCAAAAGACTAAACAATATAGTTTACGTTGTTTAGATAATTTGCATATAACTGCCAAAAAGTGAGAAAAGTACCAATAGCCTTTCTCAGCTTTGTCTTTGCCCTCTGGCACAGGCTGGGCTCTGAGTGGAGGGAGCAGTTGGGCTGACTGACAATACCATTGTATCTAAAGCTTCAAATGAATGCACACAATCTGAATTATTAAGGTACAAGATGCCATTAAATGTTGAAATGAGTGTAACAGTTTGAAAAAAAAGAGTTTTCTTACATATTTAATACATTTTTGTGAGTTCCATATGAAATCTTTTTTGAGATTTTGAGGATTGCACTTCTTAGTTTGCACTTTGAAGTCTGTGTGTATCTTTTTCCTGTTTCAGTGTTGTGGCACAGTGGCATTAACCTGGGTGTCAAACTACATGTCAACCTGCATGTGATACCACTTGCTTTATGAAATGTGAGTGAATGTGAGCCAATGTGTGCCCAAATTGATTATCATGAAGTTAGTCCTACTTTTGTCTGTAATCAAAGACTTTAACCAGAACTGAAAGTTGAAAACCAAAGCAAAAAGTCTAATAATGGAATGCAAAAGACACAATTAAACACCAGTAAAGAAAGTTATGTTTTGAATTATCTGTAGACTTTGGAGACCAGCACGTTTGTGGCATTGATGCTTATATCGACACGTGACTAATGTCACACACTGCGTGCTTGCACCTACTGAAGCATAGCAATGCTATGGCAACAACAGCATGATGATGATGTCCAGAATTGCATTTTACTTTTTATTGTTTTTCTATGCAATAACCTTCTTCATTAAGTAATAATGTTTGTGTTTTTGTTTGTGTTGTCAGCACAGTGAGTTGCAAAGTGCAGGAGCCTGAGCATGTGTGGTTGCATTCCCAAAATGAAGATTCTGACAATCCAACACAGTATAATAGCTGGCTTTTTGGTTCATCTGTTTATTTGTGCTTGCTGGACAGGTGAGTAAAGTAAGGTGGGAGGAAATAAGATGACCTGAGCTTTTAAGTGTAAATATCTTTTGCATGAAGAACAGAATTGTTTCTCTGATCGTACAGACAGTTTACTTTGAAATTACTAATATATTACACTAAGACAAGAACACAGAACACTGTAGTTAGTATACTTAATTATGAAGAGTATGTGTAAAATAATGAAACATTCATCAAAACATGAAGTGATGAAATATGTAATCAGTATTTATTTACTGGAATGGACTATTGTTTTACATTTGGTGATTCTATTATTAAAATAAAATGATTGCCCATTCAATAAATAATGTTTATTTTACAGACGCATTTGAGATTACAATTCCACAAGCTACTGTATCATCCAGTATTGGCCACTCAGTTGTGTTGCCTTGCCACCTGTCCCAACCAGAAGATTTTAAACAAATGGAAGTGAGATGGCATGAAGTAAAAGATGGAATTCCTGTGATCATATATTATAGAGGAAACTTGGCGAACAGTGTTACAAGCCCAGTATACAAGGGAAGGGTCAGACTCTTCTTAGAGAAAGTATCGGAAGGGAATTTATCCCTTGAACTGACCAATGTGAAATTTTCAGACATGAAGAAGTACAGGTGCTCTGTCATATCCTCTGATCTCAGATTCACAGCTGGTGTGACAGAGCTTCAAGTGACAGGTGAGAAAGAGATTTCATTCATTATTATATATTTATTTCTGCAATCATAATTTTAATAATTTTTAATTTGGTGCTGTGATTTTTTGCTTCTGTTAAATGAAAGTTTCAGTGACATAAGGTGGAAGATTACAAGTGCCTTTTTATTAAAGAGTGGTCTCTGATTTACGTACTTCCACAATTTTATGCATAAGAATATTTATTTTATGTAATCAGCTGGAAGGAGTTTCTGCAACTGCCTTTTTAGCAATGATAGACTGATACTATTTATTTTATATTAAGAATATATAGGTAAAATTCCATTTTTTGTTGTAATGAGATTTTGCATTTGTTACTATAGTGCTTTCTTTAACTTGTGCCCAGGCATTTGCAATCATTTCAATAGCTTTTTTCGCGTTAATTTTAATCTCCTCCTGCCTACAAGTTATGCTGACAAGAATTTTTCTCAGCATTTCCTTGCGATAATACACTTTCAGGGTGCAAATGATGCCCAAATCCAATGGCTGAAGCACTGCTGTGCAATTGGGTGGGAGGAATTCAAAGTAAACATTATCTAAATGTGGAAGCATGTTGTGGGCAGCACAGTTATCAATCAGGAGCTGAATAATTCTTTTCTTCTTCATATTGTGAGGTTTCTGAACTCTTTTGAGACCCCACACCCCCACTCCCCACCTAACGGGAACGACACACTGAAGTGCATCCCGAAGCGTTATTGCAGCATCTGTGGAAGACAATTAAAGATCGGGGTCGCGCTATAAGTCCCTGTCTTACACCCCAAAACATGAGGCTGAGTCTCAGTACTTTAGCAAAACCAGCTTTATTCAGTGTGATCTGCCACTCTGCTATACACAGACAGAGCATTCAGGCAGGGTCGTGGCCAGATCAGTGATCAAGTAATCCTGTTACCTTCATTTACAATGTTCCATGCATCACCCATTGATATCTTTTCTGTTTGTTTTGGCGGAGAGACGCAGCATAGCTGAGAGACGCTGCATAGTTTTGAGCCTGCTGTTGCCCCGGCAACAGATAAACAGGCTTCCATAGACGTGGAGATCAGACTTCGGGACACTCTTCGACGTGCTGTCTACTTGGGGGAGGTCCCAAGAGAGTTTACAAACCTCACATTTTCTTGAATTAATGCCGCATTAATAGGAATGTTTCTTGAACGAGCATCACTGAACCACATGAAAACTGCTTCTTCAACGTCTTCAAATTCAGCAGTTCACATACGTTTGCAAACTGAGATTTTTCTTCTTTTTTTGCTCGGCCTTTGAAGAAAGTTGACAGCGGCGATGGCAAAATTCCGAATTCACTGGCAACGTCTTTTTACTTTTTGCCGCAATTGAGAGCTGCAAAAATGTAAAGTTTTTTTTTCTAATATAAACTATTATTGTTTTTTCGTGTCTACTGTTTCTATAGGAGGGTAACAATGAGTTAAATTCCAATGGATGTTTTTCAAATGTTGACAAGCAATAAGCAAAAGGTGTCACTGAAAACCACAGGAAACAAAAAAGGAAAAAAAAAAAAACAGTACGAGGAAAGTTTGCAGAAAGAAAAAAAATTACAATGTTTTTGTTTGGGGAATCGTTGTGCACAACTGAGCTGCGGCCACAGAATTAACTGCTCTGTGGATGATTCATTCAGGCATTTCAAGGTCTTTTGGGCACTTCGTTGTAATGAAAGTATCTGCTGAATGTACTTCGTAGTAACAAGATTTCTGTAGACTCGCATCATATGGGGAAACTGTCGGGATCATAAAAATACTTCTCTGTAATGAAAATTTAGTTGTAAAGATATTCGTTGTGACGGAATTTTACCGGTATTTATATTAGCTTTAGACTTAAAATCACAGTTTGGAACATGACCTCTACTGATATCTTCCAGTTTTTGTCAGTGGCATAGCTGCCTGATGTTAGTAGTAGGTGACAGTTGAGAAAGTGTGAAAGAAGGAATAAAAATCCTAAAGTCACTTTAGAAGAACACTGTAGAACAGGTGAAGTAGTGATTTTGTATTAGGTTTGTAATCCTCTTAACTTTGCAATTGCTATAAGAATGGTAATAATAACTAGTTAGAAAATTGCTAGGGGGTTGTGCCTCCCTGGCCGCCTCTGACAGCCTAACTCATCCTCAATAGTTTGCTTCGCTCGCTAATGGACCACGGATATATTCCAACATGGTCAAAACTCTGGCCTTGAGATTTACTTAAAGTTATAGCAAATGCTAAAACTATTGGAAATTGTCATCTCTGCAAGATGAATGGGAATCAACTTTTTGAAGTATGGCCAGTATCTAACCTAATACATGGAAGGAATAGGACTTCTCCTGCATGATCACAGGGCTGTCTTAACAGCATCATATGCCCTTGGGCAAAGTAGTGTGCTGTGGCCCCTGTTTTGACCTTAAAACAGAAACATACATAGTAATTAGAAACATCATGGACCCCTATGCTCCTGGGGCCCCCCGGCCAGTGCTCATGGCCCTAATCATGTCATGACTCTGCTGGCAATTGAATGTTTATGCAGTTTTACAGTTTGTAAGTGTGCACCATTACATAGGCTTTATTTGTCGAGTGCTAACACACAACTGAACTTATGCTGTTCTTAGCGGAGTTGATGTATATAAGGTATTTTGTTTGATGTATATGCTTATTAAATTGGTTTTATTGATATAAGAGTGTCATTGTTGTACTGTATTCTCTTAATACAGACAAAAAAAAAGATATACTAAATGATGTATACTGTACTATATAACGTATGATTCTGAAGAGAAATGAGTGTTGCATGAAAACGTCACATGATTTCACTAATTTTTTTATATTAAATTTAGAAAATGTAAAATGATGAATTATGGTTGGTTTAATATGCAAATTGCTTTCTATAATCTTGAAAATGTTTATTAATGTCCTTAGTAACTTTCATACCTCTAGGCATGTCATCAAACTACCTGAAGATTTTTGGCCTGTAGTCTTTTGACTGCTCAGTTTAGAAATCTTGGTGACCAAGGAAGTAACTGTAATTTATTTTTTTAGATTTGGCATAATCTTACACAAGAGAACAGTTAAACAGGAAAGAAATTACTTGAGAAAGCTGCTTTCTGGGGTCTCCTTGACATGTCAGTCACCACCATCACCTTGTAGGTTTTGAGCAAGAGTAAGGAATTTTAGCTTGAGCTGTTCTGCACTCCATCTTTGCTGTTGTGACTATATTCTGCTTAGGAGAAGTATTTCAAAACAATTGCATAAGTACAATGTTATTTTTGGATGCCTAATCCAATTCTGAAATTAATCTTCTGTTTCACTTTAATTTTGTTATTATTTGAATATTTGAATATTTCCTTCTTTTTCTGACACCATTTTGTTTTTTACAGGCAGCACCATTTTGTGATATTGTTGTTACAGTGTCACCATATTCATGTGTTTAGAGGTTGTCACACATCATGTCAGTAGTGCAATGTTTGTGCCATTTCCTTCCTCTTTATCTGAGTTTTATGCATAATCACTGTCAGTCTTAGCATCCAGATAGCATACAGTTTCCTGTTATTGTATTCTTTAGCAAATTTGGATTTTGTTTTGGTTTTATGATAGATTGGCTGGATTTAGTGGTTTAAGAACTTTGTGTGTTTTCTGACTTATGATTAATTTTCTGATTCTCAAGTCAAATTATTTCCACCATTTTTAGCAGAACATTTGTAATATTTGTTATATTTTCCAATAGCATTTACTTTTTTATGTTTCACATTATCATCATTGTATTTACATTTTAGGTAAAATCCATTTAACTGATTGACTTGCAGGTATTGGTCAATAAGTACTTGCAAGATTACTCTTGCTGTTAGATACAGTTTTTAACTTTTTCCAGCCAAGTTTTTTTTTTACCTCTGTTGTAAATTGAGGCTTGTTTTCTATGTGAACAATGCCAGTTCTCTCATTATAATCATTAACTATTAAAATGCAAACTTATTGACAGTGTCTTTGTAAACGTGTGCCAGTCTGTTTACAGGTAACATTTCTGTTTTGTTGTTGGTTTGTTTCTGTCCTGATTGCCTTTGGTTGTTTTCATGTTTCACTGTTTCTGTGTGTTTTGGCCTAAAAAAAAGATATCATAGTCTAATGATTTGAAATAGCACTGCGGTTACTGATTTTACCTAAGACTAATGCCAAAAGGAGAGGGAAATCATCAAAAGTCCTGGCCACAGAACAAAACTGAATTGTTTAATTTTAGAAATGTATTGAAAGAAAGACTTAAGCAAGAAAGAAAAAATTAACAGGCATAAACAAAAAATAAAATTTTTTAAATTTTTAAAATCAAGATAAAAAAAAGTGGCCGACTAAAGATTAAATAGATCGTATGTGCTACAAAATACTTAGAGCACTTGGGGCCTACTGTTTCAATAAAGATGACAGGAAAGGTCATTGTCATAACTTCAGGGTTTTTAATGTGCCTATTTTACAGGTTTTGCAATAGTTTGGAGTTCGTATTTTTTTACTTGTTAGCTTCCCAAAGATCTTAATAATTCTAAGGATTTGGCATGTTCTCCTTTGACTATATATTTTGTTATGCCTCGGGAAACATATTTATGTTGTTTTTGATTTTCTGACTTTATGGCTACACTATCTCTTCTTCCAGTCCAAAATCACAACTTGACATACTTTTGTAGGGTTTCCTAGATTTCAGTTAACTTGGGATTATTGCTGTGAAAAATAACATTATTTGCACCTTATCATAATACATTAAACAGTAAAACAAGCTACTAGTGTGATAGATAGTACTGTACCAATCCAATCAGATAAATTTGTCAGAGAGTGGGCAGATTTTTGTACGACTGTTAAATCAAAATGTCAGTAAACCTTGCACAACATAGTATGAACTCATGATGCTAATCATTTTGCAAATGCCGCTTATGGACATATTCTGTAGATATACGTGCCATTTCTAATCAAATTAATGAAAAATTTAAGAACAATACATTTTAATAGGGACACCATGGAGACACTCTGCCGATCTTTGCTGAATCACAGTTTCATTATACTTGGGTCAGATTCCATGTGCCCATATTTCATGTGTTTGCAAGACGTTTCCTCCCTTAATTTCAGCTCTTCCCACATCTTAAAGATGTGCTAGTTAGTTTAAGAATTGTTTAAAATTGTCCTAGTATAAGCATATGGGCATGTGAGTGTACTGTATCCTGTCTAATGTAACATTAGACTAGAATTATCTAAATTTCATCAACAGTATTGACTACAAATTATGACTACAACATGTTAAACCCTGAGTCAAGTATATTTTATTTGTGTATTTTGATATATATATATATATATATATATATAATGTTTTAGTCTTATAAACATTATTATAGAAAACTGAATCCTTTTACACTTAAGAGTCCAGAACTCTGATGATATCAGAAACATCATTAGAAAGTAAATCATCTCATTTGTCTTCTATTATTTTTTCCTACCAACTAACTAGAGTACAGATACACCACTACAAATTAAAAAAGAATAAAATGTTACATATCTCACAATGAATATCTGTCATAATTTTTTCTTCCTATTTAGCTACTGGTTCTAAACCAGTCATATCTCTCAGACAAACTGAACCTGAAGGGGCCCAGCTAACTTGTGAAACTTCTGGGTGGTACCCAGAGCCTAAGTTAATGTGGCAAGATGTCAACAGTGAAGACCTAACTACTAACTCTGAAACTTCAGCAAAACATAACAGTGGGGATCTGTTTACAGTGACAAGCCACCTGAGACTAGCTGACAGATCTCCTGAAGGTATTTCGTGCATTGTTAAACTTGACGAGGAACTCGAAGAGAAGAAGACTATTTATAGAGGTAAGGAAGTTTTTGGTGTTAGTTTAGAAATTGTCCTATGAAATTCACGTACTCCATTCACCTTCCCATTATAATAAAGCAGACTTGAGGCATAAAAAGGTTTGGGGATGGCCACCCCATATATTCAGATATATGCAAAAAAATAAACACGTCTTTAAAGGAGTCCACAACAGCACTGACTAACATTCTGATGGCTGTTCTATTTATATGGAGTAGATAGGAAGAGGCGGGATATCATGAACCTGGACCGGAAGTGATGTCATCAAGAGGAGAGTTTTGGGAGGCAGAAGTGATATCATCAGGAAACTGGATTTGTAGCCTTACTGGAGCGGGGGGGTTATTTGGCTTGTCTACAGAGGGATAAATGGAGAAAGCTTCAGACGGCAGTGCCAACCTCTGATTTGGCTGAGAAATGACATTATTTGAGCCCATAAACCATCTCCCATACACACTTATGTAAAACCACATACAACTTAACTACATAGCTCCATCCTTCTTTTACTGAATTTGTTTAATCCAGTTTAGAGTTGTTGGAGGGTAGAGCTATTTCAGTAGCATAAGGGGAAAGGCATTGCACAAATCCATCTCAGCCTCTCACTGTTGTGATTATTTCCCCAACTTGTAAAAACCATCCCAGAGCTCAAAATATCATCAGTTGGTACTTATTCATATTCAAATTAAGAATATAATAATAAATGGATTAATAACACCAAAATGAATTAAACACCAATACATTAAAAGATAAACTAAACAGAATAATATAGAAAACAAGCCAAAAAGAAGAAAATATGAATAAAAAACTCTTAAAACATCATAAAAACAAAAGAAAAAATGTAACTGTAACTCAAAAAGAAGAAACTCATAAAGAACAAAGATTGAAAGGAAACCAAATGAGAAATCTAAAACTCAAAAATGACCAATCCTTGAAATGCAAAACGTCTAAGTTTGAATGCCAATTTCAGAAAAACAAACTGAAAGCTAGTGAAAAGTTGAAGTCTAAACAACAAGAAACTCAAAAACACAAAGAGCTGAGACCTAATTGATCACACATGGTCAGGGACTTGGAAAGGACTGACTAAACAAAGAAATGGGAACGGAGTAAAATGACAAGTATAAATAATCATGAATGCAGGGCACTGCAGCAGTCCTAACATCTGTATGCATTAAGGTATAATTTCAGAGTTATTTCTGTAAGCAATTGTTTGTATCAAGGACTGTGATTTGTTTAATTTACTGTGTCTCTCTCATTATTCTGCAGAAAAGGACCAGTATCTTGACTATAAGTTATTACTTTTGATTCTGGCAGGAGTCATTTTACTAGTTGCATCCTTATGCGTTATATTCATGAAGTATCGTTCAAAAGGTAATTTATTCTGTTATTCTTCTCTAATTTAAGTGTTTAATTAGGCTTAAGAAGCCATAATTGTTCAGGTAGAAATGTGTGATTATTTAAAATAATGGTGGATTCCCCAATTACCAACTTTTATTTTTCAGTCTGTTTTAGTATAAAACATTGCCATTCATCTGTTAGATGTCAGAGTATATGCAAAAATGTATTAATAAATGTGAAGAGGTTGTAGAACAGAATGTGCTGTCAGAGTTATGTAGATTTTGCATTTTACAGACATTTCTGGCAAGATTATATATAGTAGGTACTTACGTTTTATATCAATCATTATCTCAGTCTGATGAGGATCCAGAATACTCAGTAATTTCATAGCTTGTTGTGTGGTTACAGTTGTTGTATACATAAAACACAAGCTTTCCTTCTAACAAAACGGATTACTATACATTCTATGTAAATTATATAATTAATATTTGATGGGTTATAGTGGTATTATTAAAACAGACCATGAAACCCATAGAGGAAAGCCTGTGAAATAAGCCAGTGCAAGTAAGTATACAGTTCTGCTATGGATAGACTGTGATATGAGAGTAAAATGATCTCCATTGGTTTGGTTATTAGAAAGCAAGATGGCAGACTTAGTTAACAATGACAACAAGATAGATGCAGAGAGAATGAACCAGTGGAAAGTTTTCTAGCATCACAAAGACACTGAATTTGTCTCTTGTTTTAGGCAATCAAAATACCATTAAAGAGCAAAAAGCTTCAAAGACTCCAAAGAAGACGATTAACATATTATTTTCTGGTATGTTTTTTTTCCTTTTTTGATCATCTGCTCCCATTTTCTCATTAGAAAACATGCTTACACTCTCTTCATACTATACTTTGTAGAAAATATAGTGAAAATAAACAAAGTATTAACATCAAATTAAAACCCTGTAGTAAAAATGATGCGATTAAGAATCAGATGTACCGTATACAGTTATTCACTTGATGAAACATCATACTTTTTAGTTTGCATCTGAGAGACTGTATAAAGATGCCCTCAGTCAGATCAGAATCAAGAATATTTAGTTTAATAAAATGTTACTCATTTGAAGACGTTGTGAAGCCACTAGTTTAATGTTACCTAATTAGATTAAATTATATAAACTCTTTATTAATCCCAAGGGGAATTTCAGAATGTCCACCCAAAATGCCATAAGTGGCTAATAAAGGATTTTAGTACTTTCTTGTACTTTAGATAATGTAATACTGTACCTCATACATAACATTACTAAAGCATTTATAATTTTCTTGGGTTTTAGATAATAAAAAACAATACAATGTTATAAGTGGTTAATATAGGATTTTAGTATTTTTATACTATAGATAATGCAATACATTATACATTATATTATTAAAGGATTTATTATTTTCTTATATTACAAATAATAAAACACCTTTCATATTATGTCAGTTTAAAATAATATCTTAATCTGTTATTATTTCCTCATGTGTTGCCAGAATCACATATGTTAAGATGCCTTCCAAAGTTAGCTGCTGAAACAGATCAACTATAGTTTACTCTCATAGTTGGATGTGGATGAGATAGATATTATTGTGCAATGTTCTTCAATCAGAAAGCACATTGAATATTTTTTCACTGTGATGAACTTTTCTCAAAACTTGTAAACAATAAGCAATGAAAAAATGAAAGAATATTATAAGGCAGCAAGAAATTCTATGTGCTTAGTGTTGACATGAGACATGAGTAGCTAGTTTGCAGAGAGCAGCCACTCCAAATCAACTGGGTTACATAGCAGCAAGTTAAAATTTAAAGAATCTCACATAGATCCGCAAGGATAAGCAGCATACTCGTATGCAGTTATGATGGTGTGCTAGCCATTTATATTTGAACAGAATGGTTTTGGAAATACAGTAGAGCCGACGTAATGTATAGTATATGAACAAAACTTTTCCTGAATTTTCTTCTTTTGCCACAAATCTGCAAGTTGCACCGTTGCAGACAAAAGATGTTTAGATGTTTTATAGTACTGATGATGAAAAGCTCCATCAATTGTCCTTTTTGTAAAAGGAGCTCCTGTTGAAAATGTAATCAGATAGTGTGTTCTTTTTTGAATAATTACACTTTTGCATAATTTTGCACTGTATTACAGTGCATTTTAATTGTAGGAAAAGTACCACTTTAAAACCACCAAGGGTACTTTAACCCTTCTAGGGATAAATCATTGATATGCAACAATGAAGCAAGTTATTCCCTTTGGTCCCATTCTCCATTAATTTAATCTCTCTCTGTTTCCAACAGGGTTAGTTCCCCTGTCAAAATCCTATATCATTTGAGACAATGATATAAAACCAGGTGCACCTTTTATGTTAATGCACTTTATGTGGTTAGCCCTCAAAGGTTCCTTTACTGGAAAAAAAGTAACACTGCAGTAAGACTTCAACGGATTGCTTTACCTATTTCTGTATAGCAGTGAAATATTTCCCTATAACAAAACCTTGTTGAACACTCTTATGATGGCTTCTTATTTCAGTACAACAATATGAAATATGAGGTTGTCATTTTGTAAGAACATAACCTGAACTGGTGTTACTATTGGCATTTTTTTAATTTTATTTGAAGAAAATAACATTGCATACAATCAAGATGAACTTATACAACAAATGACTTCATAGTGAGCACACAAATGCAAGAAAGGTAAAACTAGAAAAACAAAAGTGAAAAGTGAAAAAAAATCAGATAGTTAAAAAAGGAAAGCAACAAACCAGAATCCAACCCCCACTCGAAAGAAAGAGAGGAGAACCAACAGCATGGGCAGCATAAGAAAAAAAAATGTCCTTTTGTCCCTATGTAAGCGCTAATTCTAAAATTGTATTAATTGAATCTTGCCATATTTTTAAAAAAAGTTTTGAACAGATCTTCTAAGTGCAAATTTTATTTTTTCCAATTTCAAGTAATACAGAAAATCAATTTACCACTGACTTATAAAAGGTTGCTTGAGATTCTTCCAGTTAAGCAAGATAAGTGTATGTGCTAAGACTGTGGTATCAGCAATTGCAATCAATTTGTCCTTCTCTAATTTAAGCCCATCTGGGAGTACACCAAACACAGCTTTTAATTGGTTAGGAGTGATTGTGACCCCAGGGCTGTCTGATAAGCAGTCAAAGATTTTTGTTAAAATTATGTTAATTTGGTACACCCCAATTCAGTTGTTTTGGACTTTTATTTCCATTTACATGTATTAGAAGTCACACTTCTTTTCTTCCTTATTGTGTGTTTGCTTCTAAAACAGATGCAGAAGATGAGGAAAAGGAATACATCCACAAGAAAGGTACACATTAGGATTCACTTCCATTGCATGTTTCAGTTTTGTTTTAAAATATAATATGCAGGTGTACACATTATTTTTAGTAAAAACACATTTCTGATTGTAAATAATTTTAAATCTTGTCTTATTGGTAAATTATTTATTAAGTTGCTCATTGCAAAGGTTCCACATCTCTTGTTTAGGCTGTAGCATAACCCAGAAATGCTTCCCAGCTACAGCTTCAGGACACTGGGATGTACTTACGGATATTACATAAAAGGAGCTGCCTGCCTCTATTCCGGTATCCATAGTTGGAAGGAGGAAGAGGACGAAGTTTACTGGGAGTAGCAGAAGAGGCAGGGAGAGGAAGAAGAGACTTGCAGAGTGTTTTATTATTGTGTGCTTTGGAACTGTGTTTGTGGTGTGAGAAACTCTTATAAGTAAGAGTTTCCCACAAATAAAAGCCTTTATTTACTGCAATTGTGGACGAACCTGTGTTGTGTCGGGTGTTGGGGAGCTGGAACGCTCTCTGGTGGCCATTTATATATTTATATATATTTATATTTATCAGGGCTTCGAAATGATTAAAAAAATAAGTAATTATTCACACAAATATATGTAATTTATCGCCATTATTCACATCTAACATTAAAAAATGTAATTATAAAATTAATGCATAAATCATGAAGTATATGCATACTGAATCATAAAATTAATGTAAAATCAACACAAAGGAGTTTAAAAAATGAATACCATTGGTTAAACTTAAACAATGACCTTAAACCATGAACTTTTAACAAAATACTACTTGAGCAAGTATAATCTTGAATTTGTTTGCCTTTCTGAAAGGCAAGTTGAAAAGAAAGCAATAAGAAAATTAAGCCAATGTATTAATTATCAAATTGGCATAACATACGAGACACAGATGTGCATAGTAGACATAATGGTGTAATGCCCCTGGGTCCTGACCTGAGAGAGACACCCTCCCCAGGTGGTCGAGACCTGTCTGAAGAGGACAGGACGATCTGGAGCAGCTGATGTAAAAGCAATTCTGTGATTACCATTTGCAGACACAGCACTTAAAGTGCACTTTAGCAACCAGGAGATGTGTCAGGGGTCCAGCTGGCTGAGTGCGTGTTTGTTAGTGACTCCCGAAGAGATGAGGGACAGTGGGCATATGAGTTGCCTCTGACAGAATGAAGCAGCTGGGAAATGCATCAGATCTGGGGTAGGGGTGTGGTGGGGGGTATTGAACGTTATATCGTGATCGTGACTGAGAAAATAAGAGTGAAAAAAAAAATTTTTACAAGTGCTATAAATTTACACCGGCAGTTACAGACACTAATGAAATGTATGTTTTTATTGTATAATAGTAGCAATAAGAGCAGCTCACTACTCAAAACAGTAAACTTGCAGGGAGCTGGTTTCAAACTCCCGACCTTTGGATTATAAATTGACGGCTCTAACCACTACACCACGTAAGCTGTTGTATTGTAGTTGCTCTTTTTATGGAAGTGTTTATTTGATATTTGGCCATCGGCCAACTATTATATAGTTCATGTGTACATTTTTTCATTTATTACTAAAGCATGAAAAACGTTTCTGTTTTAACAATTTGTTTACATAGATTGTTTAGCCACAAAACGCACATCAAGTTATTTCCCCTTACAATTCTGAGTAGCTCACTCCCAGATAATCAATCAAGGCAGGAACTGGGAGAACTTCTTTGCCGTTCTGAGGTGATGGGGGGGATGGTATAAGGCTGGTTGCTGCTTGGGCTTATCGACACATTTAGAAGACAAAAGAGGCTGACGGAGAGGTGCGAAGGGATTTAAGGTGGGCCGGAATTACGAGTTTTTTCATTGGCTTTGGTAATTCGAGTGTTAATGCATTTTTAATTTTAGGAATCAAATCCAGATCTGAGGAGTTCTGTGAGAGCGGGTGGAATTCTATTTATGAATTTTTACATTTATATTTAAATATTACAATACAAGTTTTTAAAGAGAACAGTGATCTGTTTAATAATTAGGAAGAAACATCATAAATAACACAATAAATTCACAGAAAACAAGTATAGCATATTCTAATATGCTGTGATTGGTGATACAATGATTGGGGATTATTTATAATTGTGACATGGAGCACATTCAGGGCATAACAAGGCCCTGCGGCAAAAAGAAAGAGACATACTGGCAGGTACACCACATTTCATTATGACAGTATGGGATGAAGAGTACTGGCAAGGAGCAATGTACCACTTTCTGGCCTAAAAAGTGATAGAATTTGAAAAATCAGGCAGATAGCAACTAGACAAGAAATGGATAATGTTCCTCCAGGGTGTTCAACACAGGCAACACAGCCAGAGCAAAGAATCTCTGACCCTCTTTTTAAGGAGAATATGAGGCCATAGAAGGTTGGCAAAAGGCCACAAGAATTTCAGATCAAAGATGGCAGTGATAAAGTCACATGGTAATAGAGTAAGATATGGGTTACACTTTAAGAGGTGGGGACCAAGCAGTATAATATGGAGGTGTTTCTTTTTAATGATTTTAAGGGCTTCGGGACACAGGGACTCAATGTTCTGCTAGAAAGAGCTCCATTTTGTTGCAAAAGTAGTGCTGATCCTGACCTGAACTTGTAGGAAGTGAGAAGTGTGGATACAGAAAAAGAGGGAGAGAAAGGCTGAGAAATTAGGTGCATTTAGGAGTGCTTTGTGGGGCTTGAAAGTGGGCAAGTGGGTAAGCCACCATACCAGAAAGATGGACATTCAAAAACCATAAGGGTACACCCAGACAGGTTGATGCTTTTGTTTTTTGTTTTTCTTATTTATGTTCTACTTGTTTCCTATTTTTGTTCATTCATTCCTTGTTTTCGCTAATAAAACTGCTGTTTTTGAATATTTTGGCCTCTTTGACATTACTTTGTGTAAGTGAGTTTTTACAATAGTGTTCCCAATTTATGATTATATTAAGAAAAAAATACTTAAAGACAAAACATTAAATATTTATTAAATGTTTTTGTGTATCAGTTTATAAGCCTCAAACAAAGAAGAGACAGACAGGAGAGAAGTCAAATGTTTGTAAGTGTTCATAAATTTTATTTTCAGTTACTGTAATGTCACCAATAATTTTGATGTTCTTGTTTTTAAAATATAACATCATGCATAAATTCCTTAAGATTAAAAAAGTATTCCCAAATAGTATTTAAGTATATGCAGCTGAGTTGTTTTTCTGTCATGTAAAGATGCAATCAAGAGATTATTATAGAGATGTTTTAAATTCAGTATATCTATAATAATTTATTGTTTTCTATGGTGAAACATATTTCCTCAGTTTATTCATGTATTTTTTTTCTGTTTTCATTTAATTTTTTTAATTTGAGTGTTGTTTCATATACTATAAGTAAGCACTTCACTTTGCTGACAACCTTTATATAACTGCCATTTGTTTTCGAGGAAAAAAGCTATTTATCTGCAAAGAATTACAAGCATCAGCATTTAACTCTACCCTAATGCTGGTCACATCAGGGTTCTAACTTTAGCCAAGAATTATTGGAAATAAAAATATGAACAAGAAAATGGTCTTGTGTTCTGTGTGTATCAACAACAAAATAGATTAATTAATAGAAACGTCTAACCATAATTTAAGGCACATCAACTTTGTATTCAATGCAAATATGTTGTAAATGTGGATGCAAGAAGATAGCTAGGAACAGTGTAGACCATATGATGTTATCTTTAAGTATTTGCGTCTGCATAAGGTTTAATTTAGACCAAATAAAATCATAAGTAACCCTAACATTGAAAATTAGATTTCAAACCTAAAGGCATATCTGAGCAATACATTTCATAGGAAAATATTCAGAAAAAATAAGTTTGCCTGGCAACTGCACATCACTTCATTTTTTTATGTAGAAGTAAAAGTAGCATTATTTCTTCTCACTTTATTTCAGTGTCCTAAAATCCCTACTTAGATATGGTTTTACTGAACTATTTGTTGATTTGCTAAGTTATAAGAAAGACAGTAGTAATATGCAAATCACATAAATATTATGAAGTAACACTATTTGTTTTGCATTAACAGCTACCAAGTCCTTTTTCAGGAAGGCTTATGGTTCAGAGAACGATAATGGTGATACATTTTATAGCGGTGAGTTATCTTAATGTATTTCATTAGAAAACATTTGGGAGTTATTCTTTCATTACTGTTAAAAACAATGCAGTTATTCTGTACATGCTTCTTCTACCGTGACCCTGAACTGCAATGCACAAAAACAAATTAGATTATGCAAAAACAAATCAGGAAACACAAACACAAATCAGAAAATGCAAAAACAAACTGAATATGAAAAAACAAATCAGAAAATGCAAAAACAAATGAAAACACAAAAAAAAACTGAATATGCAAAAACAAATCAGATAAAGAAAAAGCAAATTAAATACACAAAAGAAAATCAAAATGTGCAAAAACAAATTGGAAACACAAAAAAGGTCCATGTACTTTTTGGTATTTGAAATTTCATTTTAGAAGCGAAAACGAAAAAAACAAAAATGAAAGGAATTTTCAGATTTTGATTTTTGATTAATGAATAAAATAAGGGAAAATAAGGTATTTTTTAATTCTATGGTAACAAATAGCAGTCATAAACTTAAAATTACACATACTTTTCTGGATTTATTTGCGATTTAAATAATTAAAGTATAATAGCTCAAAAACAACAAAACAGACGCATTTTCGTTGTCTGAAACCGGATGTACTTCTTTTTCTACATGATTTTTGATGACACGTGCAAACAGTTTTCCTCACAATACATCGATCAACGGCCTTGAAGTTACACTGGCATCAGCAGAGGATGGACCATTACATTATTTTTCGGAACAGTAAAAGAGTGACAGGTGGTTTCAGATAATGAAAATGTGTCTGTTTTGTTGTTTTTGAGCTATTACACTTTCATTATTTGAATCACAAATAAATCCAGAAAAGTATGTGTAATTTTAAGTTTATGACTGCTATTTGTTACCATAGAATTAAAAAATATCTTATTTTCCCTCATTTTATTCTTTAATCAAAAATCAAAATCTGAAAATTCCTTTCATTTTCGTTTTTTCGTTTTCGCTTCTAACATGAAGTTTCAAATGGCAAAAACTACACGGACCAAAAACGGTCTGTGTACTTTTTGGTATTTGAAATTTTGTTTCAGAAAATATCATTTAAAAAAGAAAAAGAGACACTTATTTGATTTTCAACTTAAAAGGGAAAAATGAAAAACGCAAAATAATTACTTTTTTCCTTTTGTTTTTTCGCACATCAGAAAAAAATATGCAAGAAACGAGAATGAGAAAAAGCCCTTTATGTATTTTGTCTGAACCGGATGTTTTTGTAGGTCAAGTAACCTAGTCAGGTAATGCTCCACTTGCAGCAAACACTGGTCACTGGTGTGTAGACTGGTTTGCAAAGCTTGTATTTTTATCTGAAAGATGAGACTCAGTTTTTCTGCAGTTATGTCCTCGTCCCAGAGTGTCACTCTTTTACTGTTCCGAAAAACAACGTAATGGTCCATCCTCTGCTAATGCCAGTGTAACTTCAAGGCTGTCAATCAATGTGTTGTGAGGAGGACTGTTCGCACGTGTCGTCAAAACTTGCACAGAAGAAGAAGTACTTCCGGTTTCAGACAACAAAAAAGTGTCTGTTTTGTTGTTTTTGAGCTATTACACTTTCATTATTTTAATCACAAATAAATCCAGAAAAGTATGTGTAATTATAAGTTAATGACTGCTATTTGTCACCATAGAATTAAAAATACCTTATTTTCTTTCATTTTATTCTTTAATCAAAATCTGAAAATTCCCTTTATTTTCATTTGTTTGTTTTTGCTTCTAAAGCAAAATTTCAAATACCAAAAAGTACACCGACCAAAAATAAATTGAATGTGCAAAAACAAATGAGAAAATGCAAAAACAAATCAGAAAACACAAAAACAAAATGAATAAGCAAAAGCAAATGAGAAAACGCAAAAACAAATTAAATACACAAAATAAAAATCAGTAACAACAAATGCAAATGGAGCAGCACACAAACTAAACAAGGACTGCACAAACAAATTGAGAAGCATGAAAACAGCAGGGCATAACCCAAATCAAGGCAGAGAAAAACAGTGAAAACTAAAGTTCATCATGACTCAATCCCAGCTTTTCAACGTGTGGTGTGGTGGAAGCAAGAATGCTGTAAGGTAAAAAAGATCTCTTAGCTTTTGTACGTATTTTTATACAAACTGTACTTTGGCAGAAGTTATAATGCTTGTGTAAGTTCAACAGAGCAGTGTTTAAAGTATTACATATTTCAGTATTTTAATTGGTAGTAAAGCTATAATTTAATGGCAACATCACTCTGCATTGAAAAACATTTGCTATTGGCATCTTTTTATTGCAAAGTATACAGGCTACTGACATGTTTTATTTAATTTGTGGAATGTAGTGTTTGCATGACAAGATGTATTCCTAGTATTATTAACATTTCATGTCAACACTGTTGTACAGTCATGGCCAAATCTTTGAGAATGACACACATATTAATTTTCACAAAGTTTGCTGCCTCAGTTTTTATGATGCCAATTTGTATAATACTCCAGAATGTTATGAAGAGTGATCAGATGAATTGCAATTAATTGCAAAGTCCCTCTTTGCCATGAAAATGAACTTAATCCCAAAAAAACAATTTCCACTGCTGTTGCGAAGAAGAGTTCAGGACGCCCAAGAAAGTCCAGCAAGCTCCAGGACCATCTCCGAAAGTTGATTCAGCTGCGGAATCAGGGCACCACCACTGCAGAGCTTGCTCAGGAATGGCAGCAAGCAGGTATGAGTGCATCTGCACGCACAGTGAGACGAAGACATTGGAGGATGGCCTGGTGTCAAGAAGGGCAGCAAAGAAGCCACTTCTCTCCAAGAAAAACATCAGGGACAGACTGATATTCTGTAAAATGTACAGGGATTGGACTGCTGAGGACCGGGGTAAAGTCCATTTTCTCTAATGAATCCCCTTTCCGATTGGGGCATCCGGAAAAAAGATTGTCTGGAGAAGAAAAGGCAAGCAGTATCATCAGTCCTGTGTTATACCAACAGTAAAGCATCCTGAGACCATTCATGCGTGGCTGCTTCTCAGCCAAGGAAGTGAGGTCACTCACAATTTTGCCTAATAGCACAGCCATAAATAAAGAATGGTACCAAAATATCCTATGAGAGTAACTTCTCTCAACCATCCAAGAACAATTTGCTGATGAACAATGCCTTTTCCAGCATGATGGTGCACCATAGCATAAGGCAAAAGTGATAACTAAGTGGCTGAGGAAACAAAACATTGAAATTTTGGGTCAATGGCCAAGAAACTCCCAAGACCTTAATCCCATTGAGAACTTATGGTCAATCCTCAAGAGGCAGGTAGACAAACAAAAACCCACAAATTCTGACAAACTCCAAGCATTGATTATGCAAGAATGGGCTGCCGTTAATCAGGATTTGGCCCAGAAGTTAATTGACAGCATGCCAGGGCGAATCGCAGAGGAATTAAAAAAGAAAGGCCAACATTGCAAATATTGACCCTTTGCATAAACTTAATTTAATTATCAATAAAAGCCTTTGAAACTTATGAAATGCTTGTAATTATACTTCAGTATACCATATAAACACCTGACAAAAAGACCTAAAAACACTGAAGCAGAAAACCTTTTGAAAACCAATATTTGTGTCATTCTCAAAACTTTTGGCCACGACTGTAGTATTAGGTGTCAAACCAAATGCATTGTAATGACTCGAGGGTGTGAGAAAAGGAGATATTGAATCATCGACTGCTGGATGTGGCTCTGAAAAATTTCTGTTAGCTTCTTCAACTCATACACGCCAGCTGGCTTTGTGTCAGTTTGCTCGCCCAGGGTCTGAGGCAACCCATTCACCACACTTTCCCCCAGTTCCGTAGCCAACCCAAGGCCAGAGTCCATATATGATGCTTACTTGAGGCTAAGCATCATAACCGATGAGCTTTAGCTGCCGGTGAAAGCAGGGTCAAAAGTGAGGTGTCTGCACCCCCTTGTACCCATTGTAGCTGCCGGAGTGTAAGGCGAGTTCAAACATGGGTAAAACGCATGCCGAAAGAAATCTCTCAGTCCAAAAGTTAGTTTTAAAGATATTTAGTGAAAATTCGAAGCAAATAATCCACACAAGAATAAAGATAAAAGTTGTTGCACATGAAGAATAAAATGCAAAAAAAAGGAAAAATGTGTCTTCTCTAAACTTAGCTTTTCTTGTAAAACTTTCGTTGTTTCAATACTTAAAGATTCTTAACTTCTTCTTCTGTACGCTTTAAACGTACGACACAGCACTTTCAATTAAGTGCTTTGTCTTACATGTTTCTTAGCACACAAAACATGCATACAAGGTACGCAAGGCTCAAAAGGCACGAGAGGCATGGTTTAAAACCATGTGCCCTCTTCACCTTACACATGGCAAGGGTGATCACAAACTGAGAATAATGTTTAGTCAGAGAAGCTAGAAATAGCTCGAATATACCAATTCAGTTCAAGTTATGGGGGTTATAGAAACCTCCTATAGATTATGCACTATCATTTAGTAAAACATTTATGAATCTTATGTAACTAGAAAATGGCTCTTACACCCGCTATTCATGAGGTTGTTTTTATAGACGGCTTCTTCGGTTATTTCCACTTCTTCAGTCAGTGCACGTCCACCGGAGGAGCATTTGGACTGGGGGCACTATAGTATTGTCATTACTGTGTGTTATTTGTGGATGAAATAGAAAATTATTTTAATTTGTGGAGTCTCCCATAAAAGTTTGTTGTAAGAGCACTGTTGATCATTTCAGTCCCAGATCCAGTGCGATTCAGGTACTTTGCTCTATGCTTAGTTATATTTCACTTTCAGTATTTGATTTCACAATATTTAGAAAGTAAGTATGAAAAGAGACAATCATTCCTTTAGTGTATGACAATTTAATGTTAAATCCCAAAGTCTTTCATGTCTGTCTTCATATTTTAGTCTGGTCACTCTTTGAAATGTTACCACAAATGCCAACAAAGCTAGAGGTTAAATAGAAAAGCAAAAAAAAGAAGTGAGGCAGCAGTACGTCAAGAATCAATTACTGGGTCTTAAGGGGTGGTGTGGTGATTGTCTATTGTCTATTTAGCTGCTTTTTAATGATTAGAAATAAAATTTTTACATACCTGCCAGAGATCCATTTAAAGTATAGGGCACACAACTTTGTCAGTCCTGTACTGATTGTTAGAAAATCATAACATAATGATGAGAGTGTGACGGAAAGCAAATATTCACCTGAGTGTGAGTGTTGCAGGACATACATAACCAACAAAAGCAGTTGTCTGTGACACAAGCGACAATTGACCATTTTAACATGATTTGTTAGTTGGCTGATTTTAGACCAAATTTTTATATCTGAGGCATCAAATTTGTGCTGCTATGCTTGCAGTATTATGCAAGATTTCTACTGGATATAAACCCATTTACTGGTGAAACCCCAGTTGACTCTGCCACTGCTTTGGTTGAGAGTGCTCAAAGTTATGCAAATGCTATCTTTTCTGATAAAGTATATAAAATACCTAAAAAAGATAAGAGATCTCTTTTACTTTTCAACATTCTCGCTTTCAACACACCACTCATTGAAAAGCTGGAATTGAATTATGATGTATTTGTAGCTCTCACTGTTTTTTCCGTCTTGATTTGAGTTATACATTGCTCTTTTTGTTTTCATGCTCCTCAGTTTGTATGTGCAGTTGTTGTATTGTTTGCCTGCTGCTCCATTTGCATTTGTTGTTTCCGATTTGTTTTTGCATATTAAATTTGTTTTGGCATTTTCTCATTTGTTTTGCGTATTGTGGTTTGTTGTTGTGTTTTCAGTTTGTTTTTGCATTTTCTGATTTGTTTTTGCATATTCAGTTTGTTTTTGCATTTTGTGGTTTGTGCTTGTGTTTCCAATTTATTTTTGTGTTTTCTGATTAGTTTTTGAGCATTGCACTTCAGGGCCACAGTATTCTTCACTTTAAACTCTGAAAAAATACTACAGTTAAAAAGTAATAACTTTGCTACATTGCTCCTCACTTCCGGACATTGTACAAGCGGCAGCCTTTTTACAGAAGCTCCGTATTTCTCACTGTTACTGTTTTTTTTTTCTGAACTGATTTACTACTTACTAGTCTTATTTGAAATTCGAATTGATCTAGCTTGTCCTTCATACTAATTATTAGATATGGGATAAATGGATTTTAAATAGATTTAAATTTACTGACTAACTGCAGTGCATGCAAACCCAGGCACCAGCTTGTCATGCCTGCACTTCAAATGGGCTGTGAACTTGGATGGAGTCACGAAGAGGACCAGAAGGCTGCCTAATATCTACAACACCTGAAACTGTATAAGAAACTAAGAAAATGAAAGCAGGGTGTATTAAATATGCACATAATCAGCTACTTGCAATCTAAGCAGCTGAGTTACACTTTACCGCAGGAGCTGTGTGTCAACATTCAGCGAGGGGGGATGCCAGCGTGAGAGATGAGCAAAATGAAAAGGTTTTAGAACTGGTCTACCATTCATTGTAATGGGAAATGTTATATCGCTGTCAAATAAAGTGAATGAACTGTCTGCGCTTATAGTGCACCATGGAGCATACAAGCATAGTGGCATTTTATGCTTTATGGAAAACTGGCTTAAATCTGATAGACTGTTTTAATGTGGACGGATTTCATCTTATTTTAGCAGACAGAGACCCAGAAGCTGCAGGGCCAGATGGAGTCAGGCCTCAAGTTTTTAAGGCCTATTCTGACCAACTTAGTCCTGTCCTCTGTCACCTGTTCAGTCTGTCCCTAAGGCTTCAGAAAGTGCCACTACTGTGAAAAACATCCTGCATTGTCCCTGTACAAAAGAAAGTAGATGTCTCTTCAACTAATGACTACAGACCAGGGGCACTGACCTCTCACATCATGAAGACCTTTGAGAGACTGGTCCTGGACTATATGAGTCCTCTTGTGGTAGACCACCCGGACCCTCTGCAGTTTGCCTGTTGGACAAAGATTGGAGTGGAGGATGCAATTATCTTTCTGTTCATGGGGTGTATTGATATATAGCAAAGAGTACAGGTGGAAAAGTTTGTTTCTTGATGCAAAGAAAATTCTCTGCATCTTAACATCAACAAAACCAAGGAACTGGTTATTGATTTTCACCACACCAAAGAGCATCTATGTCTGGTCTGTATTCATGCAGTGGATATGACGGTGGCCCATTTCTACAAGTACTTGGGGTCCATTTTAATGACAGGTTGGACTAGTCTTGGAACACAAAGGAACTATATAAGAAGACGCAGAGCAGGCTCTTTTTGCTCAGGAATCTGCATTCAATGTGGGAAGTGACATCCTTCATATCTTCTACAAATCTGTGATGCCCAGTGCAATATTCTATGCTGTGGTGTGCTTGGCTGGTAACATCACTTCAAGAGAAGCCCACCAAATCAGTAAGCTAATTAAAAGGGCAAGCTCAGTTATAGGACACAATCTGGACCCCGTGGAGGTAGTAGCAAAGGTTAGAAGTAAAACAAAACTGAGTGCCATTATGAATAATGCTGTAGGCTACATCCTCTCTATGACACACTAACACTGTGGACTTTTAGCAAACAAATTATTCAGCAGAAGCATGTCAAGAAACGTTGCTGGGGCTCCTTTATACCAACAGCAATACATCTGCATAATGCCTCACTCTTTTTACTTTTTTTGGTTTATATTAATCCGATTTGTGTCCAAAGTATGTGTGTATATTTATTATTTACAGTAAATACTGACTTACTTATCTACCTGTTTATGTATTTATTTATTTAAAGAGCTTCTGTAAAAAGACAAATTTCCCCTTGGGAAATATCTATCTATCTATCTGTAGGACTTTCTGTTAAAGCATTTATTACAGTATATAGTGAAGCATCTTGGTGCACTAAGGATTTATGTGATTGTTGAAGACGTGTATTGAATCAAATGTAAATTTCATAATAATTTTTCATTATATCAAGTAGTTTACACTCACAAATGAGGTGAGAAATGCTGTTATTACGGAAAATAGAAGACACACATGTATTTTAAGGAATATATATAATGTTTTTGGCAGAAAAAGAAAAGATCAAACCCTGGGTTTTGGATGTAGATGATGCCACTAGATAAGAAAAAAAGAAACAAGAATGGGATAGGACAACACAATTCAGTTTATTATAATATAGTTTAGTTCCCATTTTCTGGAAAGTTGTACAAGTTTACAAAAAAGTAAAACCCATTTGTACATTATTGAACACAAAGCCAATATGCAATTTTTATAGGGAAAAATACTTGTAACACATTATTAAAACTAATTATTAAATGTTCAGTAATTCATATATTAAAGAAATACTCCATAAAAAATATTTTGTATATATTACTTAAAAATGTTCAATCTCGTTTATTTGCAGAGTAGAGAGAACAAAGTTTCTGATATAGTATGAGTCAATGGTGAACAACACTGGTCAACAGCAAATTATATCAAAAAGTCCATAAAAAATTTTACTTCACTTGTGTCAAATAATATACTATATAATAGTGTCATCCAGTCAAAAGCTGACAATATCCCAAACACATGTATTTGTATTAAAATATTGGTAAATAAACAACTTCTAGGAAAATGATTTCATGAAAAAAAAAAAAAAAACACACTCACATTCGAATTGAGAACCTGCCTCCTTGCCTCATTGATTGGTTAGGAATTGTTTTATTGTGTGTGGTCCTATGGTGACCCTGTTTTCCACCTTTTATACTTTTTTTATTGTGTAGACCTTAATAAAACGTCTAAAATCCAATACACTTATCACTCTGTGATCAAGTACTTAAGCACTTCTTCCTGCGTTCCCTTCTACATCTTCAACCTCAGGCAAATAGACAGAATAAAGAAACAGGTGGGAGTTAAGTTACATATTTAATTCTGTACTATTGATAAAAAATGCCCATAAATACAGTATTAAGGAAGCAGAATATTATGGGAATATTTGCGAAACCTACCCTTACAGCCTAAGCAGAACTGTTTCTTACGTCCATTGGCAGCTCTCAGCTTATCTTCAGCCTAGCTTGCTTTGCTACCACATGGCCTTTGAATGGAGTAATGAAACAGGCTATTTGCATGTATCAATATGGCTGCCGAGAAGGAGTTGTCTTAATCATGGTCTTCTCTTCATGGCCAATGGTGAGAGAGAGGTAAAGTCAAGGTGACGAACTTTATACCATTCTTACCACAAAACACAAGCCAATGAGGCATCGTAGTACAGAATGTCCTCCGATTCAAAACCAATCATAAACAGCCATACTGCAGACCGATAGAATTAGTTTATCTGTCCTTTCCAGTTACCAATGAAAGCACTCGGGTACAACAGGGTTCCCCTGTTGCTTTGTTTAGTCAGTTTATGGCCTTCCTGCAGTGGATGGCCCATAGGCTCCAAGTCCAACACAGTCACCGTTGCCAAGCTAGTCTAATACTCCACCCCCACCCGCCATAAGTTTCACATCCTGAGTCAGTTCTAAAGACTGGGGGTTTGGTTAGGTAAACATCAAAGTTCTGCTGTTCTCATCAATGAAGTAAAACTTGTCTTCTGAAACACTAATATTACATTTCCTTATCTATCTTATAAATAAAGACATACAAAATATTTATCAACTAGATAGCATCAACATGCTAGAAATCACTCCACCACAGGAGTCTAGCCAAGTAACAGTTTATTTCATGAGCTTCACTTCATGTGATAACAACAAAATGAGTGTACTGAGAGATATGTAAAACTAATGATTAAAAGTTAAGGACAAGTGAGTGAAAATCTTATCAGTTAGAGAATATGCCTTGTATTTCTGCATAGGCAGATGCTTCAACAAGCAGAAGGTCAAATCACACTTGCAGCTTCATAGACTACAACATATGTTGAATCTGTCCTTCCTAATGATATACTTGACATCATTCATTTAGAATGAATACAGTATCAGAAAACAAGTTGCATGGTACATGTGCCATTGGGAAAGGTTAAGGAAGTTTGTCTCATTCATTCTTAATATATCATCAATCTAAATTTTACATCTTGCATGATAACTTTTCTAATCTAATATGTAAATACATGTCTCTGTATTTTAACTTTATGCTCTTATTGTTGCTTACAAGGAATTGTTTTCCTAAATTGTTCTTATTGTAGTGTTTCAGAATTTTTTTAATTGCTGTGTATAATTGTTTCTGTATTTTGTAACAGGATTATGTTCTCAGACAGCAACCCACTATGAGTTACTATTATTTCAAGTTTCATATTTAAGTACATAATTCCTTTGTAAAGACTATGGAAACCAGGCACCCTACTAGCCACATTATAATGTTCTTTTATCCAAAAAGGTACTAGTAAAGTGTTCATTCAGTTTGCACCTACTTTAAATAAATGCATGTTCTTTTGTTTTCTTAATTTTAAAGAGGATGAAGATGAAAGCTCTTCAGAGGTTTCACAATCTCAGCGATCAAAAAAAGGTGATAACTGTTTTTTCTTTTCTTTTTCTTTGACACTTTGGGTACTTATAATGCAGATGTGCCTTAAATTAACACTTATAATGCATTATTCCAGGTTCAAATTTCCCTTCCATTACAGATAAATTTATTATATTTATTCCTATGTGAAAGTGCAACAAATGGCACTCTGCTATGTAGTAGAGCCCCAAAAGCCTCAGAAGTGACTGCTGATCAATGCATACATGGTTACACATTTAATACAAAGCCATAATAAGTTATCTTTAAGTTTTAATGTACAGAATGAATTTGATAAGATTTATGATTCACAGTTACTTTAAAATAAATTGATTCATATTTTACAATTTCAATGGTGCATCACTGTACTTTGAATATTAATAGTATTGGTCGTTTTTAACACTTTTATTTCCAGTGGCAATAAGGATTTTATTGATCTCAAAAATAAAAAATTTAAAACCAAAGGCTTACATCAATAGAAGGTATTGAAAAGTGATTTGTTGCTTGCATTAGTTACTGTAGGTGTGAAGTCATAAAACTTTGTTCTGTAAAGATGGCACTACCCAGCAAATAAATCAAAACCAATACTGTTTATAAATATAATAGATAGATAGATCTTATAGATAGATCTTTATTGTCATTGTCACTTTTATAAAAGAACAACGAAATTGAAGGTGCTGTCGACTCAGAGTAAGGCATAAGAGTTAAAAAACAAGAAAAGGAATAGTAATAAAAGTACATTACAAATATATACAAATTACACTTGTCATATATATGAATTGCACTGGTTAAATGTACAAATTTTACTGGTTGACTTCAGGTCTATATTGCACATTTAGAGAATGATATGGAGCAGTTTTATTCTGACTTCAGGGCCATGATTGCATTTGGATAAAAACTGTTTTTAAGGCGGTTTGTCCTGGTTTTCATTGCTTTGTATCTGTTGCCCGATGGCAAAAGCTGGAAGAGGCAGTGACCGGGATGTGATGAATCCTGTGAAATGTCTATTGCTTTTTTGCGGCATCAGGAGGTGTAGATTTCTTCCAGAGTGGGGAGGTTACAGCCAATTGTTCTCTCCGCTGTCCTGACGACCCTGTGGAGCACTTTCCTTTCTGAGTAAGTGCAGCTGCCGTACCACACACACAGTCCGTACATGAGCACACTCTCGATGGAACAGTGATCAAAGGCGAGGAGCAGATTTTTGGGGAGATGGTTCTTTCTGAGGATTCTCAGAAAATACAGTCTCTGCTGCACCTTCTTCAGCAGCTCCTTGTTGTTTGCGCTCCAGGTCAGGTCATTCTCCAGCTCAATGCCCAGAAACCTGAACATTGCTACCCTCTTACAATGCAACGATACAGCGTACAAGTGCACTGGGGCAGAAATATCAAGAATCCTCATACCTTACACTACAATACGCTACACTACATACACCAACAAAAAAGAATGGCAACTAATATCAATAAACATCAAACAGCTAGTTGCCAATATCTTCTGATATGGCATTGACTGTGTTACAGTATGGCTGGCTGACTGATGAGCCAAGAGTTGGTTGCTGAAGTTAGTGGGGTTCTCTTTGAAAATCTGTTGTCATCAGTGTCCTGTGTGGTTGTTCATATGGGTCCGGTTGTGTACTGCAGCACTTCAGCCACCTGCTGAAGGATCTTGCAGTCCACTATAATACAGTTGTATTAAAAGACTGGGATACAGCTAGCCAGTGTGCTCTGACCTGTTAGCTCTAGACGTTAGTAACCAGCCAGGGGGATAGATTGACCTTTTTCAATCTCCTTAAAAACAGAAGGTGATCTTTAGCTTTTAAATGTGAAGAACTCCATGAGTTCTCTCACTCTCCTGTAGTCCATAATTAGTTGATCCTGAGGGACAGATTATTGTCATTTTTAAAATAATTATGTAAATAGTGTCATGCATTCCTGGTAAATATACAGAAAAATGTTGCTAAAAAGTTGGAGTGAATAGCGTCAAAATCATCTGCTGAAAAGGCTCCACCCACAGAGTTTCTTCCTAAAAACCCATCCCCAATTTCCCCCAGTCAGTGCACTTTAACAGTTCAGGGTTGAAATGACACATTTGTACTCGTGTTTTAGAAATGTACATAATTAACTATGAAAAGACAAGGAGAGAGAAAAAGAACTGAACAAAAGACTTGACATTGAGAGAAAATACTCATAGATATGTAAGATTGCCGTTATCACTTCTGTAGCTCAATACTTGAAGTTTAATTATTAATTCATATGCATATAGTATATATGTAGTATAGCATTCTTTGAAGTCTAATTTAATTTTTCCCATTTTATGGCATAATCATTTTCTCTAGAAACATATATAATTAAGGGAAGCTGCATTTATAAAGTCTAAAATCGGCCTACAGTTGCAATAAAAATAATTATATATACTTTGAAGGCAATGTATTCATTCACATCTTTAGATTGCACATATACTGTGTCAGAAAAAATTTTTCTTTTTGTGATGTGCTGCCATTTTGAGGAAGGCACTTAATTTTTTTCTGCATACATAACAGTCTCTCACCCACAGGGGAGTAGTTATGGGTAGTAACGGAAATTGTATTCTCCGTATTTTTCATTTCATTTTCACATCCAGGTATGCAGATTTTAGGAGAAAACTAAATAGCGACAGACATGTGATGTACTTTTTAGATTATTCATTATGTCTACACAACAGCGAGTCCACCTGGCTACATAGCACCCAATACACAAGCATGACTTTTAGTCATGGGGCGAGTCAGACTTGCTTACTGCAGCTGATCTCATTGGTGGACTTGTCATACTGCATACCAACATTCCAGCACAGTCCTACTCGGCCCTTTTTGTGACAGCCAGTAGTGTGCTCCCTGACAGAGCTAGCATCATATGAAGAGTTAACAGTGGGGCGAGTTCAGCTGCAATCTCTGCCCTTTTCTTTTCCATTCTTTTCCATTCTTTTCCACACCCACTATCCTTATTCTGCATGGCTGCATTCTATGCATTGTACTTCAGGATGAGCATTCATTGTTTGTCAGCTGTCATGGACATATAGTCCACTCCTGCAACTAAAGATAAAACCAAAACTGTTTGATTTTCTCAAGGATTAGTTGGAGTGAGTCACTGGGTATGTCACATCGCAATGGGCTTCTCAAGAGTGTGTAGCCGACTCCCTCAGACTCGCTATGATTATGTAAATGAAGGCTATATTTGAAAATCACTGGATAATTTGTGTAATGGGACATGGCCTTAACATAAAAACTTTATAATGGCAGATGCTGTGAGTCGAGAATATTCAGGTATATTCATTAATATCTTTAGAATGCACATTAGGTATATCAGAAAAGTGCCTTTTGTTTTCATAAACATTCCTATGAACCACAAAAATTTAACATGTTCCTGAAACCAGAACTTGTACTGCTTTGATGCGGTTGTAACTTGTAAGTTTGCATGCTACAGATGTAAAAAAAATAGTTTTGTCTTCACACTTTAACTTACTCTTTAATTTTCTTTTCTTTAGGATTCCTTTTATCCTTATCTGAAACGATAATTTCATTCTTCGGACTTCAACATGTAGAAGGTACTCTATAGCTTTCCTTTCTTTTTTCCTGAATAGCCCTAATAAAGTACAGGAAAGTAATTCTTACATATCTTTAAATTTAACTTTGCTAGTATGTAGAAAATGCTTTTACATGATGAATGAAGTAAAAAAAAAAAAATTAGTAAAACGTTTATATTTGACATTTATTGACTCTAGAGGTTGAACTAGAATGAGCAGGTTTACTGATAGATAAATTTATATCAAGTAAAACTAAATTGAAATTCTTAATTGTAAGGCTGTTTAAGTTAATTGAAAATGCAGTAGGAATTACAACAGTTTACCTGTTGATTTTTAAAACCAATTTTGTTGATGTGTAAAGTATAAAGCATAAATTGCTTTCCTTTTTACCTTACAGAACTTTTTCAGAATGTACACTGTGATAGTAAAATTGCAAGTTTTTTTAATCCCTAAGATAATTAATTCTATGGCAGTAGATTGATCCGTTAGTTACAGTATAGGATTTGCAAACATTGCACTGATCCTACTAATATTATGATACTGGCATCTTTGTTAATTTTTTTTTAAATAATACAATTTTCAATGAGCTTTTGTATTCTTTTTTGTGTTGTGAACTTTCAGTTTCACTTTTGCTGTGTAGATGCATTGTTTGGATAATTTATTTTTAATTATTCATTATTGTTTTTTTGTTTAGCACAAAATCTTCCTGTTTTTAGTGGGCTCCTCCACTTTGTCCTCCCTTTGTCAAAACACGATTGTCCCCTGGTAGGTGCACAGTACCGGAAGTAGCGTTATGTGATATCATTACATTGACCATATAAACTACATATCAACATCATGAGATACATTGCTAAAACCACTCAAGAGGGCTTTTTCTTTTAGTTACTGGTGTTTTGGCCTGCTTGCTTTAGATTCTTGACCATTATTTTTGATCATGTTTTGGGCTTTATCGCACATTACTTTGGCTTTCAGGTAATGACCCTCACTGTTATTTAGGATTCCATCTTTTGGTCCTATTTTACTTTGCTCTTGTGACCTGCAGTATCCATCTAGCAGAGAGAACAAATAATATTTTACAGGTTTTATTATTTACATTAAGGTTGAAAAAAATAATATGTTAACATAATGTATTCATGTTGTAGCTTATAGAAATTGAATATCCTTTTGTGATATAGAGTATATTTGTAGCATGATGAGAACAGCAGAGCATGGTGATTGCAGCACTGACAGTAATGCTGATGGCAGACCTTCATCATTACTGCAGGGGTTGTTTGTTGCTGCTGTGGGTTTTCCTTTTATTAATTACTCCTGCCATAGTTCCTTTGGACATTCTTTATTCAACAAATATAAGAGAGCACTGACAAATGAACACACCAGTTCACTATGACATGCCATCCCTTTACAAGTCAGCATTTGACAAGTCCAGTAGGGGAGATTCCATCATTGTTGTTGAAGTTACTATGGTGGTCCATGGTGGTAAGGCTATGAGGGGGTTGAGATCCAAACAGAGATGTTGAAAGCAATAGAGTTTTATTGGGATGATGTGGTTAATGTATCTATTCAATGTTGAATGTAAGGATGGTAAAGTACCCTTTTACTGGCAGACTGATGTAGTAGTCCCTAAATTAAGAAAGGTCACCAGAGGCTGTGCTCCAACTACAGAGGGATCGCACTCCTCAGCCTCCCAGGGAAGGCCTATGCTGGGGTTCTGGACTCCTGGAAAGAATTTCAAGGCACAGTCGAGGTTGTGAGGGTGTCTAGTTGTGGAGGCTAAGGCTAACATCATTGCTTTATGGAGATGATGTTGTCCTGTTTGCTTCATCTGATCTTCATTCAAGTGATTTACTGTTGTGTGTGAAGTGGCAGGGATGAGGATCAGCACTTCCAAGTCTGAGGTCATGGTTCTATCTTGGTAACGAATTGACTGCCACGTTGTATTATTTAGGGACCATTCATATCGCTTTACTGCTTTACCAGAACATTCCTAAACTGCTTTAAATGTTTTTTTCCCATTATTTTCAATGACACTATTCACACCTAAGCATTTTAGAAGCAACTGCATGTAGCAGTTTTTAAGAGTTTTAAGCCAATCACTTGTTTCATTGAAAAAGAAAGCAAAGAGTGTTTGGGAAACTAAAAAAAATGCAGGTGTCATTGTGCATGCGAGTGGTTTCGTTATCTATTGACGGTGAGATAGGTAAAGTGTGCACATACTCAAGTGACAAGAATTCAACAAAATTTACAAGTATACATTGTGGAATAAGGCGCTATATCAGCACCAACCCGACATAGACTGACACCGGAGGCACGTAAAAATAAAACAAAAATTTATTTTATCTTCAGCCATGGGACACGTCTTCCCCATGTCCCACAGGCCCTACACAGTCCCCAAAACACACAAAAAGAAAATACCAAACCACACTCTTCTTCCTCCACTCCTCCCAGGCAGCTTAGTCCTCCTCCTCCCGACTGTGACGCCTCGAGTAGTGGCTGCTGGCTTCTCTTTTAGCCCACCCGGAAGTGCTCCAGGTGATGATTGACCTAATTCAGGCTGCACTTCCTGGTGTGGCTGCATCCTCACCCACATGGGCTCAGGAAGCCGTGCAGCTCCCCCTGGCGGTGGCCACGGAGCCCAACAGGGCTGACCTCCAGTGTTCCAGGGTAAGTAATTAGCCTCCCATGACTGCTCCCCCAGATTCAGTGCCAAAGAGGCATCCTGGCTGGGCATGGGTCCCGGCCGTCCGCCACAACATTTAGTTTTAATCATGTTAAAGTTCATTACAGATGTTTTAACATATAGGCAGAGCTGACACTCCTTCCTTACAGTGCCAACTATATGGGGTTTGCATGTTCACTCTTCTTGTATTTGTGCATCAATTGCTTTTAGCGAGTGTGTTTAGCTGTGTAGTGTTACCTGTTTTAATAATGAATACTGAAAACATGCCAGTAACACTTTTCAATTGTGAAAATATGTTTTGTCCATTCTGTAGTAAATAGCACCCATCCCCTATTTCCATCCCCAATCTGAGCCCCATGCTGAAAAACCATATCACACTGTTTCAAAATATGTTTAGCAAACAACTGAATTAAAACTAAACAGGTACTTTAATATGTTTCTGTTACTGGATTGCAAGCAGCACATTCTTTTCTGCTTGGCTGTGAAATTGAGCCCTGAGAAAGATTGGTTCATCGTTCAGCACATTTGATTTTTGCTTTATTAAAACTACTGCTGCTGTGATGATCACTGCCTCCCTGTGACCCTAAACTGGGCCGATTAAGTTTTACTCTCAGCGCATGCAGGATTAAATATATATAAATATAATTTATGTTCAATTCTTTTGAGTTGATTACTGATGTATAAGATAATTCCCTCTTCACTAAACATTACTAGACAACCAGATGATGTTGCAGTGAGAGCAGCGGGCAATTTTCTTTTTTTGGTGCAAGGTGAAATAACATTTCTTTTTGTTTGTTTGTTTCTCACATATCACTGTTTACGTGTTTATTGACATCTATGTGTAATCCTGGACTTTTTCAGGATGCTGCCTGTTACATACAAAGCCCAGAAATATCCTAGTGACTCCCTTTGCTGCAAAACAGGGTGAACCCAATATGTGCGGTCACAACACTAATGACACCTGCTCTTCAGCACTGTGATCGCCAGGCACTAAAGTCATAGAAGTTATTACAATGCCTGAAAAATGCCTATAAAAGCCTTAAAATGCTTGCATGACACATGCAAAAAGCCATTGAAAAGTTTGAAAAACTAAACAAACGCTGGAAATGTACAGCGTGTATGGGTCCTAAAGCTATTTTTAATACGTCACTCTATTCTGACAAAGGTTCTTACATGTTTGTTTTGTATGATTTGTTGTTTATTTTCACTGCAAGAAAGACGGTTCCTTTTAAAATGCAATTATTTTAGATTGCTCAGTTTGAACATCTTTATGGTTTCAGTGTTTGGGCCTTTAGATTTTTTTTGGTGCATCTAGGACTAAGGTACTTCTGTTCCTCTAATGATTTGTTTAAAATGAAACTCTGATTAAAATTCAGCGGCCATCTCTGTATCATGGTACCACCAACGTCAGAAAAAGCAATACTTGGTTTCTTCATCAAGTTTTTCTTCTCTTCTTCAGTATTCTCTACTCTTTCTGGCTTTGTCTTATTTTAGATGGCTTATTTTATTGTTGAATTATAAACGTTTCATTCTTAAAACAGTACACACGGTAAAAACATAGTTTTTAATATGTTATTATCACTGTTGACAGCAAATCTTTTATTGTTGTCTCGTGTACTTGTTATGTATATTTATCTTTAGAAGTAAATCATAAATTAATAAGCAATTTTCTTGAATGAGATATATTTTCTGCCCATAATCAATTAAGACATTTTTACCTATTTAAAATACCGTAATTCTTAGAAACTGGAAAAGAACTTGGTTGTTTAATCAGAAAAGCAACATAGTGAAGTGAAGACAGAAGTTCAAGGAAAAGTGATAAGCAAGATGATTTGTAAATTAAAGTGACATCTCTGATAATTTTTTTTTATCTTTTTAGCTGATGTGTTATTTGACACTGAAACAGCACATCCCAGGATTGAAGTTTCTGATAATGGTAAAGAGGCGTACTTTGGATATGGTAATGATACTGGAGATGGAAATAGCTTTGACCGTTTGTATTGCATTCTGGGCAAAGATGGATTCTCATCAGGAAAGCACTACTGGGATGTAATAGTCAAAAATAAGAAATCCTGGGATTTAGGCGTTGCAACAGAAGGAGCTGAAAGACAAGGAACACCCCGTCTTACCCCTGAAAATGGTTACTGGATCATCTCTCTTCGAAATACTGAAGACTTAATAGCTCAAACTAATCCTCCTAAATTTTTGACTATGAAGGAGCAGCTTAAGAAAGTTAGAGTTTCAATAGACTACAAAAAAGGGGAAATTTCTTTTACTGATGCCAACAGTGGATTTTGTTTTCACACTTTTAGTGATATTGTATTCAATGATAAAGTCTATCCATTCTTTAGTCCATGCGGATATGATAAAACGTGTTACTGTGAGGAGCCAATGATTATTTGCTCCCCTAAGTGATTAAAGTATATAAGATTATTTGATTCAGTTTGGCACAGTGGCAGGGTGCATAATCCAGAATGCTCCCTGCATGGAGTGTACATGTCCTGCCCATGTCAGGCTGGGCTTTCTCTGGGTGCTCTGGTCTCTTCCCTAACCTGCAAAGGTGAATTGGCATTGTCAAATTGGCCCCGATGTGTGTGTGTGTGTGTGTGTGTGTGTGTGTGTGTGTGTGTGTGTTCACTTTGTGATGGACTGATGCCCTTTCCGAGTGTTATTCCTGCCTTGTGCTCAATGTATGCTGGGATACGCTAATGCTACCCTGCAACCCTGCTTGAGAAAAGTGGGTTAAGAAGACGGATGAGTAGATGATTCTGTCTCTTTTTTATCACTCTGAATGTACAGTAATTGTTTAGTTTTCAACAGATTTCAGCTATTTTTTATAAAGTTTTATTTACTTCTATTCAGGCACAGTTTACTGACTATTAGTGTTTTTATAAAGATTGTATAGTTTTACATACCTTGTACTTAGTTTTTGTCCAACAACTAACTTGTTGAGATATTAATTTGCAGTTAATATACTTGTTCCTTTGTGTGATTACTAGCATTTAAAGTCTTACTTTGTATAGCCATAATACATTCTGACATGATATCAAAAATACAGTCTTACTTAGTATATGTTTAATTAAAATGTTTTTCATTTTCAGTCCTAACTAACTTTTCCAGTGTAGGATCACAGAAACATGAGTGTGCTTAAAATCTCATTTGTAAGTCAACAGTTTCAAGTGGCATTTTGGTGAAATACAGTATGTTTTATAAATTGTATGATGCAGAGGTCCAAAGTAAAATTCACATTAAAAGCTTCTATATTGGCATCCATCCTATGGAACAAATGTAGCAATTATACTGATTAAAGCTGATAATAATGATGATTTCTATACAACCTTTGTGCCTTTGATTTTTTTTTGTCTTGTAACGGTGCTGGCACGTTACATTAATCTGTGGATGGCCTGAGTGATAAGTTACCAGCAGTATGAGATGGCATTCTGTCACTCAAATGAGGCTGACATCCTGGATCTAAAGTTTGAGTTGCAGTATCTTTATTGGAAGAAAGACAACCCACAGTCTGTTACTTAGGCAGCTCCACCACTGCTTCTTCATCCACTAAGGTCCATTGCCCTGGGTATATGGCCACCGGTAGAGCTTGAGAAAGGATCAGTTTGAATTAGATGATGGGGCTAAGGAATTTGTATCAGATTATGTTGTGACTGATTCTAGGCGAGCCATATGAGTCTGAACTGATGGCAAGTCAGCACAGGTAATGGATGAGGCAAATCGTAGCAGTTGTTATAGAGCAATTGAAGAGGGGTAATCTTGAAGCTGAAATCCAGGACGTGGAACAGCAGTGTAGTGGCAGTTCAGGAAGGGAGACAACCAAGAGATGGCTACATCTGCAGCTCCACACAAAGAACTTTGCTTCTCCTCATATACCGGACTGGATTTTTGCACAAAAGTACAGCATTCAACATCTCTGCTACAGCACGTATCAGCACAGCACTTAACAACCCTGCTGTGCCACCTGACAACACACCGCTCAAGGCCAATGCTGATACGCCCTCACCACTGGCCACATAAGTGGAACAGCACAAAGGAAGACTACCACTGAATTTCAAATAATTTACACATCACTGTGTAAGTTGGAGTTGGTCACTCAAAGGCAGGGTTACATAGAGATACTGATATGTTGCGTCCACCTTATTATGACATTGGTGATGAGGCACCAGCACTTTAATCTGGCATTTTGACATTCAAATGAGCAGCTTCAGAGCAACTACAGAGGACCCTATAAAATGGCAAGCCTGCTAAAGTCACGTGACCTCCAACTAAAGCAGCTGAGTGAGTTGTCTTTCCAAGGACAGTAAGTTTCCTAAAAGAGTAATATAAGGAGCAAAGAATCCATTTGGTTGGTGCTGGTGAGCACTATGCAGTGCTATAGGATTGCTGAAAGATTATTTCACAATTTCCTTCAAGATGCAGAAATAGGTATTAATAAAATACAAGATCATGCATTCTTATACTTACTGGTTTAATGGAATGCAGATCACAACTGTGTCAAATGTCCAAGTAGCTTATCATACCTTAGTGTTGAGTCCACAATAAGACCTAATTTCTGATTTTCACCCAAAATCCCTCTTTAGATTAATTGTATTTAATGTAACTTTTCAAAAAAATAATACAAAACTATTTTTATAGAATGAAGAGATCATAGAAATCTAATATTTGGTTTTAACCCTCTCTCTTTTAAAATCCACTATGATATTCGTCTCATGTTCTTAGCTCAGTTATTTGATCCTTGCTCTTCTGGTTTTGACTTCCGCTAGTTTAGTTCACCACAACCATCTCCTGAGTCCATTTCTCTTTCCACTTAGTACAGCACAGTTCAGTTTCCACAGATTGTATCTCTCTCTTCCATTCTCCTCCAAAGTGGGGTGTACCTGGTGCATGAAAATAGAAAGTGAACTTCTGCTTAACCAGCAGTCCAGGGCTTCTCTGCCATGGAACTTAGTACCCTGGTCTGTGAGTAGCCCATATGGATGCCTTGTTGAGTCAAGAATCTTCCTGAGGCCATCAGGAAGGGGTCTGTATCTAGTCTTTAATGGCATGGACCACAAGAGTCAACACCCATACTGAAGAAAGAGGGTTTGGAAAGACATAACCACATTGGAGGTAAATCTGCCATTTCTGGCATTACTGGTTCAATTTACAGCATTCTAAACGTTGGTTTTGATGTTTGTAGATAGCCTCACATTTTCATAATAATAATAATAATAATACATTTTATTTATATAGCACCTTTCCCATGCTCAAGGCACTTCACAGAGTCTTAGAAAAAAAAAACAGCAGGGTATATGTAACATTGGATGCAAATGTTTTCCTGAATAGAACAATGATAACAAAGCATTAAACAGAATAAAGGACAATAAACCAGAGTGAAATACTAAATTCAATACTAAAAGAAAAACCTAACAAATAACCTAATTTTTGATATAACACACACACAAATTATCCTGAGCACCTGGACAGAGAGGTAAACTGAAAGAAAGGACAGAATGTTAAGTTAAAAGCCTTCCTAAATAGATGAGTTTTAAGTTGTTTTTTAGAAGAATGAATGGAGTCAGCTGATCTGATTAATTTTGGGATGTCATTCCAAAGTCTGGGTGCTATGGAGCTGAAGGCCCTGTCACCCATAGAGTGCAGGTTAGTGTGAGGCACAACAAGTTTACCAGAATCAGAGGACCTTAGTAGGTAAACAGGAGCATAGTGGTTTAGAAGGTCACTGATGTAGTCCGGTGCAAGGCCATTTAAAGCTTTGTAGGTTATTAATAGAATTTTATATTCAATCCAGTAAGACACAGGGAGCCAATGAAGGCAAAGCAGGAAGGGTGTGATGTGCTCTCTGTTGCTGGTTTGAGTAAGGACTCTTGCAGCAGAGTTTTGAATCTACTGGAGCTGTGATGTAAGATTAGAAGGGGCACCTGCCAGTAGGGAATTACAATAATCGATGTGGGATGTGATAAAAGCATGGACAAGTTTCTCAGCATTAGAAAAAAAGAGGAATGAGCGAACACGGGATATGTTACAGAGGTGAAAGTAAGAAAGTTTCTTAATGTGATTTATGTGGGAAGAATAAGAAAGGGAGGAATCAAAAATGGCACGGGGATTCCTTGCATCAGAAGAAGGTCTGATGAGATCACCATCAAGAGTGACTTAAAAGGAGCTCATTTTCTTAAGTAGCACTTTAGTTCCAATTTGCAGGAGTTCAGTTTTGTTGCAATTTAATTTTAAAGAGTTCTGCTCCATCCAGGTTTTAATTTAACTGAGGCAGGTTGTGAGCTGACAAAGCTCTGATGAAGTTCCACTTTTAACATTGAAGTAGAGTTGAGTATCATCTGCATAAAAATAATAGCCCAGTCCATAGCTACGAATAATATGACTGCGAATTTGTATGAACTGTACTGTAATTTTTTTCGTGACATCGTCTCAGTGCATACTGAAATACAGTCTGTCTTAAATGACAGCTAATGATCTTTTTTGATATTTCCTAAAGGCCAGTTTTTCTTGGTTTGTTTTTTAATATATTTTGACTCTGTGTAAATTTAAAATTAATTATTTTAAGCACATTACCCATGTTCATTCCTTGTATAGATATGTAACATTTGGTAAGAACAAACAAAAATTTTAAATTATATATATATAAAAAAATGCTTTTTAAAAGCTATGCTTACATTAAGTTAAAAAGTGTACTAAAAAGTAAAAAATAAGTCTCTCATACATCACTCATAAAATAAAAGGTGGGCGCTTTCCCAGGTTATTATATTTAGTCCATTTATTTGAATGTAACATTGCAGGGAGACAGGACCTGTCAAGGCAGCATTGGCACAAGGCAGGATCCAACCCTTGATGCAGCGTCAGTGCACGGGAGAGCAAATTAACACACACAATAATGTTTAATGAAATCAGGAGTAATTAGGAGTTGCCAGACAGTCTAACCTTTACTGTATGTAAAAAATTGATCCCAAATAAAAGCCTACACTCAGTATGCAGTGATTTCTGAACCAAATCTGAAGGAATTTAGAGGTCATAATTTGAAAATGTTTGGTTGTTTTAGTTTGACAGCGAATGCACACTTTGTAATATTAAACGAACACTCCACTCATTTTGATTCCTTTGCTTGCTTCAAAAACATACACCTCCTACAACCTTTAAAAAACCTGTTACGTTTAGAATAATTCTTCATCTTGCTTGATAATTTTCAATATAATGCTGTTTGCTGACGTAGAGCATGCAGTCAATCACTGGATGCAACAATGGCACCAACTTTTGAAAAAAAGCCATACTTTTATTAAGTTCCAAATATACTATGAGCATTCCTGTTTGAGTTGGGGAAGGAGACAATCCAACTGCAGAGCCAGAGCACCATACGTCACTGCAGGTCTATGCCAGCAGTTCTAGACCAGCACTTATAGGATGGAATTTAAGATTGGGGGTTAGTACGGTTAGTGTGTACGGTAAATGTTTAAGGTTAGGGGTTAGTTAATATTAGAAGGTAGTTTTCTTAAGGTTAGGGTTTGGTGTGGTTAGTTTGTCAATCAATTTTATTTCTGATGAGATATAAACATCTATTACCATACCGCTGGTCTAGACATGAGGTGATGTCACTTCCACCCTGAAACTGCTTGGCACAGGACCTGTGGTGACTATGGTGCTGTTGCTCTGCAGGTCAATACTCTCAAAGGAAGAAGAGGCCTGCAGCCAGGTACTCATGGTAAGAGTTGCCCCTTGTGACTGGCTAGTTAGCACTGACTATACTCATTGGCCAGGAGAACAATGCCCCATTGCGGCTGCTTTCACTCTCAAATAATTTTGACAAGAACACAAATACATGACCAAATACTTTGAAAAATGTGTCACATGAGCTGAAAATGTAAGTCATGCTTACAAAATTCAAGTTGCGCTTGAATGGACTTTAGCAGTAACTCCATTTATGAGCACTGCCAAAAATAAAGTGACCACAAAACACCTGCAAAGTGTATCACTCACGCTCAAAATGTAACTCACGCTTGTAAAATGCATGATACCCGGACACAGACGTATCACATACTGCTGGTAGGCAAGAGAAACTCCAAAGTACTCCCAAGAGCAAAACATACAAGTGTGGGTACTATGTACTGAACCATTTTAAGCACTGCATTAATTGCAAAATCATTGATGTCATGGAATATTTTGTTTGTAAATTAGAAAGGCACACTTTGGAACTAAAGAAAAAATTGAGGAGTGCTAAAACTAAAGTTGTACTACAGTAAAAACAATACAAAACGATATCTATGTACAAAGTAAATGTATGTTTCTATAGCAGTTTTAGTAGAGAGATTCACATTACATTAGTGATTTGCAATTAGCGAACAAACTAGTTTTGAGCATGAGTGTACTGGTTCAATGGTATTAAAGAATGAATCTTTTTGAGGTATGTGCAGTGTGTGCTACATTTTATAATGCATTCTGTGTCCCACACCAGTCTGGGACTATCATTAACTTCTCCTAAATGGCTGCTATGCTGTCTTCTGGAAATAGCCAATCAGTAAACTGTAAACAGTAAAAAAACGGTCATGATGACAAATAGCCAATGATTGACTTGGTAAATTTCACCAAGCACCTCTCATTGAACGTTTCACTCCAACTGGGTGACTATGACTGTCTCAGTACACTGACTGATTAAGGAACCTCATGCCCCATACTGATCTAGAGAACCATTGCAAGTTTGTTCACATACTGAACTAATGAACAAACTGCAGACAAGAGTGCACTGAACTAGTTCACTGAAAGAATCGGTTATCATTTTTATGCAGATGATACTCAACTCTGCTTCAATGTTAAAAGTGGAACTTCATCAGAGCTTTCTCAGCTCACAACCTGCCTTAGTGAAATTAAAACCTGGATGGAGCAGAACTCCTTAAAATTAAATTGCAACAAAACTGAACTCCTGCAAATTGGGACTAAAATCCAACTTAATAAAATGAGCTCCTTCCCAGTCAATCTTGGCGGTGATCTCATCGGACCTGCCTCTACTGTAAAGAATCTTGGGGTCATTTTTGATTCCTCCTTTTCTTACTCCACCCACATAAATCACATTACGAAACTTTCTTACTTTCACCTCTGTAACATATCCCATATTCGCTCTTTCCTCTCCTTTTCTAATGCTGAGAAACTTGTCCATGCTTTTATCACATCCCGAATCGATTATTGTAACTCGCTGCTGGCGTGTGCCCCTTCTAATCTTATATCACAGCTCCAGCTTATTCAAAACTCAACTGCAAGAGTCCTTACTCGAACCAGCAGCAACGAGCGCATCACACCCATCCTGCTCCGTCTTCACTGGCTCCCTGTGTCTTACAGAATCGAATATAAAATCCTACTAATAACCTACAAAGCCTTAAATAACCTTGCGCCAAACTACATCAGTGACCTTCTCCATTACTATGTGCCTGCCCGCTCACTAAGGTCCTCTGATTCTGGCAATCTTGTTGCGCCCCACACTAATCTACACTCCATGGGTGACAGGGCCTTCAGCCGTATAGCGCCCAGACTCTGGAATGACCTACCGAAATTAATCAGATCAGCTGACTCCATGAATTCTTTTAAAAAACAACTTAAAACTCATCTGTTCAGGAAGGCTTTTAGCTCTACTTGACTTTATTACCCTTCTCTCAGTTTACCTCTCTGTCAAGATGCTCATGTAACCTGTATGTGTGTGTGTGCTAGACCACCGATTCTGTTGTCTGTTAGGCTTTTTTTTTCTCTGAATTCACTGTCGTAATCTTTTTTATTTATTTATCTGGTTTGTGCAATGCTATATACTGTATACCCTGCCGTTCTTTCTTATATTCTGTAAGTGCCTTGAGCATGGGAAAGGCGCTATATGAATAAAAAAGTATTATTATTATTATTATTATTATTATTACTGAATTGTGGAACAAACTGCTTACAAGTGACTTGCAGTACATTGAATCTCACTGATGATATACTGTATGTATGTAAGGTAGCATCATAAAGGACAGGATATAAAAGATGGAAATTGCGGAAGATTAATCCAAAAGTGAAATCAGTTTTAGTCAGTTATATTTTAATGTTCTCAAAGTTTTATCGTTATGTTTGGACTATTGTAAGGTTCTGTTTGTACGACTGTTTTTTATTGTTGAAATTTTATGTATTGTCAAAATTCAATAAGAGGATTATTATTAGTAGTAGTATATGTGAATTACTTATTTTTTTGCTTTTTTATATTGTTTGTATTGTTTGGTTGTTAAAGTCGTTATACTGTCATGATACTATTCTAGATTTTAAACTAGAATATTGCTTACTGTTGTTTTTGAGATGAACGAATCAGTGATTCAAAGATTCGAATCATGGTTTTGAACTGAAGGAAATGGATCGAAGCAAAAAGAATCGTTTTACACATCACTACATCATATACATAGAGAAAGACAGCGGAGCGTCCCTAATTTATCATGTGACATAAAGACGTAATTTGATTGGCTGTTTTCCGGAGCCCCTGAGCTGTGGAAGTCTGCAGGCGGACTCTGTTATTCAGAACACGGCGGCGTAGCTGGTAGAGCAGTTGCGCGACAGCTCAGTAAACCAGCATTAAACTTACTGTTAATGAGTACAGTTTGCACTGGATACAGTCAGCTTCTTGGTATTTCAAAAATTCGCCTGCTGTTTTGATTAGTAGGCCTATTTCTAAATTAACGCGTATATCTTTGCATTAATTCTGCGTCTTAATTGTGAAGAATGCATATCTAAACAATCCACAAACATTATGACAAAACATAAACAATGGTATTTTTATTTTCGTTTTCCATATTGCAGTGTCAGCGTCATATTTAATGAGCCAATTGGAAGCTGACTTTTGAGCTGAACAGTTTCACTTTCCTTTTTAATGGACTGTAAGTGTAAACGTTCGTTAACTAACTTTTTTTAAGTACTAAAACGAAAATAAACTTTCGTTTTTCTGGATAATATCAATTTATGTATAATAAATGATTCGGGCGATTTCGGGTTGCGGTATTGGATTAGGAGATAATGGATGGGCTGGCTGGTCGGGTCGTGTAACCTTCTACTGTATTTGTCCAAGGACTCTTCTCTCCCACCCTGTTGCTTAAAGGATTTTTGTAACAAAATATTAACAGCAAATAAATTGACACGCATGAGGCCAAAGCAACATGAGCAGAGCGTTGATTACGTCGCATTACTGGACTGGTTTTGTGTTAAGGCTGCCGTTTTGAGTGGCAGATTTAAGAGCTTTTTAGCGTGTAGTATTTTAAAGCCTGCATTTATTTAGTGCATGCGGATGGATGAAAAGTATTTGGTTCTGTAATGTGAAATTATTCTTTGTTTGAACAGCTGTCTGTAATCGTAGTGACGATATCACATAACATTATGAAAACAATGCAGCAGTATTATTAATAATGTAATATGTACAGGGCATAGTGCAGTTCTTACCTTTTTGTCTGGCCAGCATGATGTAAACTCATTACTTATTTCTGCACACTGGTGGGAGAGTGAGAATGCTAGACTGACATTAATTCTTGTAGTCTCTCTGAAATGCACTTCTATGATACATAAAGAACAGCATTACCTGTCCTTTATTTAGCTGTGTGTAGTGTGCCACTGTAGTGTACATTTTAGTGTACATGATGAGTGTCACTTTTGGAAATGTTTCTAGAGAGAGAGAGAGAGAGAGAGATCTATACAGGCATTTTATAGTTATGCTAATGTATATGTAAGTATATATGTAGAGTATGTACTGTATTTATAGATCCTTTTAAAAATACAATTATTATATAATTGTTATCCTCTGTACTTCTCATTATATTTTATTCCCTTAACTTTATATACTCTTGTTAACTGTATGAACTGTTTCTGCTTTGGCAAACCAGGGTGATTATTGTCCTGCTAGTAAAACTTATTTGAATTGAAAGCAAGCAAGAAACAGAGTGGTGTGTAGAGATTTACAAGCTGTGCATGTTTGTTAGTACATTTTGGAAGTTTTGATATTAATAAAAATGGCCCTTTCTGGCAAGATACAGTCATCAGCCTTCCTTAACTCATGCTTACAATAACACATACAACCTCTTTTCATACATATTTTCTGATTAAAAAAGAAGTACACTTTATTTAAAATGTGGATTTCTGTTACAGATTTGACTCCTGTGGTTTATTTTGAAGAAGAACATGATGAATTCCTGTGGCATAAGGTATAAGTATTTTATTTTAAACATTAAACAATAATGACATCACACTGGAACAGTCAGTAAACTAAATTAAACTAACCCTTTAAACTGCATATATATTTAATTTATTTTTAATGTTTTAAACTGCCACATAGCTCTAATAGGTACCCTTTGCATAGAGAGACAGCTTTTGTTCACTGAAATGAACAATTACAGCCCATTAATAGTGAGCCCAGGATAAAATGTGTTTCAAAATGGAGTTAAGGAAAATTAAGTAATTTGAAATTAAATAAAAACTAGTGAAAAAAAGATTGGAGAAAGTCTACCGAGCATTTACAGCATTAGTTGTGGGCAAATAGCATACTACTTATATAAACTGGGCTTTGTGAGCTGACGCAGGTCACTTTGTGCTGCACTCACCTGCTATTAGAGAATTCCTCACCATCAAGTCACCTTTGTTATAGCATAGTTTATAGGAACAAATGCTTACTGAGCACAGCACTTTTGTTGCCATATAGTTTCTGATTCACAGCACAGTGGGTTTAATTCTTGGCATGTTGGATGTGGATGTGGAGTTTGTATGTTCTCTGTGTGTCCATTAAAATCAAGCAATATTGTGTTGTGGTTAAAGTACTGTACTTTAAATCCCAATGCTGAATTTCAATTTTGTCTCTGGCTCACTGACCTTAACCTGGCTGTGCTCAAACTAAAAACAGAAAAAGTGAAATATTTTATACTTTCTTTATAATTCCGAAGCACCTTGGGATGATAATTCACAAAATGATGTTATTTTAAATAAAGATTGTTTTATTCTGTAATCAGTTGGAACAATCTCACTGTTGAGTTCCTGGAGTTAGGTTTCCTGTGAACAACCAAGCACTACTTTTAAAATGAAAATAAATAGTATATTACAGGCTTAATCTTTGCAGCAGGAAATAGTTGGATGTTTGGTGGTTCTTGTGTCTCTTTTTATTCTTTGATACTTGTAATTTCAATCCTGTTTAATGAAATCTATGATTTAATCGGGCATAAGCACTATAAGCAGGTAGTGAGAGGTGCACAAGAACATAAGTGTCACAAAGGTTGGTACTACAGCACCCTGATTATAAAAGGGCTTCTTTAAACATTTATGGGTAAATACTTCATGATCCCAGTATTTTTTTCATTTTTAGACTTTTTATCTCAGTAGCTGTTCACTTTCTAATATCTCAGGTTAATTTAGATTCTCCTTGATATTTCTTCATATGTTCTCATTTTAGTTTTATGAAAAGTATTGCTGGTTTTTGAAGCATTGTTCTTCTTTTTGTATGTTCATATTGTACCTCATATTGAACCAAACTAATCAGTAAATTAATCGATATGTTTTTCAAAGCAACACAAATACGACCAGTTCTACTTATTTATCAGTGGAAGAGGGCACAGTGCTTCGTGTTTCCATTTCACAGATTTACTGTCCTGGGTTTGAATCTCATGCCATGTTGTTGTGCATGTGGAGTTTTCATGTTTACCCCGTGTATGTGTGTTTCCTCCAGAAACGTTCACTTTCCTTCTACATTCCCTAAAAATGTAGTTTTGGTTAACTGATGTTTCAAAATTGGCCTTATAAGAATGTGGCTTTGCATGGGCCTTGCAATATCCAGGACAACAAAAACAACAACATTTATTTATATAGCATGTTTTCATACAAATGATGTAGCTCAAAGTGATTTACAAGATGAAGAAAGAAAAAAGAAAAAAATATAAAAATAAAATTAGGCAATACTAATTAACAAAGAATAAAGTAAGGTCCGATGACCAGGGAGGACTGAAAAAACAAAACAAAAAAAAAAAAACTCCAAGAGGACTGGAGAAAAAAAATCTGCAGGGTTTCCGAGGCCACAAGTCCACCAATCACCCACTGGGCATTCTACCTAACATAAATGATCTAAATCAGTCCTTATGGTTTTCAGGCTTCACATGGAATAATTAGATGATGATGGTCATGTGGACATCTGGCCTTCAGTCCAGTGTAGGGACTGCATGGTGCTTTGATCAAGTGGTGGTGGCACAAATCGCCACCACAGAAAACCTGAAAAAGAACAGGAGAGAAAGTAGGAGTTAGTACGGTTTTTGGAGCCATAATAAAAATGATAATTAAATGCATATAAAGAATATCAGGGTTACACTAAAATGAAGCCACGAGGAAACCATATTAAAATAATGGGTTTTAGCAGTTTTTTTCAAGTGCTCCACTGTATTAGCCTGGCGAATTTCTATTGGTAAACTATTCCAGATTTTAGGTGCATAACAGCAGAAGGCCGCCTCACCACTTCTTTTAAGTTTTGCTCTTGGAATTATAAGCAGACGATCATTTGAAGATCTAAGGTTACGTTTTGGAGTGTAAGGTGAGAGGCATTCTGAAATATAAGATGGAGCAAGGTTATTTAAGGCTTTGTAAACCATAAGCAGTATTTTAAAGTCAATTCTAAAAGGAACGGGTAACCAATGTAGTGACATCAGAACTGGAGAGATTGTGCTCGGATTTTCTTTTCTAGTTAAGATTCTAGGACCTGCATTCCACACCATTTGCAACCAATTGATGTATTTTTTGGGTGGTCCTGAGAGGAATGTGTTACAGTAGTCTAGTCAACTAAAGACAAAAGCAGATTTTCATCATCTTGCAGAGTTATAAGAGATCTAACTTTTGCTGTATTTCTTAAGTGAAAAAATACTGTCCTGGTAATTTAACATATGTGATTAATGTGTGATTTAAAACTTTGGTCAGAGTCAATAATTACCCCTAAATTCTTTACCTCTGTCTTGACTTTTAAGCCTAATGCATCAAGTTTATTTCTAATACCCTTACTATATCCATTTTTGCCAATCAGTAAGATTTTCGATTCCTCCTTACTTAGTTTGAGAAAATTACTTCTCATCCACTCAGAAACACAAGTAAGACATTGGGTCAGTGAACCAAGAGAGTCGGGGTCATCAGACGCTATTGATAAATACAGTTGTGTGTCATCAGCATAGTTGTGGTAGCTTACATAATGCTTTGAGATAATCTGACCTGATGGAAGCATGTAGATTGAAAAGAGCGGTGGACCCAGGATAGATCCTTGTGGAACACCATATAGAATATCATGTGTCTTTGAAGTATAATTACCACAACTAAAAAAGAATTTTCTACCCGTTAAGTTAGACTCGAACCAATTTAAGACTTTGCCAGAATGTCCCAGCCACTGACTAAGGCAATTTATAAGAATTTTGTGATCAATGGTATCAAATGCAGCACTCAGATCTAGGAGGATGAGAACAGATAAACAGCCTCTGTCTACATTTACCCGCAGGTCATTTACTACTTTAAGAAGTGCAGTTTCTATACTATGATTTGTTCTCGGTTTGTTTTTAAATATATTTTGACACTGTTTAAATTTAAAAAGAATTATTTTAAACATATTACCCATGTTCATTCCTTGTGTAGATATGTAATGTTTGGTAAGAACAAACAAAAATGTAACAAAACAAAAGTTACATTTTCAATGTATTTTGTTAGTAACATTTTGAGCATGGGTGATGTATTTGACAAGTGTTTTGCGGTCATGTGATTTTTGGCAGTGTTCTTACATGGAGTTACTGCCAAAGTCTGTGTGTGAGCAAGTTGAGCTCCACTGTGACCACTAGCTTGGTGGCCTCTGAAAAGATGATCCTATTATGATGGACATTCCTGACTAGGATGGTTAGTGCTTTATTTTCCAGATGGGAGGCGGACATACCAGCATAGGCAGTTGCTTTTTAATTTCCCATTTGAGAAGCCAGTATATCATAAAGAAAGAGGGAGACTGCTTCACAGGAGCTATATATTCCCTCAGCACATTAGGCGGTGGAATCCCTCTGACGTAGCTCATATTTGGCCACCTTCAGAGCTACCTGGGAGTTGCTGCTGAAGTGGAAAGACCTGTCATGGACCTTAGAGCCTGCTAGAGGGAGATACTAAGATTCCTCTGTCAGGTAGCGGTTTAGGCCAGACCTGCAAGTTCTTCCTGGCAACAGCAATGGTGTGTCAGAAGCACTCTTGGGTCCAGTTTAAGATCGACTTGCCTGGCACACACATATATATACTTTTTGTGTCTTTGCTGGTATTGTGTTTTTGTAACTGTTCTAAGGAAACATTCAAATCAGATTTTCATCGCACTATGTAAACTGTATGTTCTATGTACACATCCCTAAATTCAACTTAAACATTGACTTACAAATTTCCATCTGTGAGAGGAAAAACTACAGTGATGAAATAATTAATTTGTATAACAAAATTCCTCAAATAGTTTTACTATTAGACTTTATTCTCTGTCTTTTATGGGCCATAATGTGTACTTGCAAATAATTCTCTACACCCTCGTACTGTCATTACCAGACTGCACTATTGATCCCAATCAAGATGGCTCCATGGAATAACGTTGGTTGTGCCAAATTCTTTTCATTATTTTAGCATGGTGGAAAAAGAACCTGGATTTGTCTAAAAAATCAACTTCTTTTCCCAGGATCACCTACCCCTCATAGTATTTTGCTTTTCACATCATTCTAAGTAAACCCTGTCATCGGCACTGTATGTATGCCCAACCCAACACAGATTGGACACTGAGGCACACGTATAAAATAAATAAACTTTTATTTTCTTCAGCTGGAGGGCACGTCTTCCCCATGTCCCCCAGCCACAACACAGTCCCAAGCACAATACAGCAATACCAACACCGCTCCTTCTCTGCCCCACCATTCCTCCCAGGCAACCTTGTCCTCCTCCACCCAACTCTGGCCACTGAGTGGTGGTTGCTGGCACCTTTTATTGGGCACCCGGAAGTGCTGCAGGTGTTTGATTGCCAACATCCGGCTGCACTTCCAGGTGTGGTGAAACTAGTGCCCAGTAGTGTCTAGCAGCTCCTGCTGCAGCATCCCCTGATGGCGCCTGCGGAGCCCAACAGGGCTGCACCAAACTCCAACTCCCATAAAGCCCTGCGGGAGTCCGAGGCACCGCTGCAACCCAGGGAGGCTGCCACCTAGCGTCATGGGTAGTTACTGGGTTTCCCATCCTTGCTCCCCCAGAACATACGCTTCCGGGGCATCCTGGCTGGGTATGGGCCCCGGCCGCCTGCCACAAACCTTTAAATGACAGTGAAGGGAACACAGATGACAACAGCTGTTTAGGAGATGGAAGAGCCAGCATGCCTAACGTCAACTATCATGCCATGTTTAAAGGCACCAAGGTCACTTGTTTTGCCAATGCTCAAATAAATAGCACTGTAAGCCATGTGGCACGTTTCCCTGAGGGTGATCCGGCTCGTAAGATCCTCATTGTTGGGGACCTGAGTGGCTGGACCAGGCCAAGAGGTCACCCACGTAACACCTGGCTGCGGCAGATAGAGGGTCATTTCCGGATGGTGGGACTAGACCGTTTGTCTGCCTGGGGGGTTGCAAACTGGGATTCCGAGTTGTTTTGCCGTGTAGTGGGTGCGGCAACGCACTGTACCAGTGCATGCTCCCCAACTTGACTTGACTTGACTTGGTGGTTGTTGTGTTTCTTTTTATTCTTTCATACTTGTGATTTCAATCCAGTTTAATGAAATCTATGAGTAATCAGGCATAAGCACAATAAGCAGGTAGTCAGAGGTGCACAAGAACATAAGTGACACAAAGGTTGGTACTACAGTGCTCTAATTGTAAAAGTGCTTCTTTAAACATTCTTGGGTAAATACTTTATGAACCCAGTCATTTTTTAATTTATAATCTTTTTATTTCAGCAGCTGTTCACTTTCTAATATAACTGGTTAATTTAGATTCTCCTTGATATTTCTTCACATGTGCTCATTTTAGTTTTATAAAAAGTATTGTTTTTAAAACATTGTTCTACTTTTTGTATGTTTGTACTGTACCTCGTATTGAACCAAACTAATCAATAAATGTGTACTGTTCTCGTCTTTGGTGTTTGAACCAGAAAGTAAACAGCAGCCAAACTGTACTTCACAAAAGATTCATAGAGTCAGGAGATAGCGCCTTGCTCCAATTTTATTTTGATTTTATGAAGTCAGAGTGAAACTGAAAAGAAATAAATTACAAATAATTACCGGTATTAATAAACAATTTAACTTCGTTATATGCTTATTTAATTAACTTAAAATAATACTTACAGGTAGAGATGGGAAAATGATACCGAAACTTGTGTCAGTCAATCTGAAGTGTAGTGAATCGAATCACTGTGTCGGAGCTTGTGTCAAAACAACCCTGTCACGTGACCCGTGTCATTCGACTGTCATCAGTGCTTCACAGCGCGCTTTATTGGTTTCATGGCGTTTTGTCAGTTTGACAGCTTTGGCGTTAAATTAACAGGTAGCCTATATGAAGCGCATCGTTCTCATTCAACAATGTTGGGTTGTGAGGTGAGAGAGATTTGGAGAGCTTTGGTGACAGATAACGACTAACAGGGGAAAACAGCGTTCAAAAGTTAAATAGTATAAATGGACAAGGACCTTAGCCACTGGCATAGCAATGGATTGTGCAGATTGTGCAAAGCACCAGGGCCTATGAGCTGGTATAAGTTTTTAAAAATTTAATAACTCATCTAAAACAGCGGTTTCACAGTCTCGATGCAGTGGCTTCAGCGTTCAATGTGCTGCTTTCCTGATCTTCCACAGCTCCTTCCATGTTGATCCACATTCTCTCATTGATTTTATTCACTACCTGCCTATTCATTTACACTGCTGATTCTTCCTCACACCGCTCAGGTCAGAGATTACCATAAGAGGTCATCTGTGCTTGTTTTTCCGCGACTCAATAAGTCAGTCCAAGCCAAGTTCCTTCCACAGGCTCACCGGCAGCCATACACCCTGGCCAATGACCTTTATCAAAGAAGAAACAGTTCTCTGCTGCTTATAGGTATTTGCTTTCTGTTTCCAGCTTTCTATGGTCTGCACCAGAATAAACCATGCAATGCTTTGGCACATGAAAAAATGGAGACAAGATGAAAATATACATTCCCTTAGCATGTGGCTGCAGTGCAATGCCTAAAATTTTGCAGGTACAAGTCAGGAGCTTCAGTTAATGTTCACATTAAACCAGCATCATGGGGAAGAAATGCGATCTGAGTGATTTCAACAGTGGCATGATTACTGGTGTTAAACAAGTTGGTTTGAGTATTTCTGTAACTGCTGATATCCTAGCATTTTCACATACAACACCAATAGGAGCAGTTCTGCAGATGGAAATACTTTGATGATGTGAGAGGTCAGAGAAAAATGGCCAGACTGGTCTGATCTGACAGAAAGGCTATGGTAACTCGGATCACCACTCTGTAAAACTGTGATGAGGCAGAAAAGCATCTCAGAATGCACAAAACGTCAAGCCTTGAGGTGGATTGGATACAACAGCAGAAGACCACGTTGGGTTCCATCCCTGTCAGCTAAGAGCAAAAAATGTAGGGTGCAGTGAGTAAACATGCTCACCAAAACTGGACAGTTGAAGACTGTAAAAATTCGCAATTTCTGCCGATTTTCTGAGAGAGAAGAGGGCTCTGAATAATGTGGTATGGACTGATAAGACAGCAGTGACATTTAGTGACTGGAAACAGGCCCTCATGTCAGCACCTGACTTGAAAGCTCCTAACTTTTTTCTGCCTTTCATTCTCCAGACGGACGGTTCAGACACAGGCTTGAGTGGTGTGCTGAGCTAAAATGTCGATGGTGTTGAACACCCCATCATGTTCCTAAGCCAGAATCTGCTGTAACGAGAGGCCAGGTTTGCAGCGGTGGAAAGGGAGGCTTTGGCAATCAAATAGGCGATTACACAGCTGAGGTACTACCTCTTGGGCCAGGAGTTCACCCTTCTCACGGATCATGTGCCTCTCCAGTGGATGGCCCTACACAAGGATGCAAATCCTGGATCACCAGGTGGTTTCTTGCCAGACCAGAGGGAGGCGATATGCTTTGACCCTTTCTCTCACTTCTCTGCAGACCAGTTCTGGGCAATTCCGCCTGGCCATGATGACATCATTTCCAGTTCCGCCCCCGTGGATGATGTCACTTCTGGTTCCGACTCCAATTACGTAATTTTCTCTGGTCTGCCTTAAAACTGGCATCTTTTACATTCCTAATAAGTTCTGTTTTGGACTTGACCCTCACCCCAAACCTTTTTCTTTGATTCCTTTTCTTGTCTTGTACTTCCATAAATAAATCATAATGCACAAATAAACGTTCAGACAATTACAGATGTATTATGGACATTCAGTGGTAAAAAAGAAGTACATACATATATAAGTAAAATTAACTTGTAAAGTGTTCACACAGTATTATGATCTTCTGGTTTGCAATAAATGTTGCAAATATTTTTTATTACAAAGAAAAGTGTAATATTCCGATAAGGTATCACTAGTTCAATAAGAATTTTTTCAGAGCTCCAACTTTCTTCATTTTTAAAAAGAAAAAAAAATGGTAAGTACAAAAAAACACACTTTTCTTAAAATATACTATGATGTTACAATGTTGCTTTCATTGGATGATTCCAGGAAAATAACAGAATTTTTTTACAGATTGAACAATAGAAGCCATTCAACTAGGGCAAAGTTATTAATTTCAATTACTGAGATTTATTTTTTTCTTTCCAGCTACTACAGATACTACTATCCTCATAATTTCTTCTCAACTAGCATGCTGTGTTTCAAGATCTGTTGGTACAAATATCCATCAGCTGGTTTTTCAGCGAACAAAAATGAAGGTAAAAACTTTTGTTATAAATTATTTTTCATTCTCATTTCCTGTTCTAAACAATATGCTGCTTTCCAAAACGCTCATTTGTCCTAACGTTGGATTAGTAATTTAATGATAAGGTTTGGATCAAATTTACTACTTTTAAATCTGAGGACATAGTATTCTCTCAGAAAAAAATAGCTTGTTTTCTGCATTTTAGGGGTTAGCAGCTTACTCAAGTGGAGATCAAATACATCATAGTCTGGTTCACAAAATAAGCTGTTGATAGAACCTGATTAAATTTTGTGTAAAACATACAGTTACATAAGTAATATGAGTAATTCAAACTCAGATGACTGTGTTTGATCTGACACTAGCCAAATTAGTAGCTTTGACTTTACTTTTTTTTTTTAAACCATAATAACAGAACAAAATTCAGATTTGTTGGTTGCATACACTCACATTGCATAGTAATTTTATGTGAATTATGTAAGTCCAAATCACAAACTTTTGTTTTTTGAAACTATATTTCTATTTATTACTTAAAACTGGCAAATCATCTGGGGCCTCTTGTATAAACGGTGCGTACGCACAGAAATGTTGCGTAAGAACTTTTCCACGTTCAAATCGCGATGTATAAAACCTACACTTGGCGTAAAGCCACGATCTTTTCCACGGTACCTCATACCTTGTCGTACGCAAGTTCGCCACTCGGTTTTGCAAACTGGCAGCACCCAGTGTCAAAGCAGTGCTACTGTTCCTGTGTGGTTACTTCTTAATTTCCTGGCGCGGCTTTATAAATACACTGAAACTAACAACATATTGTTTATTAGTGTAATGCATCTGATTGTAATTAACTTGTAACAATATAATGGTCCAGGGAATAGCCATAGTATACAAAATACCATAACTGCTTTAGCGTTGTTACTCTCACTGCACCTTCTTCTTCTTTCCGCTGCTCCTGTTAGGAGTTGCCACAGCGGATCATCTTTTTCCATATTACTCTCACTGCACCACTCGGAGTATTTATATCACTGTAACTGAGTGTGAATCACAGCAGCAGCTCATCAGAAAGAGAATTATCGGGATACAGCTTCAAGAACACGCTGCCTTAGCCACGACAAAACGTTTCAAAGCCTTTCCTGTATGGACCTCGCGGTTCAGAAACAGTTTCATCCCAATAACTTTAAATGCACACAATCAAGTGCTCCTTGTAGAACTGCTTGTACTTATAAGTACAATCACCCCACTGTAAACTTGCACTACAGTTATAATATTACACAACCTGCGCCACTTTATAAAGCGTGTATTCACATATGATGACGATATCATTTTTAAGATGAAATGCAGCAAAATATGTTTATTATATTATACAGATAAAACTTTAATTTCATTTAAATAATCTATATTCTTCACTGGGACTGGCGTGAAGGATAGAATAACTAAACATGTACTGCGAAGATATTTCAATGTTCCTTAAATGTTTTGAAGAATCGTCGCTCTAAGCTTACAGATGGCTTAACGTCTATTACAGAGCTGATTGTGTGGCGATCCACCGTGCATAAGATAACATGTTGACATTGGACCTTCTCTATTAGACATAGAGCCGCCCATGAGTACTGCTGCAATAAATAATTTCATCGAAGGTCGCACACAATCACTGCGCCGTGAAACCCATGTTTAATAACGTGCTTTAACTATCATCATGAAAATGATATCACGTATACATCTCAGTATTTTAGTTATTCAGAGAGCTGTAATATCATGAATGTAATGGATTCTGTGTCCTGTCGGAGGAAGAGAGCCGGTTTAAGAAGCAAGTAGTGATTCACACACATAGAGCACATAGAAGATCACATACAAAATAAAGCATTTAACGTGCTACTTTAATTACAATGTGATTTGAGAAACTGGTTAATTAAACGATTTTAAGATGACGTTTATGATGTTCTATTTTAATGACAAAATAAACTATGTGATTAAAGTGGAAATTTTGAGATTAAAGTAGACATTTCGTGCTTTTTCCCCACTGTGTGCCTTTTTTTTCTCTGTACCCTAATAAGCTTTCATGTGACACTCAGATGGTGGGCTACGTCTTGCCTTTTCACGGCGACTTTGCCTCCACTTGGTATTCGCTGAAATTCTTCTATTTTCCCTCTTCCTTTTCCCATTGTGTTTTCACAGAAGGCTGAGCTTAAGGGCGATTTATATTGATTTGCATATTCAAAAAGGCGTAATTCTGTGAGGAGTTGGGGTGTTACATAAAGTGCGTGCACGAGCGTTACTTTTCATGCTGATCGGGATTTATGTAGCGGAAGAACGTGGAAGTTGGAGTACGCACAGATTCCTGTATCTGGATTTTTCTGTGCGTAAGCAGATTTCGGCTTTTGTGCTTACACCATGTTATAGTGCGAGTTCTACGCACGGCGTTATACATGAGGCCCCTTATCTATAGATAACCAAAATGCCCATTCACATAATTATTAAACAAGGCTGCCAAATAACCAGTTACACCAGATAATGTCCTTAAAATATTACACACCCACCCTTTATCATACAGAGAGGAAAAGTATGTTCTTTTTATGTAGCATGTGCAATAGCTTTTCCAGAATTTTAAACTTTAATGCAAATATTTAACACCTAAAGTACTGTTTTGTATGATTTTTATCTTTCTCTAAAAGATAAATGGCTGAAAATCACCAAAATCTGCATGTTTACAAAAAGCTGGTCCCTTTGTACAAATTAACTAAAGTTATGCTAATAAAGCGTTTTTACCAAGGAAAATAACTGAAACCGTACAAACATTCTACATTATATCTAAAAAATAGTCATCTGTCTAAGCCCCCTTTCCCAAGCAGAAAATGTAAAAACAATTACGTCAATTGTATTGGAAAACTGTGAGCATACTCATTTTACTTAAATCAACTAAAAGTAGCTGAGTAACGGCAAATATTCTTTTTAAGCTTTGATGCATGTTCATTTTGAGTCAAATGAACTTGATGGCAACATGAAAATATTTGTGAGTGGTGCTGGTATTTAAAGGAATGAAATTCATTAATATACATAAATTATACTTTTAAATATAACACACACAGAAGTTATTTGTAGTTGAAATGGGATAGGTCAAATTTTGAAAACTGCTAATTTTGAGTGAATTCAATTTAATTTAGCTATGTAATAGGAACATATACCAATAATATTTTTTTTGAGTAAAAGATTATTGCTATATTGACACATGAATCGGTTCAGTAGTGACAGTTTTGCAGATGATGTTATGGTTAAGCTGGAGCTAAATACTTGGTTTAAGAAATGTGTTAAATTCTTTTTCTGTGAAGTGTAGTTCACTAACACTAACGAGGGTTTCAGCACTTTTTCATCACTTGACTAATCTAGTCTGTGATTGTGGAGTCATTATGTGCACTTCTGGTCATTTTAAAAAACCATATACCATGGCCATAAACATTTGTTCCTTGATTGACCACTCAAAATCTACATATATGCATTAACATGGTTTAATTGGTCTGACCCATGGGTAAAGTGGCAACTGGCTTTGCATTGTCTGGCTGTGTTGACAGGACTGATAACCTTTTATTTGTTTATAAATGTTGCTGTAGATTTGAGGCCCACATACAATGGTCTTCATTCTTGCAACACAAGGGTGTCCAGTATGATACTCTTCAAACACTCTTTGATGTAGCCTAGGTTGCACAATAACTCTCATGTCCCATATTGAACAAATTATTATACAGTCAGTTCATAGCACCTATTAAGAAAGGGACACAATTTCTTTTTTTAGCAATGACTGTTGCCTTAATTATTTAGTCACCAGTTCTACTACTATAGACAAAATTATATCAGCTTGTATGATCTAAAAACATCAATGGTAGTGCTTTCCTCTTGCTGTTATCACACACCTTTACTGTATCTACATTGCACCTCTTATTCTCTTAGGCTTGTTGGTGTTGGGATGCTGTTGCAGATGGCTACCCAGACAATGATGCTGAAAAAGTGTTTCCAAATCCTCTCATTTATAAAGTGCCTTGGTGATTGATTGTACAAGAATTAGCTGAAATTGGACAACTGAAAAATGTATATACTGCTCAAAAAATTAAAAGGAACACTTTTTAATCAGAGTATAGCATCAACTCTTTGAAACTTCTGGGCTATTGATCTGGTCAGTTAAGAAGCAGAGGCAGTTGTTAATCAGTTTCAGCTGCTTTGGTGCTAATGAAATTAACAACAGGGCCACTAGATGGGCAACAATGAGACAACCCCCAAAACAGGAATGGTGTAACAGGTGGAGGCCACTGACATTTTTCCCTCTTCATTTCTTCTGACTGTTTTTTCACTAGTTTTGCATTTGGCTACGGTCAGTGTCACTACTGGTAGCATGAGGCGATACCTGGACCCTACAGAGGTTGCACAGGTAGTCCAACTTCTCCAGGATGGCACATCAATATGTATTATTGCCATAAGGTTTGCTGTGTCTCCCAGCACAATCTCAAGGGCATTGAGGGGATTCCAGGAGACAGGCAGTTACTGTAGGAGAGCTGGATAGGGCCATTGAAGGTCCTTGTGACGATGTGGGTTCTGGCTCCACACTCCCATTGCTGTTGGAAGCACTTGAACCCAACACCGTCGGTAATATTACCGATGAGCTAGTCAGTGAAGGCAATGCACAATTGAGCAAGGGGATGGTATAAAGTGCAAAAGTGCTTTTATTAAAACAATCAAAAACAAAGTGTCCATAAAGTAAAGTGCAGTGCTTCAGTTCTTCAATAAATTAATAATCCATAAAATGAAAACGTGGAGGTAAAACCATTAGAAAAATCAATCCTTTAAAACCAAAGGTTAAAACGATCAGGAAGCAGTATTTAAAAACAACAACAACCCCGGTGCCTTCGTTTACAACTAGCGTCTCTCCTGCTTCACCCATCAAGGCCCCGCAACAAGGGAGACGTGCACTCTGCAGCTGACCTTCTTCCTACTCCTACTACTGCTGTCAGTTGCCTCACTGATCCTTGGCTCCGGTCGGCTCCTCCGGACAGCGACTTGGGAATCCCTTAACGGCCAAGGCTCTCACGTTAGGGACACCGCGTCCCAAGTCCCGACTCCCGCTACCTTCCGCGGAGAGTCCTGCACCTTCCCGGTCACACCCGCCCTTCTGAACAAACTTCTACGGGGCGACCACAACCACTTCTCCCGGATGTTGGCCAAACACCCAGGCGGCCTTCAGCTGCCTGCAAGCGTTCGCTCGCTCGCTTCCTGCTGCACCGATTTGCTCGCTCTCCTCCTCACTGCTTCCTGCTGCCAACCTCCGTTTCCTTCTTTCTTTTTTTTCTCAACTCCCCCCAAAACCGACTCGCGCTTCTATTAAATGACGAGGGGCCATGATAGCTGCAGCATTAGCCACGGGAGCAATCACGGATGTGGGCAGTTCCTCACCTGTGCACTCGGTGAGAAACGCCCACACCGCCGACTGCCCCGCGGCTTGTTACGGTGCAACGCCCACTCACGAAGCCGCCTCGGGTGCGGTGATTATTTATTTAAAATGGCCTTTGCCCAGTGAGCTGTGGACCCACTATACCACAGTCCTTAACCCATCAGCAGAAGTGGTATCGGCTCCTTTGGGCATGGAGGAACAGGATGAGCACTGCCAGAGCCCTACAAAATGACCTCCAGCAGACCACTGGTGTGAATGTCTGTCTCACTGCCTGGCACCATGGAGCTTGATTGGCATTTGCCATAAAATACCAGAATTGGCAGGTCCACCACTGGTACCCTGTGCTTATCACAGATGAGAGCAGGTGCACCCTGAGCACATGTGACAGACGTGAAAGGGTCTGAAGAAGCTGTGGAGAACGTTATGTAACATCGTTCAGCATGACCGGTTTGGTGGTGGGTCAGTGATAGTCTGGGGAGGCATATACACATGGGATATGGGATGCACAGACCTATACAGGCTAGACAACGGCAACTTGACTGCCATTAGCAATCAGGATGAAATCCTTGGACCCATTGTCAGACCCTATGCTGGGGCAGTGGGTCCTGGGTTCCTCCTGGTGCATGTCAATGCCCGGCCTCATGTGGCGAGAGTATGCAGGCAGTTCCTGAAAGATGAAGGAATTGATACCATTGACTGGCCCCCATGCTCGCCTGACCTTAATCCAATAGAAGACCTCTGGGACATTATGTCTCGGTCCATCCGACGCTGCCAGGTTGCACCTCAGACTGTCCAGGAGCTCAGTGATGCCCTGGTCCATATCTGGGAAGAGATCCCCCAGGACACCATCCATTGTCTCATTAGGAGCATGCATACAAGCACGCGGGGGCCGTACAAACTACTGAGAATAATTTTGAGTTACTGCAATGAAATTTTGGCCAAATGGACTAGCCTGCCGCTTCATTTTTTCTCTTTGATTTTCGGGGTGTCTTTTAATTCAGCCCTCTGCAAGTTGATAATTTTTATTTCCATCAAACGATGTGGCATTCTTTCGTTCCTAACACATTACCCAGTCCATATCAGTATAGATATCCAGCATGATTTGAGATCTGATGTGTTTTCATAGTGTTCCTTTTATTTTTTTGAGTAGTATATACTGTATATCCATCCATCCATCATCCAACCCGCTACATCCTAACTACAGGGTCACGGGTGGTCTGGTGGATCCAATCCCAGCCAAAACAGGGCGCAAAGCAGGAACAAACCCCGGGCAGGGCGCCAGCCCACCGCAGGCAGTTTATATACATACAAGTAAAATTCCTTTACAACGAAGTGCCTGGGACCTAAAAAATATTTTGTTGTAATGAAAATTTTGTAGTAATGAGATTCTGTATTTGTTGCTATAGTGCTTTCTTTAACTTGCGTCCAAGCGTTTGCAATCATTTCAATAGCTTTTTTCACATTCATTTTATCTTCTCCTGTCTACAAGTTATGGTGATGAGAATTTTTCTCAGCATGTCCTTGCGATAATGCACTTTCAGTGTGCAAATGATGCCCAAACCCAATGGCTGAAGCACTGCCGTGCAGTTGGGTGGGAGGAATTGCTGTTGCCCCCACAACGGATAAACAGTCTTCCACAGACACAGTGATTGCACTTCGGGACATTCTTCGGTGTGTCGTCCTACTGGGGGAGGTTCTAAGAGAGTTTAGAAACTTCACAATAGTGACTTTGCTTTTTTCTTGAATGAGTGGTGTACTAATAGGAATGTTTCTTGAATGAGCATCACTGAACCACATAAAAAATGCTTTTTTGACGTCTTCAAATGCCAGAATTTTTCATACGTTTGCAGTTCGAGACTTTTCTTTTTTTTTTGCTCGGTCTTTCAAGAAAGTTGACAGTGTCGATGACGAAATTCCGAATTCACTGGCAGTGTCTTTTTTCTTTTTGCCGAAATTGAGAGCCGCAAAAAATTTCAAGTTTTTTTTCTAATGTGAACTGTTGTAGTTTTTTTGTGTTTGCCATTTCTGTAAGAGGGTGACAATGAGTTAAATTCCAATAGATGTTTTTCAAATGTTGATGAGCAATAAACAAAAGGTAACACTGAAAAACACAGAAAACAAACACAGCAAAAAGACAGTATGAGGAAGTTTGTTGTAATGAAAATTTCATTGTAAAAATATTTATTGTAATGGAATTTTACCTGTATATACAGTACAGGCCAAAAGTTTGGACACACCTCCTCATTCAATGTGTTTTCTTTATTTTCATGACTGAAGGCATCAAAACTATGAATGAACACATGTGGAGTTATGTACTTAACAAAAACGGTGAAATAACTGAAAACATGTTTTATATTCTAGTTTCTTCAAAATAGCCACCCTTTGCTCTGATTACTGCTTTGCACACTCTTGGCATTCTCTCGATGAGCTTCAACAGGTAGTCACCTGAAATGGTTTTCACTTCACAGGTGTGCCTTATCAGGGTTATTTAGTGGAATTTCTTGCTTTATCAATGGGGTTGGGACCAGCAGTTGTGTTGTGCAGAAGTCAGGTTAGTTGGACGATCATTTATTTTTCAACAGGACAATGACCCCAAACACACCTCCAGGCTGTGTAAGGGCTATTTGACCAAGAAGGAGAAGGAGTGATGGAGTGCTGTAAATGGTCATGAAAATAAAGAAAACACATTGAATGAGGAGATGTGTCCAAACTTTTGGCCTGTACTGTATATATATATATATATAGATAGCTGGGGTTCTTACCCAGCCGGGATGCCTGGAAGAGAAGAACCGGAAGGTGGCATTGATAGCTTCCAGGCCACGAGGGGGTAACCGCCCTGGGTTAGGAGAGGACCACGGGAGAGGAGCAAGGAGGTTCCAAGCCGGTGGGACCCGTGGCCACCGCCTGGGGGCGCCTCAAGCCTCAGGGAACTCGGGAGACCTTTACTTCCACCACACTCTTCAAGATGGAGGAAGAGCCTTCCAAGGACACCCAGAGTGCTTCCGGTGCAAAGGGTAGCACTTCTGCCACACCAGGAAGTGCTGCCGGATGGACGTCATCAGACACCTGGAGCACATCCGGGCGGGAATAAAAGGGGCCACCTTCCTACAATTGGGGAGCTTGAGTCGGGAGTGGGAGCAGGACAAAGCTCCCAGGGGTGCAACATGAAAGAGTGGTGATTAGTGCTGAGTGCACTGTGTTGTGTTTGGGACTGTGATCCTGTATTTATTGGTGTTTAATAAATGTGTACATTTGGTAAAGATGTGGTTTCCGACTGGTGCTGTCCGGGCATGTCACAACAGATATGACAGGAAAATAAAAACTGCAGTTGGTGGGACAACCAAGGAGGGGAATCCTTTAAATAAATTTTTTGTGAGCTACCTGGTACCTCAGTCGGTCCCACACATGTACTGCATGGAGGCGGTCCACACGCACACCGGGGACGTTCCGCGAAATGCCCTGAGGCTGTCGGACATTCTCCAAAGTGCCATCTTCCACCCGAGGGGGATGAAGAATGCCAGCCAAGGCAGGAGAGGAGCGGATTCTCCAGCATTTGTCGTCGCCAGAAAGACTGCGGTAGGCACAACCACTGACGCGGTCGGAGGAGCCTACCTGGAACCGCGTCGTGGACTGGGGTGTGCCGATCCTGACAGCGAAGCCGGGACAGCGTCGCTAGGAGAAAGGGAGAATCCGCCACGTTTTGAAAAGCCAAGGCAGAATGGCTGCAGCGAGTCTCATAGACCCCATGGGAGAAAGGAGACGATGGCGACAGACCGGAAGTCCTTCCCCGTGACAGGCAAGGGATTGGATGGTGTGTGCCGTGCTCCTGTCGGTGATTGGTTGGCAACGGGACCAGCGAACGTCCATCTTGAGCAAGGGGAGTGTCCGGCGAAACCCGGAAGAAAGCTCCTGAATGCACAGCTAGTGAGTAGGACCGATTTAAAAATGAGTCCTCTACTGGCTGATGATTTTTTTATACCTGCAGCTTGGGCTGAATTGGAGAAGATGCTTCGATTAATGAAGATGGTGCAGCAGGTAGAACACGACCTTCGAGTCTGTATAGACGAGCTGAAGGGGAAGGCGATCGCACAACGTCAGATGTTACATCATGAGACAGAGAGATGCGGCGCTGGAATCTTTGACCGGAGGATCATGGCGGTACAGGTGAGTGAAACCGGTACTGTAAAGGAAAAGGGAGGTGCGAGCGAATCTGTCCCGGTATTGTGTGGTTCCGGTGACCCAGTAGCTGCATCTCCAATAGTGGTAGCGATACGAAGAACTGATTGCCTGGAAGGGGTGGAGCCTAGACGCCGGCTGACGAGTGCCGTAGGTCTTAGCTCCCTACTGCCGGAGCCAGCATCAGTCTCTCGTCGTTCCACAGGGGCACAGATGGCAAGGGGTCTATTCCTTTCCCATAGGGAGACCCAAGCCATCAGAATGCCTCAGAGGAAAAGGAAGAATCGGAGGAGGAAAGCCGGATCTTCCTACAAAGTGAGACGTGAGCCAGTGAGCTCATGTAGCGCGACAGGCCGTCCTCTGCGGCAGCAGAGGGAAGCCCCGAAGTCAGCGGAAATGACATGAATAAGGGCGGTGCCAGTAGTCAACCCAAAGACGTGGGCACAAAGGACATGGAGCGGGTGCCGAGGTTTCGGCAACCAGGGTGCCGGCTGAGGGAAAGGGGGAGCGTTGGCCCTTTCTTAGAACGGAAGACGCCAGACAGTGGCGTCAGGGCAACGGCTCTGCCCCTGTGTCAATTTTATTTTTTTTATAGGACCGGGCCCTGGACGACAGCAGTTTGAACCTGCTTCGTCCAAAGTCTACCCTCGCAGGACTCGCTGCTACGACCGACGAGTCTTCGCTGGCGGTGGGGCAGTGTCACAGATAGCTGGGGTTCTTACCCAGCCGGGATGCCTGGAAGGACCAGAAGGTGGCGTTGATAGCTTCCGGGTCACGAGGGGGCAACCGCCCTGGGTTAGGAGAGGACCACGGGAGAGGAGCAAGTAGGTTCCAACCCGCCTGAGGCACACTCTTCAAGATGGAGGAAGAGCCTTCCAAGGATGCCCGGAGTGCTTCCGGTGCAAAGGGCAGCACTTCCGCCACACCAGACACCTGGAGCACATCCATGTGGGAATAAAAGGGGCCGTCTTACTACAATCGGGGAGCTTGAATCAGGAGTGGGAGCAGGACAAAGCTCCCAGGAGGAGACGAAAGGCAGGCAAGGACTGAGAGAGAGAAACCTGAAAGAGTGGTGATTAGTGCTGAGTGCACTGTGTTGTGTTTGGGACTGTGGTCCTATATTTATTGGTGTTCAGTAAACATGTGCATTTGATAAAGATGTGGTTTCCAACTGGTGGTGTTCGGGCAAGTCTCACAATATATATATATATAACATTTTATTGAATTTATTAAAAGCAATTAACATTCTATACAAGAGATTCAAACTTGACAAAACTAAGTTCAAGTCATATCAACCCCCACCTATGAGAATGACATCTAGGTCAGCAGACAGAGTAAAACTTTAAGAGCAGGAAAAAAAATAAAAAGGGAAGAAAATCCTTTTCCCCAGTTTAAATACTTATTCTAAAGTGTTATTGATGAGATCCTGCCAGGTTTTGTTATGCACAGATCCTTTGAGTAAGAATTAGATTTTTTCCAATTTCAAATAGTATATAACATCAGTTACCCTCAGAATTAAAAGAGGTGAGTTAGGATTCTTCCACTTGAGCAAGATAAGTCTACGTTCTAATAGTTAAGTGAAGGCATTTACAGTTTATTTCTCCTTGTCCTAATTTGGAGGTAGTGAAAGAATTGAGTTGATGGAAAGTTAAATTTGGAGTGTAGTTGGTTTGTAGGATGTGAAGACGTTATCTACTGAATGTACAAATCTCTAAGTGATTTAATCCTGTATGTTTCCCAAAAATTAAAAGCTGTGAATATTTGAGAGGGTGGTTATTGGCACAGATAAAAGGTTCTCTATCTAAAAATACTTCCTACATTGGTTCCATATTCTGAGTGAATGAAGCACAATTGGGTTGTCAGTATATTGACGATAACTTTTAGTTACTGGAGTACAAAGCAAGGAATATAAAAAAAGTACTGCTGTTTTTATTTCTATTGTGGACCAAGCCTGTGTCTATTCATCTATTTGTGTCAATGTGCAGGTTTTTATAGCTTGTATATTTGCTGCACAGTAATAAAATTGAAAGTTAGGTAGAGCCATGCCACCTTCTGCCTTAGTTATTGCAGGGTCGCCCTTTGGATGTGTGGATGTTTTGAATTAACAATAAATGAGGTTATGATTGAATCTAACTTCTTAAAAATTATTTATTGATGTATATTGGAATGCTTTAAAATAGAAAAAGAAGCCTAGGAAGGATATTCATCTTGACAGTGTTAATTCTTCCAGTTAAAGTGAGATGAAGGCTAGACCATCTATGTAAGAAACAATATTAAAACCAAATCCTCTTCTAAGCAGATTTGAGTTAGTGATGTGCTAAGTTTAACCATATTTTGTTTAGAGCACAAAATTTCAGTTATCTTTAAGTTTAATTTTGTACAGCATTGTTAGTTTGTATTAATCTTGCAGAAGCAGAACATTTCAAATCTAAGACTGAACTGCAGGTTTTTAGAAATAGCAGAGTATAGACTTTAAAGCCTAGGAAGAGGGTCACTCAGAAGCAACAAGCTTTTCACCAAGAAGAAAACTGTAGTCAGATGTTGACCCCCACTGCTTTTTGTATAGAGCAACTACTATTCATGTATTACAATTTTTGTTACTGATACAATGGAGTATTACATCACTGCCAAAAATGAAAAGATTCCTTTAATTATAATTATTTTTTTAAACTTCAAATTAAAATTCTTATAATTGTTGTTGTGAGGGAAATACAATGATGTAGTGCTAAGCACTTTGTCTCATATTTCCAGGAACCTACATTCAGTTCTGAGTACAGAGTCAGCACATTTACCTTGTGTTTATCGGTATTTTCTTTTGAATTGGTCTTGCATGAATGTCAATGTATGCCTGTGTGTTATGTCATAGACTGTCTTTCCATAAAAAGGGATATATCAGTATTTTTATCTCTGAGATACTCTATGAATCATATTTTTTATTGCTCTGACAAGTCTTTTTAGTTGTATACCATTAATTTGTATCAGGAGATCAACAGAAGCTTGTGACATATGTGTTGTATTTTTTCCATCTAGGCAAATGGTGTCTGCAGAAAATAAGAAAATATTTCTTGGAAGGAATTTTCAATTATAGAATGGCATTAAGGTATGTGAACAAACAGTTGAGAAATGTGCCAAGGACTGAATCCTAATACAGTTTGGAGTTTTGCTTGATATACATAGTCATTAGCACTGAGATTAGTTTATTTCGGAGATATATAGTTGGTTCACTGTTTTAACAATATCATGCTCCTCTAAAAACATTAGATAATAAATAGAGCACTTTTTTGTATGTTCATGCTATACCTTGGATATTACTGAGTTATCTAGTAAATAAAGATAAGCTAATTCATGTAAAACTCTGACTTATACTGAGATGATGTCCATGAATCTGTCAGAGGTGATGCTACTGCCCATTAATAACAAAAGTAGCATCCAAAAAGAAATTTCCTGACTTGAAAGCAACTGATTCTGCTTTGGAGATTTAGTAATCAGCTCCAGAATGGATCATGTATGGCCAGGTAAAAGCTGAACTATAAAATCAGAACTTATAATTATTATAATGTAGTTTTGATTTAATTTTGCTTCATGGTATTTTATGTTCCTTTTTGAAAAGTTTCTTTACTTTTAAGGGTTTTCATTCAATTGAAACAATTTTTACTGTTATTTTTGTGTAAAAAATTATTTCTAAACATTTTTTTTTGTTTTTCCCTGATGTCACGCTGTTTTTTTACTCATTGTTATATTGTAATTAGAGTTGTACTGACATTATCAATGCAACGACTTTCTCTCTATCTGAGATTACGTATAAATCCTTAAAGACTTAGGTGCTATTGTAATTATTCTCTCTCAAGTTTAAGAACTTCTGCAAATAACTTTGATCAAGATTTTGGTTTCGTTTTGAGTTTGGCTGTTTTCCTGGTTAGAATCTTTTGCATGAACTTGACTGTGTCTCATCTTCTGGTCTTTTCTCATAAAATGCTGTTGGTACAATGACATTCAATAGCTGACTACACAGTTGATCCTGGAGTTGTAATTTTTGGGATGTTCCAGGAGACAGCGGCTAGACCGAATAATTCAAGTTGTGCATGCCATTCGTTTTAGACATTGGGTAGATTATTTCCTACTTGTGTCAGTATTTTGCTGCTCTTAAGTATGCTTTGATGTTTATTGTTCATTTCAATTGTTAATTTTTGCCTTTTTGCATGCACCATTTTGCACATAAACAGATAAAGAAACCAGTTTTTGTCATATCTTTGTGAAAGTAAGAGTAGATTTCTCACTTGTAAAAAACATGGAAAATCTAGGATTTTGAAAGGTAATACACAAAGACAACTAGCACTTGTGTGAACAAGTATTGTTTAAAAGGGTGAAAGAATTGCAACAAAAAGTAAAAGTAATGTAAGAAAAGAGGAACGTCTAGTGATAGAAATGTAAAGGAAAAATAAAGTGCAGCACATAGTAATGCTAATGTAAAATAAAAAGAAAAAAACTTGGAGCAAAATTTTTGTAAACTGGTTTGACTTTGGCATTTATCTTTATCTGAGTTCTGGTTTTACCTTGAGTTATTTACTGCAGAGTAAGATTGTGATGCCCTTCTTAAAAACCTACCTGTACCTCATTGTGTGGGACTGTGAACAGCTAAGTAGGGGACAACCCTCTAGGGCAATGCTAATAGTGGTGAAGGTCCGTGGACCGAAGTACCACCTCTGGCACTACGCAAAGTGGACAATATTACAGGAATCTGGAAGCCTCAATATAACTAGCTAACGCAGGGGGTAGGTGTTGGAAGGACGCCTGGGATCGTAAGAGATCATCATGATCCACCAGCTACCTTACCCTACCAGGAGAGGATTGGTCACCACCTGGCAGACAGACCATTGAAATACGCAAAATATCTAGTCACAGTGCAATATATACAGTATCTAGTCAATGACAACATAAATAGGCTCCTGAACATTCATATGGAGGCACTGTGTTCATCAGCAATGTAGGCAACAAGGCAATTCAGGTTGTCAACCAGCAAATTCCTTGTGATTGAAGCATGCTGTTCAACACAAATGAAACAATGCATATCAGAAAATGGAATGACAGGACATTGTATAGCCAAGGGCAATCGGACATAGTGATACATCAACTTGAGCAGTAGAAGTGGAGTGTCATTGGATTGTCTAAAACCAGATGGTCAGGATAAATATAAGATTATTTATTCTGGAAGAGACAATGGGAAACATTAACAGGGGTTGGATTATTACTGTCAACTGAAGCCAAAAAGGCCCTACTAGGCTATGATACTAGGACTACGAATAATCAAAACCTGATTCAGAACCATGTACAGTAAAGCCACAGTATTATAGATATACACACCTACTGCAGATTTATCATACAGCGATATAGATGAATTCTACACTTTGATGCAACAATTGATTAATACCACATTGAATGTAACGATTAACATGTGCAATGTTATTGCAAAGTTGGGAGCTGATTGGAACAATTGTTAGGGGCAATTGAAAATTTTGGATATGGGGCAGAGAATGAACGGGTTAAGAAACTATTACAATACTTTCTGAATAACAGTCTCAAAGTAATGAACACAATCTTCTACCAAAGGCAGGCAAATAGAAAATAGACATGGGAATAACCAAATGGGACAACATATAATATGATAGACTTCATTATAGTGAAGAAGATTCAGTGTTGAACAACTGAAGAAGGAAACAGTGAGGATGGAGTATACAGTACAAATAAAAGCTGAAGAATTTGCTACAGCAGCTCAAAGTGAGAATGCAGGAAATCAAGTTGAAATGCTGTGGGGGAGAATTAAACAGAATTAAACTGCAGAGAAAGTCCTAGGGTACAGGAGCAAAGATAAAGGGACATCATGGACATCAGACACGATCCTTGAACTCAGTGACAAAAGACAGAAACTGAAACAGAAAAAATCACCAAATTGGAATAAATGCAATAAAATAACATGAAAAATAAAAATGAAATCAAAACTGTGTAACGAGAAATGGATAGAAAATTAACGCCAAGAAAATCAGTGATACCTATAACAACACACAGGAACAGCACTGGACAGTGCAAGAAATCTGTGACACCTTCCTTCCTAAATTGTCTACAGTTAAGAACAAAGATGGACAAATAATAGAAGATAAGAAGGAAATTGAAGCTAGACAGTAAGAGTATTTCTGTGAACTGTACAATGTACAAAACCTGGAGGATGTAGCAGGAAACAAGAAATGAGAGCCAAACAATAGAGAACTTTCTTGAAGATGAGGTGAAAGCGGCAATTATGCCACTGAAAAGGGACAGGAACCGGGAATAGATAATGTTGCACTGAAATGATGCACGCCGGTACATATTTGATGCACACACTGTGCAGCAAAATACATGCAGGGAAAAAGTGTATAAAAGGTTGGGCTAAAGCCATCATTGTGCCAATATACAAGAAAGTGATTAAAAGGACTGCTATAGAGGTATCAGCCTGCCTATTGTCCCAGGGAAAAGTCTATACAAGAATGTTACAACAATGGCTAAAACAATATGTAGAAACAGTTATATTGGAAAAGCAAGCAGGTTTCAAATTTGGGAGAGGTACAGTTGACCAATTATTTGTGATTCAGCAATTGCCGGAAAAATATTGCGAACAATACCAAACACTGTACAATAACTTTATAGAATTCAAACAAGCTTTTGACAGTGTGTGGCAAAAGGGGCTTTGGCAGGTTCTCAGAACATAAGAAATACCAGAACACCTAACCCAGCTACTCGAGGACCTGTATAGTAAATCACTTAGTGCAATACAAGTAGACAATGAGTTCACAGACTGGTTCTGGGTGACCTTCTTCTGAAATCCATCATACAGGAGGCCCTAGCAGACACAGAGGTCAGCAGTGAGGTGGTAAATAACCTTAGATTTGCTGATGACATTGATCTCATAGGTGAAATGGAAGATCAGCTACAAGAACTCACAGAGAAAGTGGATGTGACAAGCAGGATATATGGACTACTGATCAACAAATCAAAAATGTTGACAATGGAAATAAGCAAATCCAAAAAGCAACAGCAGCTAAAAATAAAGCCATGAGGAAAAGATTTAGAATAGGTGAAGAAATTGATCTATCTGGGTGGCTTGCTAACACAAGATGGATGCAGCATGGCATGTCAAAAGAAGAAATGGGCTAGTCTCTGTGGTCTTTGGAATACTAAACAAGCTATGGAAATCTAAAAGTATAGCAATCAAAACTAAATTCAAAATGTATGAAACCTGTGTAATTTCAATTATGATGTATGGCTCTGAATGCTGATGCCTGAAGAAAAATATGAATGCAGGAAAGAAGTTGTAGAAATGAACTGGCTACCAGAATACAGAATGATGACATACGAAACACGCTGCAGCAGACAGAAACATTAAGCGATCGAATTTGGAAAACGACGACTCCTGTGGTATGAAAATGTTACCAGAATGAAAGGAAGAAGGTTACCACAAAGAATTATTAACTTGCGACCTTATTGTCAAAAACAAACTGATGGAAGATTAAGAAGAAAGATTCAAAAGACTGTGATGCTGGAGCCAAAGCCTTAGCTGCAAAAAGCCTTTGAATATTCTTCCTGTTTAACAAAATTTTGACTACAACTGTTGACATGAATTTCCTATTCCAGTGGTGAAACTTCATCCTGAATTTGAAGAGTTGTTGAGTTCCTATAGTTCCTTGAGTGACTTTGCTATCCCCAATTGCATTTAATAAAAGTAAACAACTTCAGGTTATAAAATATATTGAAAAGTTTATTGATGGAAGTTAATACAGTAACATTACATTCAAAAAGAAGTATGCTCTCCAAAACCCATCACTGTCAAACATCTATTGTCATACAACACATAAGTAGGATGACTAACTCTTGGCATTTGAAGCTAGAAATTTCTGACATTCCCTATTTAAAGAACAGATGTATTTTACAAAGCCAATTAATATAATATTGCTCATTTTACATGCTGCGGGGAACAGCCCGGACACAGAAAGGTAGACATCGTTGGTTTCAATCCACACACGTTTATTTACAATATTTACACAGTGAAACACACACCCCAGTGCCGCAGCACCAATCACCCTCAGTCCAGGCCCTTTCCTCAATGCCTCTCTTCACCGCCTCTACTCCTCTCCTCCAAGCTCCGTCCTCTTCCACCCGTCTCTCTCTCCTGACTGGAGGGATGGCTGCCCCTTTTATTCTCACCCGGATGTGCTCCAGGTGCTTCCCAACAACTTTCCGCCGGCCATCCCAGGTGTGGCGGAAGTGCCGGCTGTGCACCCGGAAGCACTCCAGGTGTCCCTAGTCTTCTTATCCCCAGCACTTCCGGCTGTGGTGGGAGTGCTGAGGACCAGGGCTCCTCAGGCATCCGGGCGCCCCTTGGCAGTGACCACGGGCCCCTATAGGGTTGAGCTTCTAAGCTCTGTTCCCGTGGTCCCCAAAGCCACCAGGGCAGTCGCCCCCTCGTGGTCTGGAGCAGGTGTAAGCCAACCTTCTTTTTTCCATTAAATTGGTACAGGTAAATACATGACCTCATACTCTAGAAAGCTCTTAGTGCTATCAATTCAGTACCATTAGCTTTTCAGCACAGTTCATAATGACTTTGCATTGCCCAAATTACAGTATATTACATCATCTCTCTATATATTGTAATGGATGGCCGGTTTCATATTCCGGCCCTCACCCCCAGGCCGCCAGGAGGAGCTCTCCCGAGAGCATGTACGGGCCCGGAATACCAGCAGGGCCTCATGGACTATGTAGTTTTTATGCACAGCCCTGCTGGATACCTTGGGGGCCACCGGGAGTCACTGTCGGGAGGTCAGTGAACTCATTTATGCCCTATGACCTGGAAGTTCGTCACATGAAGAGCGACGGGCTTCCGGGGTGAAGAAAAATACTATTTACCCTGACCCGGAAGGAATAAGGACTTGTGGACTGTTGGGCAGAAACACTTCCGGGTCAGGGAGTATAAAAGGACTGTGGGAGCTCACAGACGGGGAGCTGAGCTGGGTGGTAGGAGGGCAACGCGTCTGTGAAGTGGAGGATTGATTTATTGTGATTTGTTATTGGTTTATTTATGAATAGTGTGGAGTGGAGGGTGCTTGATGCACGTTATTATTATAATAAAAAGAATAATTGTGGCACTTTTACCAGGTGTTTGGCGTGGTACCTGAGAGTTCAAGGGAGCGCTACTGCCCCCTACTGCGACAATATATAAACAGGGATATGAACTTTAAAAAACTAATAATGATATCATAAAATACATTTGTCCACTGGTCAGTACTATACATTTGTTTTCTGTATGATTCCAATAATTTTGATATTTTTTATACTCAAAATGGCTGAATTGGTACATTTCTTGTTCAAATACAAAGGAGAAATGTGAGGTGTGGCAGCGACGAGCCTCACCTCACCTCACCTCGGACTGCGCTTTCCCTCACACACTGATTTGATCCATGTAATTGGCAGGTGCTTGTTGCTGTCTCTCTGTATGTCATCAATATAATGTTTGCAGACATGTTTATTATACACCCTGTGGTATTTGGCTGGCTTGTCATCCCGGCCAATACCCCCAGGCCACCAGATGGAGCCCTCCCTGCAGTATGGAGGTGCCCTGAAAACCAGCAGGGAGTCATGGACTTTGTAGTTTTTATCCTCAGCCCTGCTGGGTACACCAGGGGCCGCAAGAGGGAGCTGCAGGGAGGCTCGAAGACTTCTTTGTGCCCTATAACCCGGAAGTGCGTCAAAGGAAGAGTGACGTGCTTCCGGGGTGAAAAAGAAGGACTTGTACCTGACCCGGACGTGATATTGAATCACATGGACTGGGGATTAGGAACACTTCTGGGTCAGGAAGAATACAAGGACTATGGGAGCTCCCAGACGGCAAGCTCAGCTGGGTGGAAGGGTGGCAACGCATCTGGGAGTTGGAGGATTGTTTATTGTATTTATTATTGTTGATTTATGAGTATAGTGGAGGAGAGGGTGCTTTGTGCACTGTGGCGATTTAATAAAGTCATCGTATTGACTTTTACCTGGTGTCTGGAGTCGTGGACAGGGGTTCAAGGGAGCGAGAAAGCCCTAATCTGTCACAACCCTGACTTTCCACAGTCTGGCTAATATCTTTAATGAATGTGTGTGACATATTTAGTCTTGCTGATTGGACATAAAACCACAGTGAAAAGGCACAAGGTGAGGCAGACAATATCGTGCCCCTCCGAAGGGGGCAAATGTGAACCCAACAGGTGCTCATTGCTGCTGTTCTCTTACACAGACGCTGTGGGCACCAATAAGTTAGCATTATCAGAAAGTCAAGTGCACTGCAGGCGGTCCGTTTATTTTTATTTTTTGTTCCAACTGACTGCCAAAATGGAAGATTAAGACTTTTAAAACTAAAGGAAAATAAGGAGGACTTTTACAAGAAAGTGATGGATATTTTCATGGAGAAGGATAGGTGCATGGACTTCTTCATTTACAAATAAAGGAAAGACAATAAATGGTTTTCAATTTTATAAAAAATGGGATCAGACTAAGAAAAAAGCAATCCAATATTTAAAAACTAAATTTTGACCTTAAATAAAATATTCTTTTGTTTTCTTGTTATCCTTTTTTTGAGCAGTCTGTACTCAAATTGATTAAAACATCAGAATTAAAAGCTTTTAAAAACATCTAAATATTTCAATTAAGGTAAAAATTGAAATCAATTTTTTGTACACCACTATATACTTTTATTTGTATTGAATGAGTCTGAATTATGGAATTGCAATGGCAAATTTAGGACACATGGAGGGTGCAGAGCAAATGCGCTCTCTCCGCTTTCTCTCACTGCTATAAATGCAATGTTCTTTCTCAGCCAAATATGTACCTTACCTATGTGTGTGTGTAAAGAATGCTGATGAGATATGAAACATAACCAGTAGTCAGTGTGCATGCTGCCACTTTAATAGTGAATAAGGTACTCTTTTGGGTTCATATATTTGTAAATCTGACTCTGAAGGAGTCAGTGCATCACCAGCAATAATCCTCAGCACTCATCACTGCATATAAAATCCAACGTCTGTCTGTATGTCTGTATGCTTTTCACAAGAGAACTACTTAACGGATTTAAATCAGTTTTTTTCTATAATTTGCTTGAACATTCTGGATGATTTTGCAACTTCTCTCATCGCGCTAAGTATCATTGTTTACTTGCGGTACAGATTTATTTGAGCGAATCCGAGAGAGACGCAGCAGGCCGTGGAAAAGAGGGAGGGGGACGTGGCCCTCCTCACTGACATGCCAGCCTTGGAGCATACCTTACCTCTGCTTAAATAGCAAACGAGAACTACTTAACGGATTTAGATCAGATAGATAGATAGATAGATAGATACTTTATTAATCCCCAAGGGGAAATTCACATACTCCAGCAGCAGCATACTGATAAAAACAATATTAATTAAAGAGCAATAAAAGCACAGTGCAAGTTAAAAAATGCAAGGTGGAGAGTGTGAGGCAGGTATAACATAACATAACATAATCTTGTGTAGTGTTAACGTTTACCCCCCCGGGTGGAATTGAAGAGTCGCATAGTGTGGGGGAGGAATGATCTCCTCAGTCTGTCAGTGGAGCAGGACAGTGACAGCAGTCTGTCGCTGAAGTTGCTCCTCTGTCTAGAGGTAATACTTACTGTTCAGTGGATGCACTGGATTCTTCATGATTGACAGGAGTCTGCTCAGCGCCCGTCGCTCTGCCACAGATGCCAAACTGTCCAGCTCCGTGCAGGTTTTTTTCCGTAATTTGCTTGAACATTCTAGTTGATTTTGCGACTTCTATCATCACACTAAGTATCATAGTTTGCTTGAAAGAGAGATTTATTTGCGCTAATCCAAGACAGAAGCTGCGGGCTGAGGGTAGGGGGAAGCGTAACATCAGGAGTGAGGAATCAGGCGGGGCCCACCTCTCTCATTTTCCAGCCACCGTTCGAATCGGTCTAACTCTGGCCATGTTTTCGAGCATACCTTGCCTCTGTTTAGCTAGAAATACCTGTTTGTTTATTCATTTTTAAAGTTTGTCTTGTTTCACTACTATGTGGGCGGAGCCACGGGGGATGGCCAGCCTTTTATAAATATATGAATTATATACAAAATTCTTTTTCCTTTCATTTAAGATTTACTATGCTTCTTTTATAATAATATCTTAAATTCAAATACTAGTTGTCAATTTTTGTATTACGTTGGCTCTTACAGATACCTTCATTTAAAAGATTAACTTTTTACCTGGAGTGTGTCTTTTTATTATTTAGTTTGATTACTACTTATGACGTTTTGATTTTGTAAAAGTATATATACATATACTTTTTTATCAATTTTGCCAAAATAACTTTGAATTACAAAAATATCAATTGTTTCTTTAAACAGGTTACATTTTAATTACAGAAAAAGAATACTTAATAATTGTACCAAAACTGAGTTTACTAGTAATTGTTTAAGACGAAACTCAATCAAGTAGGTTTAGAGATTTACTAGATTTGCAAAATTTTTTTTTATTATTATTTCAGTAGAATGATCTTGATCTTTATTTACAGATCAGTGAAAAACTCAGTTCACATGTTTGAGTTCTTTTCTTCAATCAGTTTAACTAATATTTTATTGACATAATTATAAGAGTATGGTCAGCAGGGGGCGCTGCAACTCCCCATACTCCCAATACACCATCTCAGACACAAGCTTACTATTTACAAAGGGTTTTATTTTGGCGTGAAACTCTTACATAGAATAGTTTCCCATACCACAACCAAAGCAGTCAGAAATACTCTTCTTCAGCTCTCTGTCTCTGTCTCCTTCGCTTCTATTACAAGCCGACTTTGGCTCTCCAATCGAAGAGGTGCTGTTCCTTTTATGTAACACCCAGAACCACTTCTAGTGTCTCTATACTATGGCTTTGAAGCACTTCCAGGTGAAGTTGACAGCAGGGCTTGCCAGCCTCCTCAGTGCCCCCTGGTTGTACTCAACAGGGCTGAAATGACAAACTCCAATTCCCAAGATGCCATGTGGGAATCCATGGTGATGCACAACCCAGGGGGGCTGGCATTTAGCATTCTGGGGGAGACAATGCCCTGAGCAAACTCTGTCCTTCCACGCCGTGGGCGTCCCGGCCCAGTAAGGTTCTCAGTACAGCTCCAGCCAGGTTGCCTGTCCTCATGTGGCACCCTTTACAAGAGTTAGTTTCAAAAGTATTTTTGTCAGTTTGATAACGTTTCTTCTGTTAAACTGTCTGAAGCTGTGTTATTCTTTTTCCTTTTCTTTAGGTACATGTTTTAGAGGGATACATCACTCTTAATCCCTTCTTTTGAACACTCATCCAAGCTAACTGCATATTGTTCCTTGCCATCATTAATTTGTGCATTAGTTGTCCTCTCTTCTGAATTTTAATGAGGTCATGTTTCACTAATTTCTGGACATTGCAGGTTAACTGAACACTTGATATTTCTTAGTATTGATCCAAGAAATGTTTGCTTACTTTACTGCTGTTTCAGGTAGCTTGCTATCCTTACAAGGACTACTCATACACTGCATTGCTTTTATCAGACTAGAGTCTTGTTTGTGTAACTGTGACAGCTTCCTTGTTTTTATTGGCTCTTCCTTTGGTGGGAGCTGAAGTTGCTCATTCAAATAATGAAATGTCAGGTCATATTGACATAACATACTGTTTTTCTTTCCTGCTTTATTCTGCTGATGTTCTGCTATTACAATATTCTGAAGTCTATAAATGATCAAAAGGTTTCATGCAAGTCTTTTGCAACCAGTAATCTTTCGCAATAGACCTTTGCCTTCAACTTCTTTGAATGTTTTCACTGATTTGCCTGTGTTTATTTCATATATTCCAGTACTGAACTTTAAATTACTTTTGGGTGTGTTTACTGGTGGTATTTGAGGGAGACATTGTTTATAACAGTAAATGTTTTGTATAGTATGAATTTTACTTAATTATGTGCATAATTGTATTCTTGTGATATTTGGATATCTATTGCAGTTATTTTGAGCATTTAAGTAAAGATGAACATTTTTTTCCTTAAACTTTGGGTACATTGCTATTATGTTGGGGAACAAGAGATCAAATACTATAAAGTATGTAAGGATAAGAAAGTGAATGGTAAAGATATAATCTGTGTGAATGCTGGATGTGTAGACACCATATTAATGAGCTTGAAGCCCTGCTCACTGTTTACCAAAATAGGGGGCAGGGGTTACATACATGATGTGTTTTACCTATTGAGAATTTTCTTTTTTATTATTGCACAATCCTTATGAATGAGGCATGCTGCCTTTTGACACTATGTACAACATGTTCTGTTCCTTTCATTTGTTAAAATAACATGGTTGTTTTATGATGTTGAACTAACTGATAATTTATGATGTAGAACTAACTGATAATTTATCTCTTTATTAAATATGTAAATCTTCTTTTTTAATATTACCTTGTAGGCTATGCACATTACCTTGTAGACTGTGCACTCCTCCTTATTTCTTGGACATGGATATCTGCATTTGGTTCTGCCCTTATATGTTCTGTTACAAGATTTGTCAGTGTCTCGGTAAATTCCCGCCAGATTACAAAAATAAAGGTATACATTTTAAATGTAGTATTACAAGTGGATTTCACTCTAATTTCTGTCCTACACATTCTGTTCTTTTATTGGAGATTCATTCTGTATCTTTTGATTTTACCATTAAATTTCTTTACAGTGGAATCACAAACAAAAAGCGTGGATGTTTCATGGGCCACATGGTGGATGTATTTTCCAGCATTAAGATTATCTGGTAAGTTAAATCATTGATCTTACTGGTCCCTAAAAGAACTTTTTTGTTTTGTGTTATTTGATTTGTTTTGCAGTGGATCACCTTTTTAACTGTTGTAAAAATTAGTTATTTGTATTATGAAGGATATACCTGCTTATAAGAGAGCTCTGCATGTGGCACAGTTAGCAAAGTGCAGGGAAAATAAGTCTATGCAGAGAGATCTACACTGTCAGCGAGAGAACACATCTATGGGGTTCAGGATGTTAAGGTGTGCTAGACTCTGTCATGTGTGCCCTTAAATGTGAAACAGGAAAATTGAGTCTGACCCCTTATATAGGAACTGGAGGAAATCTGAGTGCTGAGTGAAAAGTGATGACAAGACCATTAGACCATTTTTGGCTGTGAAGGTCTGCGCTGAAAAACCAGATCCCTGTACTGGACTTTTCACTACTCATTTGAATTTTATAATTTTTATATTTTATAAATATCTGCTTGGGCCTGAATGTAGTTGACAACATCGATCATATTCTCCATTATGTGGTTTAATGTTTTCAATCATATTCTCCTTTATGTGGTTTAATGTTTGGAATTTTGTAAATAATTCTTTTTGATGCTCTATGCCAGGGGTGCCCAATGTGTTGATCGCGATCGACCGGTAGATCGCAAAGGTAGTGCAGGTAGATCACGTTGCATTCAAAAAAAAATTTTTTTAAACGTTAGTCTATCATATATCCTCCCTGTGGCATTTGCCACTTGATTGACATACAGGGCGGCCAGTCTGAGATCTCTTTTCTTCTAACACACTGGTCATCCAACGCGTACTATCAAACGTGCGAGCTACTGCAGAACTCCGGCTATCTAAGTGATCTAGTTAGCCTTACAATTTATATCGACTAAAAAAGGAATTTAAGAAAAAATGTTGGGTATGGGCTGGATGTGGAATTGTTAGAGGATTTTTTTCTGTCACAATGTCACAATTGAAGTGTGTTTGTCTGATCTGTCAATCTGTCATTGCTATTCCGAAGAAGGAAAATGTGGAAAGGCACTTTCGAGCTGTTCATAAAAACTACGAAACTGACTTCCTTCTGAAAAGCGATCTGAGAAAAAGAAAGGAGCGGGAACTCAAATTACAGTTAATCGGACAGCCGTCATTTTTCACTCGGCTGAATTCAAAAGCAAAAGTTCCGGGTGAGTCACTCGATCATTAAGCATAAGAAGTGTGCTACCTCCTTGACTGCATTATTCGGCTCTACTTATTTATGCGAGTCAGCCTTTTCCCACATGAAGATTATTAAATCCAAATACTGTAGTGACCATAAATGTATTGAATTGTTATTGTGCCATAAAGGTTATTCAGTTATGCAAGGTACGACAACATATATTTTATGTATAAAGTATACTCATACATATATATATAGCATTTTTAATGTAGGTAGATCATTTCAACCTGGTTATTTTAAAAGTAGCTCGCAAGCTGAAAATGTGTGGGCACCCCTGCTCTATGTAATTCTATGAAAAAATGTCGTCACTACCCAATATACTGCCTTGCTTTTGTTTTTTTTTTACTAATGAACTGGAATAAGTGGAGTCAGGTTACTTGAAAGAAGGTAAAAAATGGGAAACAGATAAGTGACTTTTGTAGCCTGTAAATCATTCCATTGTGTACAATTAAAATTCTTCCCAGTTGTTGTGAACATTGGACCCTTGAAATTCAAAAGCAGATTTCAAATATAAAATTTGGTTTCAAAAACTCAAGCATGTCCTTGAAACAAAAAAGTAGGTCTTGACCTAGGAACATAAAGCAAGTCTGAGCTACACAATCAACTTCAAAGTAACAAGCATCCTTTTTCATTTCAGATTAGTTAAAGGCACTTCCCTTTTGGAAAAATATGGTTCAAACTTCCAGCATTACCTTGATATTCCCAGAAATGTTTGAATCAATTCAATATTATAATGATACTTTTATTTATTTCTGTCTAGGTATGGGCTACACAAAAAATTTACAAACTCAGCAGCAACCCCCTGAAAGCTTTGCAGCCAACGTGAAATGCTTTAATGAAGGTATGTATAGATAGATAGACAGTGCAGCTTGCATTTTTCCTTTGTATTTTCCCTGCACATTTTATTGATAATTTTTCTGTATTCTCAAATATTTGAAGAAATTGATTTATTTTTTGAGTTGGTACGGACACTTCCATTTGCCTCCTTAAATTCTTTATGGTTCAGCTTTGAACATGCCTGCAGCCCATAATGAACAATTATATCCATGGCTGCTACAAACCACCAGCATCCTCAGTAGAGCTTATCACCAGATATAATGCACATTTTTATCAGGACATTCTTTGAGTGGTGGGTCCATAATGGTGATCGGAAACCATGTTCTGGTTATTTGGCTTCCTGACTGGCTGCTCAAAACAGATCCACAGACAGTTAAACAGTTTTCTAAAGTTGATTGGAGACAGCAGCAAGTCACTAACCAAACATATCAAGAATTTCAGTCTGAGAGGTTCATCCCACCTAATATCTTGCCAAGATAGGGTCATAGACAGGTCTAATTTGTTCATTCATCTTGTGAGTGAGGGGCAACTGTACGAGTTTGTTTAGATTCCTCCTCTACAGCTTGTATCTCCTTCTCTATCATGCCCCTTCAAGTTGCTTTGTTTGACCCCTTTCATCTTTGTGACTTGGTGAGGCCCAGGTCTTGGTAGTTGACATAAAATAGTAACCATGTGTAAGAGATCAGCCTTGGCACTGACAGACACGGACTCCCGATGTACATAAACATGCACTGTTTATTATACACCACACACAATACTGTGCACAAACCACAAACCCAGTCCTTTTCTCTACCCTTCTTCTGCTACCTCTACTCCACTCCTCGCAGCTCTGTCCTCTTCCACCCGACTCCGGCTCCTTGAGTGCAGGCTGCACGCTCCTCTCATAGCTTCAGGTGGTAATTAGCCTAATTAGGCTGCACTTCCGGGTGTGGCTGCATCACAGCCCAAACGGGCTCATTAAGTCGTTTCGCTCCCCCTGGCAGTGACTATGGAGCTCAAAACGCATGAGTTCCTGTGTTCCACGATTGTGGCCCCGATACCGCCCAGGGGGGCTACTCTCTTGCGCCCAGGGAAACATAGTGCCCCTCTCCCATCCGTCCTTCTTCCAGGCATCCCAGTGAGGCAAGATCCCTAGTCGTCTGCCACACTGCCCCTACCCCAGATGAAGCCCATAGGGCAAAGCGGCCCATCCCGTGAGGGCTGTTCTTTGATAGGTTGGGGCACCGGCATATCCCGGGTCACAGTTCCGCCCTGAAAAAGAGAAACAAGACAAGGGCGGGGAGACACGGCCACGACGCCATCAAATGTCATCCTCAGTAATAATATACAGATAATGTCTCCACTTATGACCTCAGTTTTGGCAGTTAAAGCACTGGTGCTTCCCTCCATGTCCCTGTGCCCTCCGGACATGGAAACTTGACGGGTATCTTTGTTCCACCTCATCCCCAGCCAGGCTTGGGGCTTCTCTCTGCACCCGTAGAGAATGGCTCTCACCTGCAGGTGGGCACACAGGCCCACAATGCACCTTGTCAGGAGACCCGGCCCTTTCTTTCCGAGTCTTTCTCTTTTTGCTCTGGGGCACCCTGACAGTCTGGGTCTCCTTATGGAATAAAGAGAGACCCCGTGCCATCTGCACCCCTGTGGACTTCAGCGAGGTTGCCGTCGCCCTGTGGAGCAGTGTGCTTTGGCAACCGGCACTCACTAGCTAGCGCCTCGCACATACCTCCTCCGGATCTGCCCCCACGGCACGATCGGCACAGTGCACTGCATCCACTGTAAGAGGCGTGGCTACTCTGTGACCAGAACAATACAATACCAGCACCCATTCACTCAGCACTCCTCTTTCATTTATGGTACAGGTCCCAATTACCTGTACCGCCACGTCCCTCTGGCTGGAGAACCCAGCATCGACCTCTATAAGCACTCCGACACCTTCTTCCAGGGTGTGTACGCTTTTTCCTCCAGCGCCTCGATGGCATCCTAGAGAACACGAAAAATCTGGAAGAATGACCGAACGGGCTGAAAGGCCTCCTCCAGCTCCTATATGGCCGCAAGCACATCTATTAAACCAGCTGGTAGGGGACTCGCGTTCCGCTTGCCCTTACTTTCCAGCGATGAGCCACACAGATGCTGCGCCTCATTTGCAGACTCGGTCGGATTCTTCTCCAGAGAGGGGCAGAGGTTCACCACCCCTGTCTGCCTTACGCTACCAGCAGGTGGCTGGCACACATCCTCCACCCTCTTACTGCGTCACGAGGGATATCCAGGGGTATCCCTGCTGCCTGTTCCATCAGGCCACTCTCCATGGGGTGGGACTCCAGGCACTCCTTCACAAACCGTGATCTTCTCTGCAACAGCAGGCTCTCATCCTCCTTGGACTTCACCCTGCCGTTGGCTCTGGGATGGTGTCCTTCGACCAGCCAAACGCCTCTGGATGGTCTCCCCTTATGAAGTAAGCAACCGGAAAACCGCGACTCACGCCCCTGAGCAATCCTTCCCAGAGTCCAGTACCTACCTCTGGAAACCCTTCTTCCAGAGGTAGTTTCCATGGCCTGGCCGCTTCTTCAGGCATGCTGGTCCTCTCGTCAGCGATGGGCTTCTTCAGACCGCCTGCTGTCCGTAGGCCGCACCTGGCCATCTTCGTACCCATCGGGGAGGTGCGGTGCCTTCACGGGCCTAGTGCAACTAACAAAAAGCGCAAAGTGTGTGTATGTGTCGCGGGAGTACGCATTTCACACTGCTGCAATGGTGTGTGCTTTGCGCTGCTGTGTCAGGCTGCTCCACAAATTATTTACTGGGTCTCGGCCTTGCACCAGGCAGAGAGTCCCATCTGGGATGCCATTTAAGAGATCAGCCTTGGCACAGACAGACATGGACTGGGCTCAGGGGGGCTGCTCACTTGCACCCAGGGAAAGATAGTGCCCCTCTCCCGGTCCGTCCTTCTTCCAGGCATCCCGGTGGGGCAAGTTTCCTGGTCGTCTGCCACACATGTCTTTGTGCTTTAGTCTAACTTGTACATCCTCTACACCTTTCATGGCTATCCATTTACAAACAGTTCTTGTAATGATTCCAGTCTTCCTTACTTTTATTTTGGAGGAGTCTGTGAGTTTCCAAGAGCCTTGCTTTAGTGACCTTATACTCTTCAACAACTGATTTAATTAAGAGCTTTAAGTGGTTGGAGTGACTGTAAAGTTCAATCTGCATAAAGCTGGTAAGGATCTGTAGTCAATTACACAGATGTGTGATCCAAAACATGTGTGTCAGCTAGGCCAACTACGCCACCTAGTGATAATACAATGAGCACTAAGACTCCACTACATCAAAATATTTTCTTATTTACTTCTAACCAGATTCTTTTTCAGGTTCCACACACTATGGATTCCCATGTGCAATCTTGGGAAAAAAAATATTAAAAAAAACAAAGACTGGCAAAAATGTCCAACACTCTTTGAGGCTGAAACTGCTACAGTTACTTCTGCTTCTTCCACACTGGCATCAGGTTCACCAATCTGTGAAGAGAAAAACCATCTCCTTGAGGAACTTGAAAGAGCCCACCATACCCAAGGAACCTTCCACCACTATCTGTGGTCAGGTTCCTACTTCATGAGGCACGTCACTTAAATTAGAAGCTGCCAGGCAGGTTTCACTGAAATTCTTTTCCAGCCAGGTTCCACTTCAGTTCGCTCCACCACCTAGCGCCTAGGCATAGCGCAAGAAAATGTCCAAGCCTCCTGAATTCTTGGTAAACCAGGGTCCAACCCATTGTAGGTCACCTTGTCAACCAGAGTCCTTTTCTCAATAAAAACTCAATTTAGGTCACACAAAAGTATCTAGTTTCAGTATGAATTAAGGTATAAAATCTTAATAGCTAAAACATTAAGTTGAAAACTAAAACAGTATAAAAACTCAAGCACTCCAGCAGCACTCCAAATTCTCTATACTTCTCAATCCTTCAGCCTCATCGTCTGGTCTCCTTTTCCATCCTCCTGCTCAGATGTTATTTATTACCTTAACCCATTAAGAATTAATCCATTAATTAACTAATTAAATAAAAAATACCACTTAGAGATAAAAGAACATGCAATACGGTTAACTGTGTATTAAAGAAAAAATCTATTGTAAAACAAACATGAATACTCTTAGTACAAAATGAGTAATTCAAGCAATTGACAAACCATGGATCATTCAATTTACACACAAAAAACTTACTCAGTCTGGTGACCGATGCTTGTTTACAGTCCTCTCCATGCTCTCTATGAGATTGAGATCAGAATGTTATAACCCATCAACAATCACAGTATTCTTGGCAGAGGAGCAAACTGATAAATCTAAACCCTGTATTTCCCTGATAAGTCTGATGAGCCATTCAGTTTCAGATTTTGCTCAATTTGAACCTTGATTTGTTCAGTGCTTGTCTTATTGTACTGAGATGCGACACACCATTTTCCCAGGTATTTAACAGGTTTGGCACCCATCAATGGAACATCTTCCACTAGGATTTTTAGGCAAACCAGTTGTTTTGGATTTCTTTGTATTGCATTAAACAACGGGCCCACATTACTACCTCATCTATAGTTGCCAAGTTCTGTCATACTTAAATTAAAAACAGCATTTTATGCATGGTTTGGATAAATCTGAAGTAGGCAAGATTGCAAATTTAAGAGTGGCTATCAAAATCTGATAAATTGTTTTTCCAAAATGCAGTTCATCCTTGCAGACCTGAAATATTACATCTGAAAACAGCTGAAAAGAAATAAAACTTACCATATGTACATGTGGTCTTTTGGTCTTTTAACAGATTGTGAAACATACAAGCAACCAATAATAAAACATTTTCATGATGCCTTCTTAGATTGTGGATTCTTTAAGGCCAT
>JANRMT010062852.1:40476378-40523097 GCA_026402145.1 Polypterus bichir lapradei | reverse complement strand
GACACACTGCAAAGCATTATAAACTAAAATAATACTGAATGATACTAAAACTGAAGAATTAGCATAAACTGAGGAGGCAAGAAAAAATAATTCAAAAAGAGCAGGATAATCCTAAGAACTGGACAAAGTCTTGGAAAATAAAACTTAATGTAGAAAAGTGCATAGATCTAAATGTACACAGAAGGAATATTAATTCTACAAATAAGATGGGATACAATGTCTTGAAGGAAGCAACCCCTGGAAATAATGTTTATGTTGAACACATTTCTGATTGTCTCAGCAATGTGAAGAAATTATTAGAAAGACAACTGAAGTGTTGTCCTTTAAGAAGGCCCTTCATTTCCTGGTCTGTAACATGTTAAAAGCCTTGCTTTACTTTAGTTCTACAAAATAGTGGCTGACCTACCATGGAAAAGGTGCTCAAAGGAAACAACTTGATTGACCCTTATTTTGAAGTACTTGTGACATTCATTCATACTAAAAAAATGTAAATGTTATTCCTTCCAAATTTCATTTCCTTGACTCCTGTGTTTTTGCTTTTTTTGCTTCATCTTGCTAAAATCACAATATCATTGACATATGTCTATGAATTATGTGAAACCTAACTATATCTGTTTGGGTTACATTTACAAATTATAGAGAACAAAAAGAACTGTATGGTATGTGCCTCCATTTTTCTTTTGTATTCAGTGATTGTTAAAAGAAAGTAGTAGTCTTTGGTCTGAGTAGATTAAACACAATATCAGTGGTCTTGAAATATATTTTTTAATTATTGCACTAAACAGTTTTTAGCTTTAAAGAATAGGGATTAAGAAAATACAAATTAGAATACAAGTAAGTGCACGTTTTTGCTCAGTAGTAGATATCAATCTGAAAAAAGATCTTCAAGGAAAGTTAAAAATAAAAGTAACAAAATCAACTATACTTTAGTATTTATAATACCTTTCTATGATACTGTGGAAGCTTAGCCCCCAGACACAGACAAACAGACACCAGAATGTCCATAACACACACTTTTATTATTCAACAGCACCACAATGCCTTATTACCAACAGTCTTGTCTCTTTCTCTTTCTCTGTCTCTCTGTCTCTCTCTCTCTCTCTCTCTTTCTTTCTTTCTTTCTTCGTCCCCCACCTCACAAGCTCCGTCTCCTTCCTCCCAACTCTGGCTCGTCTGCTGGAGCGAGGTGACCCCTTTTATAATTACCTGGAAGGGCTCCAGGTGCTCTGTCCAACTACACTTCCTGGTGTGGCAGGTGTCAGGTGAGCACCCGGAAGCGCTCCGGGTGCCCCTGGGATTTCTTCCGGCAGCATTTCCTGGTGTGGCGGAATTGCTGCATTCCAGGGTACTAAAAACATCCGGGCGCCCCCTGGCGGTTGCCCCGTCCTCCCACAGGGTTGAGCTTCCCAGCTCCGTGACCTCCATGTAGTCCAGGGAGGCTACCCTCTTTCGCTCCGGGGAAAGTACTGTCCTATTTCCAGTCCCCTGCTTCTTCCGGCATCCCGGTGGGGCAACGTCCCCGGGTGTCTGTGACAATACTAACCAACCCAAGCCTCTTTACAAGTACAGAGTAATAAGTGTGCTAAATGACTTGTTGAGGGTCATTTAGTGAGTCAGAGTTGAAATCTGAGCTGACAAACTTAAGCTTTATACCCTTAACTAATGGGACACACTGTATAGCATTTTATGATAAAATAATAGTAGGTAATACTAAAATTGAAGGGACAGCAGAACTAAGAAGAAAGCAAAAGCCGCATGGACAACTGTAAAAAGAAGTTTAATGCAAAAAAAGTTCAAAGGCCCCCATGTAGGCAAAAAGAATGTAAATTATAAATAGAAGTTGGAAGACACAGGAAGCAACCTCTCCAATGGATTTTGGAGTTTATGTTGCTGAAACACTCTGATTGTATAAGCAATGTGCAGAAGCAATTAAAAGGTAAATAAAATGTTAGCATATATTGTAAAAACTATTGAAGCGACATTGTATTTCAACTACATATTGCGTTAAAGAGACTGCATCTGGAGAACAGTGAGCAGGTCTGATTGCCACACTACAGAGCAACCAAGTGCATCCCATATCTGTAGGACACGAGGAACCTGCATATCCTGATATATAACATTTTTGAAGCCTTGCTCTTCACAGAAATAACACAACCATGTCCACACTTGGAATTTTGTTTTAATTTGTATGTTTTATACTTTGCCCCATCCATTTAAAATATGCATTACTTAATATGCCTTGCATCACCCAGTTTTATCTCTGATACAGCAACATGAAACTTCTTATATTCCTCTGTAGACCGTCATGGTTAGTAATAAGGAAAGCAATTTGAACAAAATGTAATTTGCATCAATATTTAGTGTTTGGCTTCAAAAAAGAATTTACAAAAGAAAATGTCATTTTTCTTCCTGCAAAATACAAACCATTTACACAAGATGAAAGATCTTTATTTCCTGTCTGAAAGTGTTTCTCACAATCAACATCCTGTGGTGCCCAATTTGCCAATTATGATGATAACCTTGTCAATCACAATCCTAAAGATGCATCAGAGACAGAAATGAAATTTGAAACTCCACTGTGCATGCACCTTGCAAATTTCTTTCCTCATGAATTAACAAATAAAAAAGGGTGGTTGCTAGAGATTTTAAAAGGCTGAAAGCGGCTTTTGATATACTAAGTTCGCCCATTGAGAAAACACTATTAATGTGTATGATGGTGTCTCTTCGTGTGAAAGACTTTCCAGTATGTCACATTTTTGTAAACTTACTGCACCTCCTTGGTGATGTGAAAGAGAGGCATAAATGGAATTCATTTTATAGGTATGCAATTATGCAGAAAAATATGGAAGTGTGAACAAGTCTTTTTAGAACAATATTTGTTGTTCTATATCCCCCAAAAACCTTTGGTACAATTGGTAAAACAATTGGTAATGAGTTTCGTATTTTACAATTGTGAAATCACAAACAAAATTAATGTAAGTGACAATTTCACCAGGCTGTGTACAAACTGAAACTTTGTTTTGCACACACTCATGAATCAGTAACCTCTGTACACCATAATCCATCTTCATTATTACAGAGCATTAATTGTCAAAATGCTTCTTCTCTCTGGTGTTTAAACACATCTGGTTAAAATAATTATTGATTACATCTATTAACTGCTCCTTGATACAGAAGTATTTTTGTATTGACAGCACTATCCACATTAGGAGGGCTATAGCATATTACAGTCCTTGTAGCTTTTTATTTGGAGCCAAATATCATAACTAAGATGAGGCTGAAAGACCACTTCTCTCCTTTTAGATTCTTCCTGCTTTTTCTGAAGTTATAGTAATCCCCAGGGCAAGGATTTAGCCAGGTTTCTGTCACTGCTACAAATTAATATCAAATATATTTGCAGCTATATATAACTCTAGTTCAGTAGTATTATTATGACCTTATTTGGAAGCATTTCTGCAAAAACTACTTTCTGAATTGAATATGTTTATTACTAGTAACCCAGTTTACTTTTCGTCATTAATAAACTTAACACGCCCATAACGACTACATTTTCAACTGTTAAAATTTGTTCAAACTTTTTCCAGTTCTTTATGAGTGAGATTACTTCTCTAAACTTTTAGCCTTTAAAGTCTAGTTTTGGTAAAGTTATTAAATTATCATTTATTACTCAAGCAAGCTCGACTGGCAATAATTTCCCTAGTTTTTCTGCTTTTTATCTTGCTGATATTGTTCAAATTAGTGAGGTGATTAAAAGTTGCAAGTTAGCTTTATTCCCATGAACTCCATTCAAAAATAAAATATTTCCCCATTCTGTTTCCTTTATGTGTTTTTAAACTTGTATACTTGTAATTCCACTTATTTTAAAAAAAGCAGGCCATAATCCCAAATCCTTAATCCTGGGATTTCTCAATTTCCAAGTCTCAAATGCATTTACATGATGTGTTTGATTTATTCCATTTGAGTTTTTGCTTCAGTCACAGTAAAATGGAACAAGAAAATACTGCCTTTTATGAATTTTATATCATTATTGCAGACATATAAATAGTTACCAAAAATGTTTCTTCTCAAAACCACTTTGAGTTCTTTTTTCACTTCTAACATTTACCTTCCTGCATTTCTTTTGCAGAAAATGTAAAACTACGCAATGCATTTGGTAAGCATTTTATTTTCATACCTTGTATTCATTAAACTTTTCAATTAATTGTGTGTTTGTTATTTTTACAGACAGTACAGGGCAGAAGTAGCATGTTAAGTGTTTTGTATTTCTTCTAAATTAAGCATTACATGAATAACCAACTGACAGTCCGGAAAATGAATAACATTTTTTTTAGTTGTAGTTGTAATATTCCATCAAGTTTTTAGGGTTTGTGTTCTTCCCAAAAATAAATAAATAAATAAATATATAATGTTGTTTTTTCAGTTTTGTATTTTTTTATTTACTGTATTTGTTTGATATGCGGCTTTTTAAGTTTTAAATGAATTGCTATTATTCTGAAATATTATGAAGTATTATGTATTTGTTATATTATGAAGCTAAATTATAAAGTAGAAGTGATTTGAAAGTTGTATGGTAACTGCAATGGGTAGAAGCTGACACAGTACAACATTTTTGCAATTGCTTATGGGTAGTTTGATCACACACAGCACAGTGCTTGGCTATTATTCTAGAAGAAGCCAAGGTCAAATGAACATGCTCTGCTGCAGGATTGCACCATTGTTGAACAACAATCTGTAGTGTGATTTCTTTGGGCAGAAGGTTTTAAACTGGCTGAAATTCACCAAACAATATTGGCTTAGTATGAAAGTGAAAACAGCATGACTAAAAGAAAAGTTTATGAATGGGTAGAAAGATTTAAAGCAGGAAGAATAAGTGAAATTCATGAATCTCAATCTTGTTGACCATCAACATCGCGCATAGAAGCCCACATCTTCATAGCGCATGCCTGCATCAGAGGCAAATCGTGGATTACGTTGTCCACTATTTCTGCACATTTGGGTATTAGCTATGGATCTGCACATGCCATACATAGTACATAATGACTTCAGGTACCATAAAGGTTATGCAAGATAGGTACCCAAACAGCTTACTTATCTGCACAAGCTACAGCATGTGTAGGTTTCCACCCAGTTATTGAAATGTTATCAGGAAGATCTGTGTGTTTTGCAGTAGATTGTAACCAGATATGAGACACGAGTCCATCACAGTGATCTGGAAAGCCAGAGACTAAGTATATAGTGGAAACACCCATCTTCTCCATTAAAGAAGAAATTCAAACAACAGCTCTCTGCCAAGAAAATCATAATGACCTTCCTTTAGGACATTAAGGGTCTTATTCTGTTGTATTTTCAGGACTATGGGCAACCAATGACCAGTACAATGTACTGTGCTATGCTTAGAGAGAAACTGAAACTTGCAACTTGCAGCAAAGAGGAGAGCTGTCAAAAACAGTCTTGCTGCTCCATCACAGCTCACATCCCCATGCTGCAGACACAATTCTGGAGGCAATGCAACAGCTGTGGTTTGAATGTCTTCCACATCCCCCTTACAGCTCTGATTTAGCATCATTCGACTGTCACATCTTCAGTCCTCTTAAAAAGGCATTATGCTGTTGCAGGTTCACCTGTACAGATTAGGTTATAGATGCGGTACAGTCCTGGATTGGGGAGCAGCCGAAAAGCTTTTTCTCCCAAGGAACAAAGATGTTAGTGAAACAATACAAAAAGTGCATCTACCTGCAGGGAGACTATGTGGAGAAGTGTTAGTTGCCATTACTTTTTAAATCTCCCTCGTACAGACAGTAAAGGCATTACAGAACAGAAGCAATAAGTTTTTCCCATTTTGTCTTTATTAACTGTGACAGTTATAGGTGAGTAATTAATAGCCTCTGTCTCCTGCACAGTGGAACAGAATATCACAGAAGTTGAAATATATTTGTTAATTACTACATATTTTCACTTTTAGATAAATTAGAAGAAGAAAATACAGCTTTAAAAAAAGGTATGTATGCATCACCATCAACTACTTTAACTTAAGCAAACATCTATAAGAGGGGCGATAAAATGAAACAAAATGAAAACACAGATTGTTTTTAATATACCGCCATCCTATAATGATCCTCAGCTCCAAGCAACTTACAAGCACAGAGCAACATTATAATCATTTACATATGTGATTTCTTAACACTGAAGAACAAATGGTTTAAGTACCATGCTTAGTGCCATACAGTGCAACCCAGTATCTTGATAATTTGTGCACACTGCAAAAAATGTAATCAATGGCTCAGTCCACTGTAACAGGCCCAGCAATCAATATATTAATAAATTCAATGTATCTAGAAAATAAGTCAACTCACTTATTCCATTAAAGGTTTAAAGTGAGTCATTGTCTATTTCAATAGCGATATGTGCCGGAAAATTAATGAATGATTTAAAAAATTTTTTTAGTTCTAGTTGTAATATTCAACCAAGGTTTTTGGGGATTTTGTTCATCCTATCCTGGAGATCTCATTATTATTCGTTCTGTTTTTATAGTGTTATTTTGTTTCAAATTAATTATTATGATTCTGAAATGTTGCCAAATATTGTATGGAGGTCCATTTCACCCTGCGGTGGGTTGGCACCCTGCCCAGGATTGGTTCCTGCCTTGTGCCCTGTGTTGGCTGGGATTGGCTCCGCAGTCCCCCGTGACCCTGTGTTCGGATTCAGCGGGTTGGAAAATGGATGGATGGATGGATGGTCCATTTCACCTTGTTGGGTGCCTTCTTTGTAAAGTGTGTGAGAGGTGTGGCCTTCCCTGAGAAGAGGGGAACAAACTGCTGGTAGTGGCCTGCTATTCCGAGGAACGCCTGTGTCTTAACTTGTGACTGGGGCTAGTCCTGTATGGTGGCAACTTTGGAGCACTAAGGTTTGATAGTCCACCACCCACCACGTAGCCTAAATACTTAGCTTCGATCAAATCAAAGTAGAAGTTTTGGGGTTGATCCAGAGGCTTGTGTTGTGGCTGGTTCTGTGGACATAAGAAACATGTTGTAGGTGTTCTGCCCACCATGTGCTGGAATAATCATCTCATCCAAATATGCAGCACTATCAGTCTTACTGGGCCGTAGCAGTCCATCCACCAGACATTGGAAAGTCACGGGAGCCCTGTGTAGCCCAAAGGGTAAAACACGATACTGTCAGTGACTGCTGGGGTGCTGAATGTGGTCTTTTCCTTTGCCAATAGCTCTTCATCGTTTCAAGGGTAGACAGGTACCAGTATTATCCAGGAGGCTGTCAACCTTCCACATGGGATAGACATTGAAGCGGGAGGCTTGGTTGAACCAGAGGAAGTAATTATAAAATAGCCAACTTCCATTTGGCTTTGGGACCAATATGATCGGGCTGGACCATGTGCTGTGACTGACCTCATTTACCATGAGTTTCAACATATGATGTATTTCCAACTCAGCCTCTGCCCTCTTCACCTTTGAGAAGAATATGTCCTTTTGTGATTTACCAACCCCGGCTCTATCATGATCTCATGGGCGATCAGCTCTGTACAGCCTGGTCTGGGGTCCATGACTCTGGTGAAGGAGTCAATGACAGTTCCCAACTCTGCTGTGGGCTGAGAGTGTCCCCAAAGTTTAGCTGGCTGGTGTCTACTAACAGTGATAGTGCGGGAGTGGCAGCTGTGTTGCATGGAGCACAATCAATCCATAGCTTTAGGAGGTTGACATGATACATGCACTCCCTGGGATGTCAGTTAGGCTAGAAGACTAGATTGTCCACGAGCCCCTTGCACTCTCGGACTTCATAAATCCAAGAGCTTGAAGAGCGATATAGGGATTAGGACTGTAACCCTGTCACCCGAACTGAACTTGTAGAGGTGGGATTCATGGTTGTAGAGTTGGGCCTGCACTTACTGTGCACTTTTGAGGTGTTCCTTTACCTAGGGGTGGAGCTGTGTGAACTGTTTGTGCAGGCCACTGATGTAATCTTATATGTTTCATGAGGATGGGGCTTGGCTGCCGGCCGTATAACAGATAAAAAGGGAAAAAAGGCAAATAAGATGAGGGGAAGTAGTTGGTCCCAGTCTTTCCTGTTCTGCTTGGATTACCTTCCTCAGCATCTGTTTCAGTGTCTATTTAAAACACTCAACCAGACCATATGTTTGGGGATGGTAGATGGATGTCTTGAGGTGTTTTTGTCCATAGCAGTTTGGCAACCTCCTTGAAGGTAATGACGTGAAGGGCATCCCTTCGTCCGTCAGAACTTCTTTAGAGATGCTGACTTGCAAAAAGACCCCTACAAGTTCCTGGGTGATTGCTGGTCTGTTAGAACTTCCTTAGGGATGTCGATGCACAGACAGACCCCCAATAGTTCCAGGGTGATCATTTTAGAATCAGCCACCCATAGGGGTATAGCCTGTGGGAATCATGTGGCATAATCCACCAGGACTCGGAACTTGATCTGCAAAAGCGGGAACCTCCTCATGCACACCTGGCCAAAAAAAAACATGCAGTGAACCACTCTAATATATTTTTTGTGTTTAAGTGTGCTCCCAACAGGTGAGCATGGGTAATCTGTCAGCCAATACAACAGATCATTTTCAAGGACAAAGCAAGGCAAAGGGACCATCAACCTGTCAGTGGGCTGACAGGTTGTATATGTATGAAGACAAACATATTTCTAGCATGCTTCAAAGAATTGTCCTTTCACTGCTCATGCTTGAAGGATGTTGGCAGGGAACGGAATCAAAGCTGCAGTGAGACAACTGGGTCAGGGACAGCCTCTGCAGACTTAGCGTGGTCAGGGGCCAGGCTTAGAGATGGTAGATCAGCTTCAAGGTATTGACACAGCTCCAGATCTACTAAGTTGTATTGGGTAGATGCTCCTTTACCTGCTCTTTTGCATGGCTAGGCTTCTCCTCTGAGTGAGTGGCCAGGTTCATCACTCTGGGCAGACTTGGCTCCTCCTGGTTAGGTTCCTTTGGGACAAGTCTCTTCCCAGGTCAGAGCCATTGTGAGACAATGCAAAAATTATTCCTAAAATATTTTTGTACCTTTAAAAAAATAATGAATACTGTAATCTAAAACACTGATTAAAATGTAAATACATATCATTTTTAATATAATTATTGTAATTGTGTAAAAGCATTAGACTATTAATTTTGTTTTGTACAGTTCATTATTTGACTTTTTTTAAACTAAATATATAAACAATGTTAAAGTTTATGTCCTTTTGTACATTCAATAAATCAGTCATGCAAAACCGGACCTTATTAAAGTATTATTCTAATTTCTAACAATTATCTGCTTCTAACAGCTTTTAGCTTTACTTTAGCACATATTTTCTTATGGTGCATTGACTGCACTGGGCACTTATCAAGTACTGTATCTTTTGAGTTTGTACTGAATTATTACCCCAAAACAAGCCACACAATGCTCATTCATTTGCTTAAGTACAAATCATCAGCCCAGAACATGGGTGTCCAACTGTGGTCCTGGTGGGCCGCAGTGGCTGCAGGTTTTCATTCTAACCATCTTCTTAATCATTGAGCCGTTTTCGCTACTGATTAACTTGTTCTGCCTTAGTTTTAATTGATGTGACTCAGACCCCTTAGTTGTTTCTTTTTCCTTAATGAGCAGCCAAACAGTAAAGATACACAAAACAAGCTGCCACATGACCAGCTAACCTGAAAATAAAGAAAGGTGAAGGTCTCGGTCATGTTGGTCTGCTCAGTCACCAAAACATCTTGACAGTGGTCTTAGAAAAAACAGAAAGTCAACAGACTGCTGTGGCAAAAAGAGAGTAACAACAAGTCATGATATTCAATAACGGCTTTAATTAACAGCAAGAATTGGCTTCTCATTAAGAAACTGGTTGGCGTGAAATTGGCTGGATTTTGATGTTCCAATTTAGCTATCTTCATCTGTTGGCTCATTTCACATCTCATTTCTGTTTGGCTGCCATTTAATGAAGAAATTAATAAATTCACATGACTGAATCCTTAAAAACAGGGTTATTAAAATGAAGAGAAAAGGAGTTAATTAGCAGTGAAAACTGATTAGGAAAAGGGTTAGAATGAAAACCTGCAGCCAGTACGGCCCACCAGGACTGGAGTTGGACACCCCTAGATCAAGTCACACAATTCTTTTTCATTTGCTTTGTGAGCAAATCATTACCCACAAATGAGTCACACTATTCTCGTTCACAATATATGAATTAGCATTATGTTAAATATGTATATACAGTAATTGAATATATGTAAATACACATCCCCTGAGAGAGAGGTTGGGAGCATGCACTGCTACAGTGCATTGCCACACCCACCATACGACAAACCTCAGGATTCCAAATAACCTCAGTACCACATTAGTTCAAATGGAATGGAACAGTGTAAAGTTTTTTACAGTGGCTAGAGTCCCAATGTTACCACCAACCCCCGAGTTTTCCCTTAAAGTTAGTGGAACTGCTTTCAGGGCTGGATGGAGCAATTGAAGCTTAAGGGCTTTGCTCAAGGGTCCAACAGAGTGGAATCACTTCTGGCATTTATGGAATCTGAACCCCCAACCTTCCAATTGCCAGTGCAGATCCCTAGCCTTAGATCCACCATTCCACTACACACACTCACACTCACATACAATATGCATAAAAAATGCATAAATTATTAAGTTATATATTTGTGATGCCTGCGGTGGGCTGGTGCTCTGCCCAGGGTTTGTTTCCTACCTTGCGCCCTGTGTTGGCTGGGAATGGCTCCAGCAGACCCCCGTGACCCTGTAGTTAGGATATAGCAGGTTGAATAATTGATGGATGGATTTGTGATGCAATCAAAGGGGAACCTGAAATTTACTTCAGAGCTAGCAACAAATCCTAAAAATTAATTGAATGAATGAAGTGAATCAAAGAATCGATTCACTTAAACAGATAGATAAAAGAATTGATTCAGTAAATTGAACCTAAATGGCATTTACCCAAAGATACTTCGACTTTATCAGATTATGAATGTTGTAGAGGGGCAGAGGTCAGACAAGTAGCACTAGAATGAAGATGAAGGAAGGCAAGCAACTGTAACAGTTATAGTGAAACAGCAAGTCACATCACCTGAAAGAGCTGGACAAAAAACACAGAGGGTGCCACATATGTCCAGTATCACATGACTGCAAAACAGTTCACTGCTTCAGTATGTGCCTGGAGCTATGTTTCAATTTTCACAAAAATATAAATGTGGTTTGTGATTATTGTTCTGAGCATGACTGTGTATTTTTTACTTTCTCATATACGAAGTATAGGGAAAGCGTTGTAATTGCCCAAACATTCGATGTTGAGCTTTTGATGAATCTCAATGTTTTAGTCCTCCCTGACTTTCTCCTATACGAAGTATTGGAATCCTCCAAAAATTCCCTTTTGACATTTTGATTAATTTCGACATTTTAAACCTCCCTAAGTCCAAAAATTATGGTGGCTCCAAAGGGCAAGTGACAACAAATTTAAAGATGTAATGTTCACAATTAAACAAGGTGACATGCGCAATTAAATATGATGTGCACAATTAAACAAAGTGACGCGCACATTCAAACATGTTGATGGGCAGAATTAAATGTGTTGCTGCACAATTAAATAATGTGACGCGCACAATTAAATGTGGCACGCACACTTAAGGTGATGCACACATTCAAACGAGGCGATGCACAAAATTAAATGTAGTGCCGTGCAAAATTAGAGATGACTCACTCACAATCAGAGGGATGATTACAAGTAAAAGTGTACGGAAAGGGTAGTTACCCTGGCAAAACTAAGAGAAAACACTGATTGGTGGCAAGGTTTGTCTGTCAGTCCACAGGGGAAGTTTCCTTTATGTAGTGGGCTAAGTGCAACAGAGTGTGGGAAAGTTAATATAGCATTCTTTTTTCAATTACATTTTTTTGATGCTCAGTTCCCGTGGTGTATGAAAATGATGGTGTAAATTTACAGGCGGGCATCCACTTCTTTTTTCCCATGCAAGAGTCATTAAAAAATAAACCCTGACCAGAAAGTAAACAGGGGTAATCACAATCACTAAAGGAATTATTTGTAATAATACATGATGCTATGGTGATTTAACATTTGATCGGGTACTGTATCATTGAAGAAGTATAGCAACAAAAAAGACAAAAAAATCAACCCTAGGTTCAAGATTTGCAATGCACAGTATTACTTGTTCAAGACAACAAAAACAAAATTAGCAATACATGCCTATTTTTCATAGAACCCATGCATATTTATGTATTTAACGTCTAATAACTCATACAACTAAAGGTTTTAATTTTTTTTTAAATAGATATAGTGGGTTGGATAATGGATGGATGAATAACGAAATACTGTATATTAAAGATAACTCAACTCTTTTAAAGCAACAGATTAGCAGGGAAAGATAGTATAGTTTTATTCTTCCATTTAGAAAATGGATTGGCAGAAGGATGTTCTCTAATAAGGTTGCGTACAAGAGCTATTAAATATCAACATACTATAAATGCATTCACTTAGTCTACTGCTGTTAGCAAACCAGTGTTCAGTTACTGAAAAGTACTTTCAGTATATATAGAGAAATACATTTTTAACACTGTAATAGTTCATTTACCACTTTTTATGTTGCTTTTCATGTATTTTGAACAGATTGAAGCTTCATTCATTTTTCTCTCTATCTTCTCTGCCTTTAGTCTGCTGCTTTGTGTAATCTCGCTTTGTGCGCATATCTGATTTTTGTGCTTTTGTGAGGTACAATAAGGTTGAGTTTGTTCATAAGTCTTCTTTATTTATCTCTATATATTTGTTTTGCCTTTGTCTGTCTCCCTGGAGTTGTATACATTTTTCAGCAATAGGTTACACGCATTTTAGGTTTAACACATGCTAATGACATCAGTGTCATTTTAAGTTTCACGTACCTGTTAGCTTAGTGATTGCCTTCCATCCTGTGCGGACGGTGACTGAGCTTTCAGCAAGCCGCCTGTCTACAAAACGGTGTGAGCTGCACTGTTTATCTGACATGGCTGAAAGTTAAATTGCTTTTGGCCATTTTTACTTTTCACAGACATTACCCGTGTATATCAGCACACAGTATGAGAGGGACTACAAACAGAAACTCTGCAGAATCAAACCAAGGTCGTTAAGGAAACAAGTCATATTTAATGGCAGACATGGCACACTCCTGTTTCTGCTCTTAATTTACAGACATTTTTCTAAGTTAGAAAGTTCATTGGTTAAATTCAAAGCACCATGTTCGAATCCGCGTAGTGCTTGTATGTCGTTTACATGTTCTTCGTGTGTGTGTGTTTTCTTTTGTCTCTGTTTACTCATAATATATTGATGGCCGTAAGTTCAACAGTGTTCACGAGAAGACTTGCATGTGTCTAGTGCTGTCGGGGCAGGTGCCAGCCATAAACTGTGAATACTTGAAATGATGTATAATTAAACATGTTTGAACTACCTGTATACTGTTTTTTTTATTTTCCGCAAACGTTTCTGAATCCCAAATAGGAATACTTGCATCAAACTATTAAAGTGTATGCTGGATTTCACAAATCAGTATATAATACTGCACTTAGTTTATAAAGGAGTTTATCTAAAATTGAATGCACAAGCGGACACTGTTGCTTAGTACCTTAAGGTATTGGACTTTATAATATAAAAATGCTGGTCAATCCCTTCCACTTACTGGTTGTGTTTCTTGTCCATTATTTAATCCCTATTTAATTCTGTAATAAAACAAATAAGCTCACAAATGTACAATAACGGCACTTAAAAGGCATTATGAAATGTTCTTTACTAAGTAAAGTTGTTGATTACATTTTGGCAAATGTTAAAGGTAGTAAATTTACCAGCTGATGATGTTAAATTTATATTAAGAATGTAAAGTTTTGGAATGTTACTTCTAAGGGGAAATAATATAATGCGTCATTTATTTTCTTTTCACATTTTTCAAGTGGTTGCTTCTTTATTTATCATTGTATATTGTTAATGCTCTGATCAGCTTTTTGTCCCATTAAAAAAGAAAACTGATAACAGTGTTAGCTTCTGCCTTATCTAACATATAAATGCTGTGTGAACAATTAGGTCCATAAGTAGGACTGGATTAAGAACAGGCCCTAAGCACTTAAATATTTTGGTGCCCATATATGTCTAATTCAAAATATAAACAATAATAAACTATAAAATGAAATTTTATTTTATTTGCAAGATTTAATAGTGGGCAAAAAATGATTGTCTATGACAAAATAATCAATTCTTGAGTAACAATGATGTATGGGTAAGAAGAAGGAGTTTGCTTTTAGGTTAGGAATTAAAAACCTCCAGAGGTCAGATAAGTTATGATCTGTTACAAACTGTGTGATTATCTTTGCTGTATTAGATGTTATTGCTGAGGATCTATCCAGGTGTGGATTTAAAACAGAATTAAAATATCTGGCCATTATAATTTTGTGAGTGTTCACATTAGGGATAGATGCAAATACATTTTGGAAAAAAGATCTATCATCCACATTAGGTGCATAGACATTAATCAGAATTATGTTAGCATTAAATTGCCCGTCACTATGACATATCACCCTTCAGAATCAGATATTACATTTGGCACTACATTTGGAATAGTTATTTGTATAAGGAGTCCCACACCCCTATTTTGTATGTATATATATATATATATATATATATATATATATAGCTGGAGTGGCCAGAACACTCTCTTTGCCACTGAAACTGGTCCTTGCTTAACAAATGAGTCTGCTGTAAAAATACTGGCTTGGAATTTAGACTTAAGTGCGAGAATACTTTTTTTTCTCTTTAATTCATGATTGAAACCCTTGACATTCCAGCTCATAAAGTTCTCTATTTGGTCATAGAAATATTGAATGTGATATTTTGTAGCCTTAAGATAGTACATTGTTACATATGATAGCTTTGACATAGATTTCATATTATTGCCAAGTGATATGGCTATGGAGCATATTGTTATGTTGGTTCTAATGGTTATTGGATATGAAAGAATAAGTCTTTACACAGAAAAAACGTTTGGGGCAGCCACCCGTGTATATTTTCCCTGGCTGCAAAAGGATTTATATAAACAAGAAGCTGATGTTGTCAGGTGGAGTTCCAGGATTGAACTGTTTAGGTTTTGGGAGGTGGAGTCTTTATATGCCAACAACCGGAAGTGATGTCATCTGGCCGGAACTGGAAGTGACATCATATTGGCCGTCGGCATTGGAAGTGACGTCATTCTGTGCACTGGAACCGGAAGCAGCATCGTTCTGGACGCCTGAAGCAACATTAAATCAGGCAGGTTTTCCCGTATTTGGTCTGCAGAGATAACAGAAATAACTTGGCCTGGCGGGTAATTATCTCTACTTGGTCCCTTCAGCTCCCTCCTAATTGAATGTGTGTGACATGGCTCCCTCCCTCAGCCCAGACCCATCAGGTCGGGCGTACCTGTCCGTGAGGTCATGGCACCGGGAAAGGGCATCAGCACTGGCCTGCAGTGGACGTTGACGATAAACGACCGAAAACTTGCAAGGCTGCAGGTCTTAAAACCACCTTGTGGCAAAGGGATTTGAATCCCTGTGCAACACCATCCACTGCATGATCCGTTACCAGGGTGAACTCATATCCCAAGAGGTAGTACCTCAGCTGAGTAATTGTCCATTTAATCGCCAATGCTTCCCGCTTTACTGCTGCCTACCTGATCTCCCGATGCAACAGCTTCCGACTCAGGTACATAACGGGGTGTTCAACTCCATTGACACTTTGGCTCAACACGCCACCGAGACCTGTGTCTGAAGCATCCATCTGGAGAATGAAAGGTAAAGTGAGGTGCTTTCAAAATAGGAGCTGTTTAAGTTCACTAAATGCAGTGTCTGTAGCATCATCCCATACCATGTGATTAAGTTTCCCCATCTTTGTTAGATTTGTCAAGGGTGTTGCTCTCTCAGAAAACCGGGTACAAACCGACGATAGTAGGCCGCTAAGCTGAGAAATGCTTGTACCTGCCACTTGGTTATCAGATGGGGCCAAATCACTATGCCATCTATTTTTGAGCATTGTGGGTTGACCATACCTCAGCCCACTAGGTAGCCTAAATATTTGGCTTCGATTAATCTGAATAGTATTTCTTCAGATTAATATGAAGACTGGCATTCACTAGCGTCCATAATACGGCCTTAACCTGGCAGCACTATACGAATTATGGGGTCAGAGCACTTTGTCCACCAGATGCTAGAAGGTAGCGGGAGCCCCATGTAATCTGAATGGATGTACACGATACTGCCAATGTCTGCTAGGGGTGCTAAATGCTGTCTTTTCCTTTGCAGAGCCTGTTAAGGGAACTTGCCAGTACCCCTTTGCCATATCCAAAGGAATCATAATTTGTAATGTCCTGGCCACTCGAGGAGGTCATCCACTTGCAGCATTGGATAGGCATCGAATTGGGAGACTTGGTTAAGCCGACAGTTATTGCAAAACCAACACGATGGGACTGGACCAGGGACTTTAACTTTCCTCTATTACACCTAGATCCAGCATTCATTTGGTCTGTAGCTCCACTTCTGCCCTTTTTGCTTCGGGAATCCGATATGGGCATTCTCTGACTATAACCCCAGGTTTTGTCACAATGTCATGCGCAACCAGGGAGGTTTGTCTGGGCTTTTCGTTCACTACCTCCTGGACAGACAGGATAACTGCCTCGAGCTCCTTTCACTGCAGGCGAGTCAAATTATCACCGAAGTTAAGTTCAGTTTCTGAGAAAAGAGTGAGCAGGGCTGTCCGGAGGAGGGATCGGGATTCCTTTCCTTCTACGGTTTCAGCAAATTAACATGATAAATCCGCTCTCTGGATCGACGATTAGGTTGGATAACTAAATAATCGACCTGTCCCTTCCTCTTCTTAACTACGTATGGGCCTTACCAATGTGCCAACAATTTGGAATGCAATGTAGAAACTAATACTATGACTCGATCCCCCAGGCGGAATTCCCAAATGGACATGCCACGATTATAACAACGAATCTGGGCTGTTTGTGCCTTCTCCACGTGAAATTTTAGTATAGGCCTAATTTTTTGCAAATATATCGCATAACTGTGCGATATATTCAAGTATATTTACAGAAAGGAGGGCCTCCTCATCCCAGCCCTCTTTTAGTATATCCAGTATACCTCGGGGTTGTTGTCCAAACAATAATTCAAAGGGTGAGAACCCCGTGGAGGCTTGTGGAACTTCCCAATATTGAAAAAGGAATGAGGGGGAGGTGCTGATCCCAGTTCCTCCCATCCTCATTGTCTACCTTGCGTAGCATCTGAGAGTTTGGTTGAACCTCTCGACTAGACCATCTGTTTAAGGATGATATACAGAGGTCTTTAAATGTTTTGTTTTCAGTAACTTAGCAGTCTCCCTGAACGTCTCCGAGGTAAAAGGCATCCCTTGATCCCTCAGGATTTTTTTAGGAATGTCATTTCACACAAAGACCCCTACTAATTCCCGTGTGATAGCTTTGGAAGTAGCTGAGCATAAGGGAACAGCTTCTTCATATTAGGTGGCATGATCTACCAGGACCATTATGTATTTATGACCCCTAGCCGAGGGCTCTAGGGTCCCACCAGGTCGACCCTGATACGTTCAAAGGGGACATTAATCAGGGGTAAAGGGACTAAAGGAGCCTGGTCCCTCCTAGAAATCTGCTGTAATTGACGCACCGGACAGGACATGCAGAAGCGGCGGACCTCCTCATTAATCCCAGGCCAAAGAAATTGAAACTTGATCTTCTCTAAAGTTTTTTTGGGGCCCAGATGGGCTTCCAGGAGGTGGGTATGAGTCAGTTCACAGACTTGTTGCCAGTAAGTCATTGGGACTAAGAGCAGGAACCTCACCTCTCCCTTGTTTTCGGCCACCCGATATAAAAGATCATTATTCAAGACAAAGTGGGGACCTTGTGGCATAGGATGTGTTGTGCACTGGCCATCTACTAAAAACTCTGCATTTTTTGCAAATTGAAACTGCAGACGGCAGGGGATTTTCAGGTCGGTCCTCATTCTCAGGTGCCCATAATAGGTCTCCACTGTGTTCCCTTCTGAACCTGGCCCTCATCTGTAGGTTCTCTGCCTACAATCCCAGGTTCTCTTTAGGGAGAACTGGGTTGGAACATGCTCCAGATCTCCCAGACACATACCGTCAGACCCCAGCTCAGCAACACGAGAATGGTACTCTCCTACCTGATAGGTCTTTAGTTGGTTGGCACGAGAGTGTGTTGCTACTTTAGTTTGGTTTGGCTTCCGGTTCCACATGGAGGCCATCCTGCTGGATACCCAACTGTAAAAGAATAAGTCTCAACACAGAAAAATGGTTTGGGGCAGCCACCCATATATTATCCCTGGCTGCAGAAGGATTTATTTAAACAAGAAGTTGATGTCTTCAGATTGAGTTCCAGGATTGAACTGATCAGGTTTTGGGAGGTGGAGTCTTTATATGCCGGCAACTGGAAGTGATGTCATCTGGCCGGAACCGGAAGTGATGTCCTAAGGAATAAAAATGATGTTATGTCTAACAGAAAACCGTGTGTTCACAAATTTCTAAATGAATATCTGTGCAATTGTATCAATAACATTTGTGCAACAAAATCAATACACCCCTAACATAACAGTGAATTCAGAACATCCCTGGTAAATCATTAATAAATGAAATTAGTGAAACTAGCAAAGGAAAAATGTGATAAACAAGCATAACAGCATGCGTAGAATTCACACTAAAACATGGCGTACGGACAAAACTGTAAATGTTCATACGCACAATAAAATCCAGATGCATAAATCTGTGCGAACGGCAACTACCACGTTCTTCCGCTACATAAATCCCAGTCAGCATGAAAAGTAATGCACATGCACATGCCTGCTGCCACTCCCCAACTCCTCCCAGAATTACGCCCTTTTGAATATGCAAATCAATATAAATAGCCCTTCAGCTCAGTGTTCTGTGAAAAGGCAATGGCAAAAGCACTGGGGAAAACAGAAGCATTTCAGTGAATACCATGTGGAGGCAAGGAAAAATGTACTATTTGTTGGTTTTCAACAAAAGGAAGTTGATCGAGTGACATAGAGTGTCGGAGAAACTCGAAAGCTCAAGTTCACAAAGTCTCACAGTGCCCGAAATAAAGAAGAAGTTGTCAGATATCAGAGTCGCCGTGAAAAAGTGAGCTGTAGCTCACTGTCTGAGTGTCATATGAAAGCTTATTAGGGTACAGAGAAAGAAAAAAAAATAGGGACAGAGAGGGAAAAAAGCTTGAAATTTCCACTTTAATCACTTAGTTTATTTTGTCATTAAAGTAGAATATCATAAACATCATCTTAAAATTGTTTAACTTACTAGTTTCTCAAATCCCTTCGTAACTAAAGTAGCACGTTAAATGTTTTATTTTGTATTTGTTTTTCTATGTGCTCTATGTGTATGAATCACTACATGCTTCTTAAACGGGCTTTCTCTTCCTCCAGCAGGACACAGAATCCTTTACATTCGTGATATTACAGCTCTCTGAATAATTAAAATACTGAGATGTATATTTGATATCATTTTCATGATGATAAAAGTTAAAGCACGTTATTAAACATGGGAACACGGTGGCGCAGCGATAGTGATGAGCTGGCACCCTATTCAGAGATTGTTCCAGTCTCCCGCAAGATGCTTGCTGTGCCATGCGCAACCTTCGATGAAATAATTTATTGCAGCAGTACTGTCTCTTTCAAACGTGCTAACCTCCAATTCCTGTCCTTCCTTTTCTTTCTCCAAGTAACCATTTGCCACACAATCAGCTCTGTACTAGATGTTAAGCCATCTGTAAGCTTAGAATGCCGATTCTTCAAAACATTTAAGGAACATTGAAATATCTTTGTAGTACATGTTTAATTATTCTATCCATCTATCCATCCAGTGTCGTGCCAGCCCCAGCAAGAATACAGCGTGAGGCAGGAACAATCCCGGAACTAGGTAGCGCTGCGACACTGTGTCCTCAAAAGTTTAATTATTAACAATATATATTATTTAAATGATGTTAACATTTTATCTGTATAATGTAATAAACATATTTTGCTGCATTTTATCTTTAAAATGATATCATTATCATATGTAAATACGCGCTTTATAAAGTGCCTCAGGTTGTGCAATATTATAAGTGTATCGTAAGTTTACAGTGAAGTAATTGTACTAATAAGTAAAAAAAGTTCTACAAGGAGCACTTGAAGGACTGATTGAGTGCGTTTATAGTCCTTGGGATGAAACTGTTTCTGAACCGTGAGGTCCCTACAGGAAAGGCTCTGAAGCGTTTGTCATATGAGAGCAGTTCAATAGACAGCATGGCTGAAGCAGCATGTGCTTGATGTTGTATACCGATCATTCTCTTTCTGATCAGCTGCTTTAGAGCTGTGATTCCCCACTCAGATACAGTGATATAAATACTCCGAATGGTGCAGTGAAAGTAATATGGAAAAAGATGATCTGCTGTGGACACCCTTAACAGGAGCATCTGAAAGAAGAAGAAGAAGAAGGTGCAGTGAGAGTAACATGTGCTATAGCAGCTATGGTATTTGGAATAGTTTGGCCATTCCGTGGACCATTATATTGTTACAGGTTAATTACAATCAGATGCCTTTAACTAATAAACAATATGCGGTTAATTTCTGTGTATCTGATAAAGCCGCGTCAGGGATGTGGATCTAAAAAAGAAAGGGAAACCACACAGGAAGAGTAGCACTGCTTTGACGCTGGGTGCTGCCACTTTACAAAAACCAAGTGGAGAACCTGCGTATGCCAAGTATTTAGCTGGTGTGAAAATGTGCGTGGCTTTACATCATGTTTAGGTTTTATACATCGCGATTTGAGCATGGAAATGTGAGTACACAACATTTTTGTGCGTACGCACCATTTATACATAAGTCCCCAGCTCATTTAAAAAACAAATAAACCAATAAATAACAGAAGACCTCAAATGTCGGCATTGAGGTTTTATTAAAATCATCCCAAAGGCATGCACATTAGGATGATTAGTAACTCTGAACTGACCCAGTTTTAATGAGTGTATGAAGGCATGTCTAACTGTATGTTACGTTGGCCTGGTACTCCATTCAGGATTGATTCCAGCAGACTTGATAAAATATCTGGGATGAGCTCAAATTCTTGAAAAATGTATACAGGATTGTTGGTTAAAAAGGTTTCAATATGAAAAAAGTGGCCAGTTATTACCAGAAATTCCTGCATCCTCTTTACGTTTGCCATTAGATAAATAAATAGATAGATAGATAGATAGATAGATAGATAGATAGATAGATACTTTATTAATCCCAAGGGGAAATTCATATACTCCAGCAGCAGCATACTGATAAAAAACAATATTAAATTAAAAATTGATAAAAATGCAGGTATAACAGACAATAACTTTGTATGATGTTAACATTTACACCCCACCCCCCCGGGTGGAATTGAGGAGTCGCATAGTGTGGGGGAGGAACGGTCTCCTCAGTCTGTCAGTGGAGCAGGACGGTGACAGCAGTCTGTCGCTCAAGCTGCTCCTCTGTCTGGAGATGATACTGTCCAGTGGATGCAGTGGATTCTCCATGATTGACAGGAGCCTGCTCAACGCTCGTCTTTGGTTGAAGACAAAGACAAAATTACTCCTATGGTATTTATAATATAATATCCAAATTCCGCTTATTCAAATTGAGTGTCACAGTAGGCTGGAGGCCTGAAACCTACAGAGAAAGACAGGAAATAGCCCTGAACAAGGTAATCCAATATTACCAATTCTACTTAACGTAATCAAATAGGTTGTCAAATGATGCCAGCCTGTTTATTACATTTTCACCAGAAGGGCATAAGAAAGACTAGGACTTTTCTAAGGGGTAAAAGGATGTAATGTCTAGTAGCTAGTGGATGCAAACTGAAAACAATTTCATACTGCTTGTAATAAGGAGCCAGATCTATCAGTTTGTTGTATTTATAAAGGAAAACTTAAACTCTTGAGATATAATCTTAAAATTAGCAGTATATGCTTTATATTATACATTTTTCATATACAATGCTATTTGAGATGTTAGCACCAGTTGATCAATGTGAGAGACATTACAGTGTAGAGTCACTGTCCTGCTTGGGAGCCATATTTTGGTGTGCTACAATTAACACCAGTTTCTGGCTGCTTGGATGACCACCTACAATGACTGAAACCTACAGTATGTGATGGATTGAAAGGATCCTTAACCAATGCTAAATGATACGGTAAAAGATGTACAATTCAGGTGTACAGGCAACTGAACAAACACCAAAGTTTTATTCTGTTGAAATAATGACCAAAAGAGAAACCATAGATATTACATTTCTTTTTCTTTTTTGTTTCTGTGATGTCTATTAATACTACTATCAATAACGCCTACAATATTGGATGTTAATTGTATTGTTGATGTAGGAAACCACAACTGCCAAGACACAAATTAATAAATAAATAGAGCAAACAAATGTAGATAATTAGCCAAAGGCAGTAAAACACCTGTGGTCCAGAGCCTCCAAAACCTTTACATGCATTTATTCTATAATACAGTGGAATTTCTTCTAATGTACAGTGGAAGAGTACACTATACATCATTAATAAACTAATGTGTGCTATACTAAAAAAAAGGTGTCTGAGGGTCTGAAATCCCTCCCTTTTCATGGGAGATAATATTTTTCAACTATAAATAACAGTGAATATTATCTTGCAGATGATAAGGCTCACCTTCCCCTAAAGGAGAGAATGGCAGCGTGGTTAGAAGTTGTTTGCATTTTTTCAGTGGGAGCCCTGGTGGTCTTCAGTTACAAGAAAGGTATGCACTTTAAAGAACTTCTTGACTGCTAATCTTTTTTACTACTCTCCATAGACCTTTCTTTATCAGGAGGATCTGTTTTCGTGTTTGTTTTGCACATAAAATCTTATAATGCTGGTCATTGTGCCACACTAAGCACACTAAGATTTGAAAAAGTCTTTTGGTATGTATTTATTTATTTGAAGTTAAAACCTTTGTTTCAGTTTTGTGCTCTATTTCAGTTTTAATGAGTCTATAAACCTTTTCCAAATGAAACATGTAAATAAAGCCTGTTCATTTATTTTTGTAAACTATAGACAATATGCAACCTCCTAATGTTTAAAAGTCACAACCATAAATAGAATATGGTTTTGCAGAAATTAATTGTGATACATTTTTAGTCATATTGAGACACCTTTTGTTCATTTGGAGTTTGGGATGCTACCTATTGTTTGATAATTATTGAATTTGTGACAAGGAATAAAGTGAAACTGAAGTGTTGGTACACTAAATATGTGCTGGGTGCTCATATTTTAATAGACATTATCTATAGCACAAGAGCATCAGAGTCCAAACCAGAAATTGGCTAATCACATAGGATCCACAGCTCATGAAGAGAAGCATTTGATTTTCTTCTTATCATGCTTTTATTAACTGCCAAGCAGACTCAATGCCCCTTGAAGAAGTATGCCTTCTTGTTAATTTGAATATCCTGTTCCTCAAAAAAAGAAACTTGTGTCTACACACAACCCCACATATGCAACATGCAGACATGGTGAATAGAATGAGTTTTATTCAAGGTATCCTTTTGTTAGCTCTACATGAATCAAGTGCAAGGCTTTTAGTCTTTGCATAAACACCTTAGGTTTGCAAACATAAGCCATATTAACTGTTGGTAGGTCACTTTGTCTTTGTACTGCTATTATGCAGATTTTCTTTTTAGGGAATACCAATACCAATATAGTATGGCAGAAAATTGTTTTATGCTATTTCTAAATATAGTGCAGCAGGGCAGTGGAGTATTTAGCACTGTTTCCTCATGGATTCAACATCCTTGGTTTGAATTTCATACCCATTTATTGTATGAGCAGAGTTTGGACATTTTCCCTGTGACTTAATGGGTTTTTCTCTAGGTACTCTGGTTTTACTCTCACAACCTTAAAAGATACACATATTAGTCTATTCCAATTTACTATTGCATAATTGGGCCCTGCAGTGGGCTGGTGCCTCATCCAGGGTTTTATCCTGTTCCCAACAAAGACCTGTCTTGTCATCATACTTCAAACTTTTCTTTTAGAAGAATACTGTATCTCCTGCTTTGCTCCAACTACATTTTTGGTTACTGTCTGTGTTTTTTTTTTTTTTTATTTGGCTTTTGCTTGATTTCCTGGTTTCTGATTTCTGCTAGGAAAACAAAAACTTTTCCTCAGTGCCTACCGACTATTGACGTGTTATTTTGAATAGCATAAATATTGGGAGGATTTGTGGTAAAATAACAAAATAATATTGAATGGAAAAATACAACTCACAACAAACTACATAAAGGACACTGTAATGTTATGGGTGTGATATAAGAATATGTGTACCACAGAGGCATAGTTATGGACAAGCAAACAGCAAATTTAGTCAACCAAAACAAAGATTAGAGAGGAATACAAAATGCTAAAAGTGACATTAAAACATGTCCTATTTCCCTAACATCCTGAGGCATAAAACTTTCCTTCCAGAAGCCTACAGACTCTTTTTGATTAAGCAAGGACTTATTAGTGAGAAAGTAATGTGAGAACTGCAAAAGTGTCGATAGCATTAACCAGAGCAGTATGTTTCTAGCAGAAAAGAGAACAGCACAGATACACAACATGAGGCACTATTTTTTATTCTGCACCTTCAAATTTTTGTACCGTAGTAGAAGTTGATATTTTTTTACCTCTTTGGCCGCAGTTCAAAGCATATCATAATTTCCAGCAGTCATTGTTAGCTATGTGTCATCTCATTTTGTTAAGTAGTGTCAGCTTGTTAAAAAAAAACAAAAAAAAACTGCATACTGTTGGATCATCATTTTCAAAGCCATTTAATCCAATTTATATTTATGAGGCAAAGTGTATCTCTACAACATTAGCCATAAGACACTAAAGTGCCAAAGACAAGGCACCAGTCAATCTCAAGGCCTGCTTACACATATGTGACTCATAGTGAGGTCAACCTAACCTGTGTATCTTTGGGGATATGAAAAGAAAATTTGATTATTATGAGGAGAACCAACCTGGACATTAAAAAGAATATGGAAACTCATCAGGGATGACATCTAGGCATGGGATTCAAATCCAGAAAGCAGCAGTGCTAATTTTGTGTTCACACAAATAAGAACTTATACAACAACATTTTTACATTTTAAACCTAATAACTAATATAAAATTAAACTGTAAAACAAAGATTTTTTTAAAAACCTTTTAGGCTACTGTAGGTCTCAGTGTAGATTTTTTCCTATTATTATTGGTGGAAACCTGCATTTTAAACAGCACAGGGTGCTACTAGATGCATACAAGATCTTAAATTGTCCTGAGACTAGAAGAACAGGGACTAATGGTAGGAAGGAACACCATTGAGTTAGATTCAACATTAGACTCCTTACAGGATAAGATAGTTGTATTCCAGCAGCATTTGGCATAGCATATACTTGCATGGAGGTCATTAGAGAACCACCTTAGAAGTACCCTATTTCATTAGAAGGCAGCACAGCAGGCAGAGATCTTATGTATGGCCTCCCACTGCCCAGTGAAGAAGAAAGACTACTTTGAACTTGTCTGTCCATTTAAATGTTAGGAGTTGGAAATGTAGAAGCCTGCAGGGTCATCACTTAGCGCTCTAGATATATAGCCACCAAGCCCCTGCACTGATAACATAAACCCAAAAGTGGTCCATGTGTTTGCCTCACAAGGGATTCCATGATGGCTGAATAAAGCTGCCCCAAGGCTATGGTCAGTCTGAGATTGAACTTGAGAATGTTGTATTTGACAAGGGCTCAACAGATGGCAGATGAGAAAGAGAGAGAGAGAGAGAGAGAGAGAAAGATGGTGTATTTTGGGGAATAATTCTTTTGTGATTTGGTACGTTAAATGAACAGTAACTCCAAAGGCTGCATAATCAGCAAGACCTGTTTAAGCAGGCCTAGAGTGTTAAAGTTATTATTTTTTCTTTTTACAAAAGAGATTTATTTCTACTCATTTTGTTTATTTCTCCTCACTTTAAGTCAATATACTTGTTATATATTATAAACTGTATATAATATTTTTCAGATGTTCTGGACTGTTTGGATATTTTTGGGGTTTGAAGAAGGCTTGAAAGTTGCTCACCCGCACCATCCGCCCAAACCCCCAACCTCTGTCTTCATCTTTGATACTTCATTAAGTCTTATCTGTGAAATTAAGACAGAAATTATCAGGTTGCAACCCACTGACATTAGGTCTAACAGTACATTTAGCCCCAGCATGGCACAGTTACAAATTGGTCAGCACCTCTGCCTCTTGGCTTCAAAGTATTAAGGTTAAGACCTGGCAAAGTGCTTTCTCTTTTATATTTCCATTATCTCCCAGTGTTTATGTTGATTTTCTCTGCATTAGTTATGGTGTGTGAGTGAATGTGCCTAATTATAGACTGATGCTACATGCTATGTGTGCTCCTCAGCACTTGGTCCCCTTCCCCCAGAAACTGTGCTGAAATAAGTGGGTTCACAAAATGGATCAATAAGTTTGTGTTATTCTTTCTAAAAGCCATCCTGACAGCATCACATAGATGACTGGAGTCAACCCTATCGATCAAAGAGTTTGCCTACAATAGGAAATCCTAAATCCAACAGTGAACCAAACATGTCTCTGAGATGCTGGTTATATCTATTGTTTGTTAAACACTGCTACCTTAAAGTAACTACTTATTTTTGAAATGTAAGTAGAGTACATTTTCCAAATCAACTTTTCCCCAGGCAATTACTTAATGCACAATTATAGTACAATGCATTTGTGTTTGTACAATGTCTAATCCTGGAAAGTTTAAAGTAGATTTATAACTGGTGTGTTCTCATTTCTTTTCTTCCAGGCATATTTAGCATTAAAGGACAGAGCAACAATGGTTTAGTAATTATTTGGATTTTACCTACACTTCCTTTGGCTGCCCTCCTGTATTGCCTAAGAGGTACACATTTTTTATAAATCCTAACTGTGAATTCTCACTGCTCAGATTTCTACACCTGCACATGGCCCAAAACAAGAAATTCAATGATAACCATTAGTGTTGTGATGATATTTTGCAAAGAAAAATATTTCAATACCCAGTTCTATTAATATTTTTCTTTTTCCACATTTATTAGGAACTACTCACGCCAGCGCTGTTTAATATAACCTCAGGTGTCATTACACCCTAAAGATTTTAGTCTCTAATTTCAGTAAACTAGAAAACTGACACCCAATCTCTAATGTCAAATGGACCTAGGCATACAGGTTCCTCCTTTGAGTAGGTCCCTTTCAACGACCTTTATAATATATTCTTTTGACAGTGTCATCTATTCTACTGAATTTCTCATTTTCATTTTTCATTCCATTTTTTCTGTTGAGGGATGCAGTTGTACCCCACTAACCTAGACTGACCAGGCCTCCCTATCCCCAACTAATTTCTCCTGCTCTTCTTGGGAAATATCCAGATGAAACTAGAACAGTCAAAAGATATAATCCCTCCAATGTGTCCTTGGTCTGCTCCTAGGTCTTTTCATGGTGGGGTGTGCCTTGTAATAACACCTGTATTTTCTTTTTAATTAACTCTTTCTGTGGTGTATCTTGTCCTAATTTTATCCAAATACTAACAATTAATGACAAACATATCAAACACTAGAGTAAGCTACACAGAAGGCTGTCAGGCAGCTGTTTTAGTGTTACTCACTTTGTATGCTTATTGTTAAATGTCATAAATAATCAAAAAACAAAAGATTTCAAAACACTAAAAAGCAAAAAATAAATTCTGCTTATTGAAAAAACAGATTAAAATTTGTGAACTTGCTAGTCCATGGCTATTGGAACACAACCTTTGAATTCCCTTTACTGTGAACATTTTTAATGTGAAATCAGATTTATGAAAACTGTGACAAACACTAGTATTTTGGAAAATTATAAAAAGTACAACATAAAAATACAGAAGAATTACCCTACTGATGCTTTACTCACCTCCCCAAATCACTGTACCCCATGAGATAGTGAAATATATGAGCTTTAGGCCTCTCTCAGGATGGTGGAGAAATTGGGAGAGGAATATTGTATTCACCTCAGACAAACTATTTTAAGGCAAAAATCAATGTGTGTTTTTTCCACCATAAAAGGGTACTTTTTAATGTTATCTTGAGGAGCACAAATAATATAATGGCAGAAAGCTCAAGGAGCAATAGAGTATAAAAACAGGATTTCCAGAAAGATTGAGAGATGGAGCTGGAAGCCCACCAGTGAAAGTCCAAAGCATGTTTAGCCACAATAGTACCTAAAGGTAAAATTCACTTCTAGAGATACATCAGAAAAATGCAGGAGAAATTTACTAGAACAAAAATATTTGGCAAAAGAAGGATGTTAGTGGCCAGAGATGAAGAAATATTTGTCATTATGAGTCCAATATCAAAAGACCAGGGACAGTCATGAAACACATGGAGAAAGAAGCCATAAGCATTTTAAGAGCAACACTGATGGAGAGATCTTGGAGAAAGACACATTCCAAAATGGCCTCAGAGAGCAGTTTATACAATTAAAATGTGCAATTAAGTATGCTGAGGTTTGGGATTTTCTCATCAGGATGTCATGTTTCTAAAAGTGGTATTCCATTCCAGCATGGACATTTTTCCCTGCTCATGAGTTTAGATACAGTAGATATTAAGTTTCAACTCACCCAGTTCAACTATAGCTTCATGTCAACAATGGAATAGAGACATGGACTGTTCATCTGAATCCAAATTATTGCTTTTAAAAGATTAATTTTATCTTTGATATAAAGTTAGCTTTACTTACTTTCATTTGTAAAGCGCTGGTCTATATACACCTAGAAAGCAATAATAAATTGTAACTTTGACCAGGAACTTCAGAGGTTAATGCTTTTAAACTAGCATGTGCTCTATAATGAAACGTCAGGGGCTCAGTAGCTATCTTAGTGTATGTTACATAAATAAGGTTTCATATGTAACCTCAGAGACTTGGTGCCATTCTTTAATTTTTGTTTGAGAATATAACCTCAGAGGCTAGTTAAAATAATGTGTATTACATGTAATTCATATTTTTTAATTATTAAAGCATACTTACCAAATGTGAATATTAAGAATTCCAGCATAGGTCCACAGTAAAAGGGGCCACACCTTTTCAGCATTAATTAGCAGGCAGATAATCAGTGCAATAATTGACAATTTAATAATAGCAAATTCAAATGAATATAAAGGCAAAATAATGGATACTAAAAATGCTTTTTTAAAATCATAACCCTTTATTATAATAATAATCAAAACAAATGCAAAGCTGAAAACACAATAATTCACAAATTTTAACATTAAGGAATAGTTAGAGGGGGCATGCTGTGATCTCATATCCTCAGAAGCGGTTCATGTGAATGCTCTATCCTCATAAAGATCACCCACCAAACATGCAGCAGTCTACTGACTGGTGGCTTAACAAGGATCTATCCAATCACTGTACACATCCACAGGCTTTGAGAGATAAGTTATGGGTGTCTTGAATTCTTCAAAGCAAATGCTACAGGAGATAATCTCTGTTTTTCTTGTACGTTCCATTCTGACTCCCATCACCGGACTTCTTGTGGTTACAAAAGGGGCACGTAAACTGGGTGTCCAGATTGCCGGTCATCTTTTTAGGTGGTGGCTTCCTTTTTGACTTCCTGCAAGCTATTGCAGGGAATCAAAACTTCAGACGCATACAGTATAGACAGCAATATGGAAGTTAAAAATACTTAAATTCTCATTGGCATTTTAAAGCTTCTCCTTATATATCATGAAAAGCTCAAGTTAGTTAGAGATCAAGGTCATCCAATGAGTTAATGTGTACCAATGAAATCTTCAAATGTTCCATTTACTGCCAAATGATACAAACAAAAGGATGAAGAGGCAGACCCTTTAGATGCCACGAAACCCACAGTTTCACTTTGGGAGACCATACCTAGAACATGCTTAAATTATTTGGATAATTATGCAAAGATTTTGTAGAAACATAATAACAGAAACATACCTTTCTGAAAATAGCCCTGAAAATTTCACCATAACATTAGCATTAACTTAAGACTAAACATGGCTATGAAGATATTACACATCATATACATTCTTCAATTAATTCCAATGAACTGTTAAAACATACGACTGGCTGAATGTCCATTTGATGAAGTGATGGAAGACATTTGAGAGCTATGCTTTTGGGAAAAGCCCATTTGCAGAAGTAATTTTTTTTTGTTTGATTTTATTGATTTTAAATAACATTCCATACAAATAAATCAAGTTTTACAAAAATAGGTTCAAAACAAATCCCTCAGAAGGAGAGCTAGGCCAGCAGAGTAAAACTTTAAGCTAGTAAAAATAAGTAAACAGGTACATTAATAAATGAAGATAAATGGAGTAAAAGATGGGAGAGAACCTGCTTCCTTAATTTAAATGCTTATTGTAAAATGTTATTGATTAGGTTCTGCCAAGTTTTGAAAAATTTTTGTACAGATTATTTAATTTCTTCCAGTTTCAGATAGTATATAACATCAGTTAATCAATGACTTAGAATAGGCGAGTCAGGATTCTTCCAGCTGAGCAAGATACGTTTACGTGCCAGTAGTGTAGTAAAGGCAGTTACAGTTTGTTTGTCTTTCTCCACTTTAAGCCCATCTGGTAGTCCACCAAACACAGCTGTTAGTGGGTTAGGAGTGACTGTCACACCAAGGTTGTTCTAGAGGCATTTAAAGATTTTGGCCCAGAAATATGTTAATTTGGTTCAGGCCCAAAACATGTGGCCCAGTGAGGCCGGAACTTGATTGCAGCATTCGCAGGTTGGATCTTTCCCTGGAAACATTTTGGACAATTTTAAAAAAGAGAGATGCGCTGGGTATATAATTTTGAGTTGAATAATTCTATGCTTTGCGCATATGGAGCTTGAGTGAATTCTGTGCATTGCTACCTTCCACTCCTTTTCTGAGATGTTTAGTGAGAGATCCTTTTCCCACTGTACTCTGGAATGTTTGAAAGGGAGGGACTGTAAAATATTTTTATATATTACGGAGATGCTGTCTGAGCCCTCAAAACTGATCAATATTTTTTCCGGCATAAAAGTAGGTGGAAGATGAGGAAAATGGGCAGGTTCTGTTTAACAAAGTTTCGAATTTGAAGATAGTGAAAGAAATGTGCTGCTGGAAAGTTAAATTTGGAGTGTAGTTGTTTGTAGGATGCAAAGATGTTGTCTATGTATAGATCTCTAAGTGACTTAATCCCGAATGTTTTCCAGAAATTAAAAACTGCATATGTTTGAGAGGGTTGAAAAAGGTGGTTCTCGTGCAGGTGGCCGTGTGGACCTATGCTGGAATTCTTAATATTCTTTAAAATTAATGGTTTTTTATATTATATATGATTCTTTATGTCAACAATTCTTTAAATAGTTATATACCAATATTTACTAGTTTGAAGTATATTGTTGTACTTCACTTTAACCTGTTCCCATGTTCTCCTTATGCTCACGTTTGATCTGGAATTATGACATATTAAATAATAATTAATCTGACACATAGGAAGTGAAACACTGCATTCAGTAAGTACAATGCACACTAGCGTTTAATTTGTCGGCCACTTTCTGCCAGCCGTCTTTTCTGGTTTGGGCTGCATTTGCAGTGTTACCACTTGTGCATATTAAATCTTGAAATTCTTCATATCCTTCGAATAAAAGGTCCTGCTCCACTTGTGTGAAGAAAAAAAAATTGCGCCCGTTCTTTCGTCATTTTGTCACAGCCTATCAAAAACTTGCTGATCATGTTTTCTAGACTCAATATATATGGGCTTTTTACTCAGCGCAGGATGAGTAGATCCAGCTAGACTAATCTACTACACGGCTGCGTTTGAAAAAGCAACTTATCCCGGATGAGTTTTACCGGCATTAACTCATCCAAGATGAGGCATCTGATCTCGGATGATTTAAGCGACGTACGGAAAATACCCCCCAGGAAATGTATCATTTATGATTTATGATGTACTTACTAGCTGGTACCTACCGCTTCGCTGGTTTTGCAATAATTTCACTAAAAAGTTGTCACACTAAGTTTACAATATAAAATGTATAACAAAAAAGAAAACAATACTTTTTCCTGGTATTTTGTTTCAAATAAAAAAAGATTCTTTTTTTTTATGAATTTCATACTAAGACCTCACCCCTTCTCGGGTTACTTCACAACAAACTGCAGTCTCAATTATCACTAATTTTAAATAGATAGTGGAAATCTGCTCATTAATGTGAGCTAAATAAAACTTTTTATTAAAAAACATCTTTATTTATTAGCATCTGACTTTATATCTCATATAAAGCATTCATGAGACACATCTCTGATAATAACTCAACAATAATAACAACAACAATGGTAATATTACTTAATATACTATTTATTATATCTTTATTTTTTTAGTTGAATTTCTTTAAAATATTTATTTAAAAAATATTCACATAGTATATTTTTAATATTTAAAACAACAACAACATTTATTTATACAGCACATTTTCATACAAAAAAGTAGCTCAAAGTGCTTTACAAAATGAAGAAAAATAAAAGACAAAATAAGAAAGTAAAATAAGACAACATTAGTTAACATAGAAAGAGAGTAAGGTCCGATGGCCAGGGTGGACAGAAAAAACAAAAAAAAACTCCACACGACTGGAAAATAAATAAATAAATAAATAAATAAACAAATAAAATAAATATCAGGTCTTTATACTTCTGGTTATATGCAGAATTTGGAAAAATCCTTTATTAGTGGGTGCCTACATCATAAAAGGAATGCATCCTCCAAATTTCATGTTTCTAGGACCAATGGTTGAGGCAGGGTGTTGATATGTCACCCAGTCAGTCACCTTACATTTTTATATATATAGATAACATACTCAAACTCAGACTTTAACTAACTGAATATGCAGTACGATTTCTGGTCCAGGCTTTGCCTTTTCTTGGATTACTGCAATTTGCTACTAGCAGGAGATCCCACATGTGCCATCAAGCCACTGCAGTTGGTTCAAAATCCTGCAGCCCATCTTGTATTCATCCAGCCAGGATGGGCACGTCACCTATCTCTTCAAGTAGCTATATTAGCTCCCTGTAGCAGTATGCATTAAGTTCATATTTTTGATACTCGCCTACAATGTAGTCAAAGGGTCAGCATCTGTATACTCATATATGTAGACACTGGTGAGAGGCTATGCTTCTTCCCGCCCACTCAAGTCTGCCAGTGAGCAGCATCTGGTGATGCCACCTCTGCGTGGTATCAAATTCCTGTCCAGACACTTTTCATATACAGCTCCTAGTTGGCGGAATGAGCTGTCCACCTCCATCTAATAGTGCTGACCCTCTCAATGTGTTCAAGAAGCAACTGAAACTCTGCTCTTCTGAGAATATGATATGATAAAATAGATTTTTAGGCTTGTATCCACCTTAATAAAACGATAAATGTCTGTGTGTCTGCCTGTTTGTCTGCCTGTGTGTCCTTCTGTTTGCTATGTCTCCATCATTCTAAAACGTCAAGCATCACAAACGTTTTTAGTAATAAAATGCATTGTATCTTCACTCCAATAGATGGCACATCACAAACATTAATACTGATTTTACAAATCCTATAGCAAATGGCATATAAGAGAAACATATGCATTTCATGCTACACTATGAGGTCTATATTGATTATTTAGATTTCAAGCCATCTTAGTAGGTAGCCCAGCTAGTAGATAAGAAAGACAGTTAACAAGTAGTAAATCATCCTATATAGACTGTGTAAAGTTACTTGGAAAATTAGAAACTTAATGTACACAAATTAACACATGATCCAAGTTACTGTTCTGTAATAGCAATATACATGAGTATAAATGTGTATAAATATGGTCAAATAAGATATAGAAAAAATACATTAAAAAAATTAAATTACTTAATCGTAAACTGAAACCCCATGCCATGCTATGCCAAGTCTCAGTCCAAGGAGGTGCTAATGAGTGTCTGTCTCCTGGATTTTGTTTTCTCAGATAGCTATTGCTTGCCCATGGTGAGTTCTTTTCTGAGTTATGTTAGGTTACATGGACATATGTAATGGAGAACCTATGAACTTTTCCCTTTTTCATTTTATTAGCAGGTTCTTGAATTCCAAGTATTGATGTTTCCAGTTATGGCAGATACCTAGCTGAGCCATATAAACCTTTGAGCAGCAAGCCCATGTAAATTCACAGAAGTCTCAAATACATTCATTAAGTCCTCTTCCCCAGTAATTGCTAATACCATTTGCCCAAGTTTGCCATTCTTCTTGGTTCTTTTAGGCACTGTATATCTAGGTTACAGTGTAAAGAGGAATTGAACTTGTTTTTGAACTTGTCAAATATGACCTTCTTCCATGGAATGAAATAATCCACTGAAGTTTCAATTGTGTGGTACTAATCTTACCCTTATGATGAGTTGCTCCATTGTACCCATGCAAAATATTCATAATATATTTTGGCTAAAATACAGTTTATTTTAAAGATGTTCTCTCAAATTATGATTTTCAAAATGTTGTATAGTATACAAAATATTAATTTTATTTCCTATGTAGGATTGTGGTTTTAGGCTACTGTTATTACCTTATAACTATTAACATTTCTCACTGAGAAATTTATTTTAATTTGGGATGTCTCCAAAATGCTTTGGTAATACTTTAAACTAACTCTAACTTTCATTATTAAACCTTTACAGTGAGTTAAAGTTTAGTTTTATAGTAGATAGTACAATACAATCTGCAACTAATGAATAAACAATTAGCAAAGAAGCATTATATAGTGTTTTTAGTCACTTATTAATACAAGATTTCTATAGTGTTACCAGTAAATGAATTTGCAGTAAATGTACTTTAACTAATAATCTGTTAAGTCATTATCAAACATTATATAATTCCTATTAATGAAAGTTACTCTTAAGGAGAAACATTTACTTAATGTTAATATATGTGAAATATAAAATTTGTGAACTGAATATAACCATTTGTTTTTATGCTACATTTTTACCATTTGAAGAACACAAGAAAGAACATAGTAAGCATTTCAATTTCATTTTCTATTCAATCGTTAAGTGTACAGAGGATAATTCTCACTATAATGGCCACAAAAAATATATTTTCTTTATTGTAGAGAAATCAACGGAAAATATTATTTACCTGAAAAGAGGTAAGCATACATATATCACTGTCACAGGTTTTGCTTTATCTTATTTATATCATGTTGCTGGCAGTTATACAATCAAATTAGACCTTAAATAAATAGACATAATGTTACCTGGTTTTTGTGGCAAACATCAAAGGTTGTGTATGCCCCAAATTGTAAAATTAAAGTGTTCTAGATATTTAACTTCCCTTGTAAGGTTCTTGACATCAAAGCACTTTGACAGCTGTAAGACTTACTGATTTGTTTGTGCTACATTTGCAGAATGTGATGAACAAAGAAGTCAGAATGGTAAGCATTAAGTTTAAATGTTTATTTTGTGTTTGATTTCCAGTATTTTTGTAGAGTACTGCACAATTTGATAATGAGAACAGTTCATTGTCTCGGTTCAAAATTCTGCTTGCTTATACAGTACCTACATGGGTCATAATTTCCTTGGGAAAGTAGAAAAATAGCAGCTAATAAAGGTCACAGATACGCTCATTAAGGTATACTACTCATTATAAGCAGTGTCTGTCAAAGAGCAAGGAAGGCAGCAGTAAGCAAATGGAAATGTTAAGCAACAGAATGAAAAAAAAGTGATTGAAGATCACTTTGGTAGTTCTGCAGGAGCCAAAGAAGTGGGACTATGATGTGGAAAGCTTTCAAGTTAAGATACAAACAATTTTTATTAGCAAAGGTGGAGAGGTCTTAAATAAGTCACTACTGTCCTACAAACTTTCCCTTTCACTCTTGCTGATACTCGTCTGTCACAAATTACACCTGAAACTCTTCTCCACCCATTCCACCCTTCCTGCACTCTCTTTCTCACCTCTTTTATACAATCCCCATTACTCTGTACTGTTAATCCCAAGTATTTAAAGTCATCCACCTTCGCCAACTCTACTCCCTGCATCTTTACCATTCCACTGACCTCCCTCTCATTGACACACATGTATTCTGTCTTGTTTCTACTGACTTTCATTCCTCTCCTCTCTAGAGCATATCTTCACCTCTCCAGGGTTTCCTCAACATGCTCACTACTATTGCTACAGATCACAATGTCATCAGCAAACATCATAGTCCACAAGGACTCCTGTCTAATCTTGTCTGTCAACCTGTCCATCACCATTGAAAATAAGAAAGGGCTCAGAGCCGATCCCTGATGTAATCCCAACTCAAGCTTGAATGCATCTATCACTACTACTGCAGACCTCGCCATTGTCACTCTTCCCTCGTATATATCCTGTACAACTCTTACGTACTTCTCTGCCATTCCCGACTTCCTCATACAATACCACAGCTCCTGTTAAGGCACCCTATCATATGCTTTCTCCAGGTCCACAAAGATGCGATGCAACTCCTTCTGGCCTTCTCTATACTTCTCTTTCAACATCCTCACAGCAAAAATCGCATCTGTGGTGTTCTTTCTTGGCATGAAACCATACTGCTGCTCACTAATCATCACCTTACTTCTTAACCTATCTTCCACTACTCTTTCCGATAACTTCATGCTGTGGCTCATCAATTTTATCTCCATGTAGTTACTACAGTTCTGTACATCCCCCTTATTCTTAAATATCAGAACCAGTACACTTCTTCACCCCTCAGGCATCCCCTCACTTTCAATGATTTCATTAAACAGTCTGGTTAAAACTCTCTCTCTTGTTCTCTTCATTCATCAGCCATCTCAAAGTACTCTTTCCATCTGCTCACTACACTCTCCTCAATTGTGAGTACATTTCCATCTTTATCCTTTATCACCTGTGACAGATAGGGGGCTCTATCGCTCCCTTGAACCCTCTGATCAAACGTCAGACACCAAGTAAAAGTCCAAATGTTGACTTTATTTATACACAACAGTGCACAAAGCACCCTCCTCTCCACTATAGTCATTAAATTAATCACAAATACAATAAATCAATCCTCCACACTCCCAGGCGCGTTGCCAACCTTCCACCCAGCTCAGCTCTGGGAGCTGTCACAGTCCCTTTATAGTCTCTGACCCGGAAGTGTTCCAATCCCTAGTCCATGTGATTCCTTATCACTTCCGGGTCAGATAAAAAGTCCTTTTCTTCACCCCGGAAGCACGTCATTCCCCTTGTCCATGTGACTCAGATGTACTTCCGGGGCGTAGGGTAAATAAGCATCGTTCCTTCCTGCAGCGTCTCCTAGTGGCCCCCATGGTATCCAGCAGGGCTGTGGATACAGACTCCAATGTCCATGATGCCCTGCTGGTCTTCGGGGCACCTCCATGCTGCTGGGAGAGCTCCACCTGGCGGCTTGGGGGTATTGGCCAGGATAAATGGCTGGCCATACACCACACACCCTAACCTACTGCACATCTTTCCCAGCTCGGTCCCTCTGTCCAGCCAATCAGTACAGGTCCTTTTCTCCCTCCTTAGTGTCCAAACTCTCATACAACTCATTATACACCTTTTCTTTAACCTTCACCACCTCTCTCTTCAACTTGTGTCTGATCTTCTTGTACTCTTGTCTACTTTCTGCATCTCTCTGACTATCCCACTTTTTCTTCACCATCCTCTTCCTCTTTTTATTCTCCTGTACTTTACCATTCCATCCTCCTTCCTCTGTCCAGATGTCACGCCAAGCACCCTTCTTGCTGTCACCCTTACTACATCTGCTGCAGTTGTCCAACTGTCTGGTAACTAACTCTTCACTGCCTCCCAGTGCCTGTCCCCCCTCCTCCCTATACTCAACCTTGCAGTCTCACTCTCTTCCTCTTCTCGATCTCCAGCATCATCCTACAGACCACCATCCTATGCTGTGTGATAATCGTCTTCTTGAATAAAAAAGAAACGTCACAGAAACAAAGTTTTAGGGAACGTCCACATATATTGTCCATAGGACAAGAAGAAACCACCAAAAAAAAAGACATTTAGTTTGATCAAAAGCGATTGTATATAGCAGATGATAAATGGTACATAAGAAGATGGCGTTTATATACAGAAAACAAAATGGAGACAGGAAATGGTTGGCAGCAAATGACGTCAATGCTGTGAGACGGATCCAACATCTTCAACAGAGGACCAGAAGTGATGTCATCAGGGGGCACCAGAAGTGACGTCTTGGTGGCCAGTTTGGAAACAAGAAATCCAATCTTTATTTTTCTTCGGATTTCCTGCTGAGAAGAATAAGAGAATCAAGTTAGTACCATGTGACAACCCCTTGTCTCGCGATGTTTCACTTACCTTTAGGCTTTCTGACTGCATCCTAAGCGCATGTGTGTGACAGCTGCTTAACTACACTGCCACTACTTTGCAGTCTTCAATCTCCTTCAAATTGACTCTTCTGCATAGAATATAATCTACATGAATGCATCTTCCTCTACTCTTGTATGTCACCCTATGTTCCTCCCTCTTCTTAAAATACATATTTACCACAGCCATGTCCATCCTTTTCACAAAATCCACTATCATCTGACCTTTCTCATTCCTCTCCTTGACACCATACCTGCCCATCACCTCCTTGTCTCCTCAGTTCTCTTCACCAACATTTCCATTGAAATCTGCTCCAGTCACCACTTTCTGTCCATTGAGTACACTGTTCATCACTTCTTCCAACTCACACCAAAAATCTTCTTTTTCATTCATCGCACACTCAACTTGCGGGGCATATGCACTAACAACATTCATCATCACACCTACAATTTCCAGCTTCATAATCATTATTCTGTCTGATGCTTTTTTCACCTCCAAAATACTCTTGACATATTGTTCCTTCAGAATAACCCACACCCCATTTCTCCTCCCATTTGTACCATGATAGAACAATTTGAATCCACCTCTGATCCACCTGGCCTTACTCCCCTTCCATTTGGTCTCTTGCATGCACAATATATCAACCTTCCTTCTGTCCATCATATCTGCTACCTCTCTTTTCTTACCAGTCATAATGCCAACTTTCAAAGTTCCTAACCTCAGTTCCACTCTCTTTACCTCCCTCCTCTCCTCCTGCCTCTGGACACATCTCCCTCCTCCTCTTCTCCTTCTTCGGCTAACAGTGGCCCAATATCTGCCAGCACCCATTTGGGTAACAGTACTGGTGGTACTCAAGGCTCGACCGATCTGGTTTGGAAATTTGTATTGTTGTCCACATATTGATTTGGCAAAATTTTACACCAGATGCCCTTCCTGACGTAACCCTCCCCATTTATCTGGGCTTGGGACCAGCACAAAGAAGCACACTAGTTTGTGCATCCCCTTCGGCTGGGTTATAAAAAGAAAAATACTATAGTTCCAAAAATGGTATTTCTTATGCCAAAAACACACAAAGCAGAAGCATATCATGCATTCGGTCTTTGCAAGGTGCTTAAAATTGACTCAAGCTTTTGTTTTTTAGCCAACTAGATTATTGTAGGGCACTACCTTTAGGTAAGAAATTATATACATTTACTTCAGTTTGTTCAAAATACAGCAGCCAGAAACCTTAACCAAATAAAATACATTTTGGAGACATTTCTTCAATGTTCACATCATTGCCTTGGATGCTTGTGTATTTTAGTAGGGATTTTAAAATACCCTTAGATATTTGTAAGGCTCCGTACAAGCAACATTCATACATTCTGAAATGCCTGTGCTGACACATCACCAGCTGTAGTTCATGTTTTCCCTCTCTTATATAGCCATGCGACTATAGCATCTGAAATTAAACCAAATTTTGTCTTTTTCTGTTATAGCTATTAGAGATTTAAAAATTGCCTGTAATCACAAGTAACTTAATTAATGTTTAATTTCATTAGTGGGACTCTTCAATTTTTAATTTACTTATTTGTATTTGTTATCTTTGTTATTTCTCTTTTTATTCTTTAAAACACTTTAAGCAACACATTTGGTATGAAAGTGCTATAAAAATATATATTGTTGTAGAAGAAGAACAGTATTGTCACAAAGCTAAGACTCATAGAAAGATCACCCGGCAAGCTGCTCTTCAGCATCCAGAAAGGACATCTCTGGGCAAATCAGCGATGCTAGAAGGGATGCTGTGAGTCTTCCGACGAATGAGATAAAGCAAAACTTGCAATGCAAAAGATATTCCCACAGACTAATTCAGAGCTGGTAGTGAGGGCCCTGTATGCATATTGAATACAGGCAAACGCAAAAAACATATTATTCCTGGGAGGTTATCCATTTCCTCATATTTGAAGACTTCAGAAAAGTGCAAATTTAGAGTATTCGTGATTTCACTGTCTATAAATTTTAATTCCCTTTACTATTACTGATACTCTTCACCTCCATTTTGACTGTTCTCTTAATACTAAAATACTGTAGAAAGCAGCCCAGACACAGACAGGCAGACACTGATGGTTTACACTGAAGCACACATTTATTCATTTTCCTATTTACAAGCGTATCGAACAACCCAGTGCCCCAGCACCAATCACCCTTTGTCCATGCCTCTTTTCCCAATGCCTGTCCTGACCGCCTCCACTCCTCTCCTCCAGGCTTCATCCTCTTCCACCCGACTCCAGCTGATGAATGTAGGGAGGCGGCCCCTTTTATGTTCACCGGGACGTGCTCCAGGTGCCCCTCTATATGAATTTCCACCAGCATTTCCTGGTGTGGCGGAAGTGCTTGTTGAGCACCCAGAAGCACTCAGGGTGTCCCTGGTAATCCTTCCGCTAGCACTTCCAGGTGTGAGTGCTGACGTCCAGGGCTCTTCAGGCATCTGGGCGCCCCCTGACGGTGACCACGGGCCCCTATAGGGTTGAGCTTCCATGCTCTGTTCCCATGGTCCCCATACCAACCAGGGCGGCTGCCCACTCGTGGTCCGGAGGAGGCGTAGTTCCTCTTCCGGTCCTTCTGGGCGTCCCGGCTGTCATCTTTTGCCTTATTTATACTAATAAAAGGCAAAGCCCTCAATGACTCACTCACTCACTCACTCAATCACTCACTCTTCACTAATTCTCCAACTTCCCGTGTGGGTAGAAGGCTGAAATTTGGCAGGCTTATTCCTTATAGCTTACTTACAAAAGTTAAGCAGGTTTCATTTCGAAATTTTACATGTAACGGTCATAACGGTCGACAACCTTCGCCATGTTGAACTTTCTTGTTTATGGCCCCATCTTCACGAAATTTGGTAGGCGGCTTCCCTGCGCTAACCGAAACCGATGTACGTACTTACTGTATTTCGGTGGTATGACACCACTGTCGGCTGCCATATTGAAAATTCCAACGTCACTAATTCTCCAACTTCCCGTGTAGGTAGAAGGCTTAAATTTGGCAAGCTCATTCCTTACAGCGTACTTACAAAAGTTAAACAGGTTTCATTTAGAAATTCTACGCGTAACGGTCATAACAGTCGACAACGTCCACCATGCTGAACTTTCTTATTTATGGCCCCATCTTCACAAAATTTGGTAGGCAGCTTCCCTGCGCTAGCCGAAACCGATGTACGTACTTCTTTCAGTGGTATGACGCCACTGTCGGCCGCCATATTGAACTTTGCAACATCACTAATTATCCAACTTCCCGTGTAGGTAGAAGGCTGAAATTTGGCAGGCTCATTTCTTATAGCTCACTTACAAAAGTTAAGCAGGTTTCATTTCAAAATTCTATGCGTAATGGTCATAACGGTCGACAACGTCCGTCATGTTCAACTTTCTTATTTATGGCCCCATCTTCATGAAATTTGGTAGGCGGCTTCCCTGTGCTAACTGAAACCAATGTACGTACTTATTTCGGTGATATGACGCCACTGTCGGTCGCCATATTGAACTTTCCAACGGTCTTTGTTACTTATGGGCCCATCTTCAAGAAATTTGGTACGCGGGTTCCCAACGCTAACTGAATCCTACTTACATACATATATACGTCCATAGCCTGCAGCTCGGTCACCGTGTGAGGCGACGTTGGGTCCCCCATCCCAACACCTCCCACGTTGTTGGCTGCCTGCCTATATAAGGCCATCTGTCGCTCCGGTCTCTACATTCCCTTCCTTGCTTCGCCACGAGATTCACGTCTCCCCGCTGATAACTGCAGCCTTTTTATTTAATCCACGGCTTCTCCGCTGTTTTATTGTTTGTTTATTACGATTATAGTTATTATGTAGGTATTTTAGACTTACTTTACATTGTTCAGGTACCCATTTCCTTTATCATTCCAACTGTACCCCCATTAACATGTCTATCGAGGTGATCACCATCGATCAAAGAACCGGAGGACCGAACTGACAACGTGGTATACAAAGAGATCCTTAACAAATAATTATTGATATATTTTCCCTCAGTTTAAAAAGGTTTAATTTTCTTCTTAATAAAAATTTTAAGGCAGTACTTCGCCGCTGCGAAGCGCGGGTATTTTGCTAGTCTGCTATATTCCCTTCCAGCTGCCTTTTATCTTCCCTAATACCCTTCTTACTGGTTGCCTTCATACTCTCATATGCTATACAGCTATCCATCCATCCAGTATCCAACCCGCTATATCCTAACTACAGGGTCATGGGGGTCTGCTGGAGCCAATCCCAGCCAACACATGGCGCAAGGCAGGAAACAAATCCCGGGCAGGGCGCCAACCCACCGCAGGCTATACAGCTAGCATTAGAGTTATTACTCTTATACGCCTTATATGGCTATTTTTTATTTTACAGCTTTTTTTTTTTCAACTCCTTATTAGCCCACTGTGGAGTTTTCTTTAGTTTCTTACTCATTTCAAATTTAGGTATGTACCGGTTGTGCATTATGCAAAACATTTTAATCCCGTTCCACTGTTCCTTGACTGTCTCCACACTTAAAAGCTTATCCCAGTTTATCTCTTTTAGACTTTGCTGCATCTGCTCAAAATTAGCCTTTCCATAATTAAAAAGTTTTGGTCTTTGCATTCACACTTTGCCAAAACACTGAGAACTGTTTTATATTATGGTCACTTGATCTTAGTCATTCAGTCTCCTCTACACCCTCAATTCTGCCCTGGTTATTGCATAATACTAAATCTAGACAGGCTTCACCCCGCATTGGTGCCTATCATACTGTATTAAAACCTTACTGGTTACATCTAAAAACTCCTGTTCCTGCAAGTTTAGCCCGGTTAGTACTTGGATAGTTAAACTTACCCATGAATATAATATGCCCCTGTAAACCTGCCTTTTAACATTACCAAAAATATGTACATGGAAATTACTGTCTGCACTGGGGAGTCTATAGCACACTCCTAAAATAAGGCATCTATCTTTTCAGATGATTCCAGACATCCTCACAAAGATGTTACTCTTCATCCAGCTAAAGAAGACATGCATTTAAATTCTGAGAAAAATGCGTACCATCTGTTATATTCATCCTCTACATTTTTTTAATTAGCTGGATTTCTGTTATTGCTATAATATCATAATTATGCTCAGATATATACAAGTCCAACTCACTTGTTTTATTTTTGGTATTTCTAGCATTAATGCGATTTATTTTTAACATGTTACTTATTTTACTTTTGCTGTTAAATTTTGGGATAGAATTTGTTAATATGATTATCTGTTTTTACACCTTTTATATATTATCATGGCCTGACCTAAGCTCACTGCAGACCCTCTCTCTCATTCCCTAGTTTAAATAATTCTTGGCTAACTTACTCACACACCTTCCGCATCACATTAGTGCCCCTCCAGTTCAAATGTAATTGGTTATGGTGCAACAGTTCCCATTTGTTCCAAAAGGAGTCCCAATGCCCCATAAGCCTATACTCTCCTACCCTACACCAAGATTTGAGCCACATATTAACCTTTCAAATCTGCTCAGTCTTCCCTGGACTGGCACCTGGAACAGAAAGAACTTTGTGGGAGACTACATTGTCTGGTTTTCTCCTCAGCCTGGCATTTAACGCTTTAAATTTGGATTGCAGAATTGACAGCTTGCCCTTATGTATACATTTGTTCCAATAATAATAATAATTAATTAATTACATTTATATAGCGCTTTTCTCAGTACTCAAAGCGCTATCCACACAGGAAGGAACCTGGAAGCGAACCCACAATCTTCCACAGTCTCCAATGACTTCTGGATTCACCTGCCACTTTGATCAAGTGCCCATCTGCTCTTCCAGGGAGGTCTCCCACCTGTGCACCCTGAAGGCAACACATTGTGTGAGACTCTCTGTCTCTGGAGCAAACAAGTGCTTCAGTTCCCCAAAAATTGAGTCCCCTGCAATCACAACCTCTCACTTAGTGGGGACTGCTTTTGAGGTGGCCTGTTGAGGCTCCTCATGCCTGCCTACCACCTTAGAGTTTTCAGACTCACTGTCTACCTCTTCAAAGACCTGAAAACAGTTTGACTCTTCCAATTCTGAGGTTGATGCCCAGTGACAGTGTGCACCCTTTGCCTTGTGCCTTTGTTCTACTGTGACCCAGGTTCCATTCCTCCATTCAAAAGAGTGGAACAGAGACTGTATAAATATTCCACTCCCTTATTACATCCTGGATGTACCCTTAATATAGTTCATGTAGAAGACTCACCATATCTGCATGTGCAACATTAAAAATTTAAGAGGTCTTTGTGAAAGGTGACAAATTCTTATTCAGAGTTCAACAGAAGTTTCTGAATTTTCCTATGTTCTTGTCCTGGTGGCAAGAGGCAGTGGAGGGCAGACTATTCTTATGCCACCTAATAGGAACAATCCCGAGTAAGCCACCTAATAAGGTTATTGGCACTAGGATCCAGGAGCAAAAGAAACTTTCTTCACCATATTATTTCCCGTTTGGTTTGAAATCTTAGACCCAAAGAGGACACAAACAATAATGCTGTAGCAAACCCTTTACAATATTTATTTAAAACATTCAAATGATTAAAAACCATCAGGCAAAACCTCCCTTTACTTCTCTTTTTTGTGTAACTGTGTTGTCCCAAAAACAACAATCACCCCTGGAGTCTTTAGCCTGACTCTTCAGTCATCACAGATTCCTGAAGACCCACTGTGATGTTCCGGGTGTCCACTCCTGCAGTCCAGGATAAAACTGCAACATAAAATGAAGGAAGCATCTAAATGGCTGAATCAAAGCCGCCAGTACTCAATCGAATGAAATGTCATTTTTGGCACTGTCCATGAAATTAATTTCCATGAATTTGATGCTGTCCAGAATTTAATAATACTTCACTTTTAGACTGGCAGCTTCATTCTTCTGCAAGAGAAACCACAAAAGTTTCACTTCACGGACCACTTGGTATCAACCCTGTGCTATAGCCAATCCCACCTCTTCTACAATGTCCTGCAACCATTTATCTCTATATTTTTTCTTCTATTCTTTTCCTTTCATTTCCTCTCATTGAACCAAATCTGACAACCTTCCATCTTCACTTCTGACCCAAATAATCCCTCCTTTTCTTTGTTAACTGCACTTCAATCTTGTCCCCACCCAATTAAATACAATTACAAAACACATCAATTAAACAGTGCAGGACAAGTGAAAGCAATTAAATAAGTCCTCAATCAAAGCAAAAAAATAAAGCATAGCACAAAGTGCAATTCTACTTAATCAAACAATTAAATATACTTTTAAAATTAAAAAAAGAATTCTCTGTACTTTATAATGACACTTGTACTTAATGACCCTGAATTAGTTTAGGTTAAGTGGGTCGAAGAAAATATATAGAACCCTATTGAAGATGCTCTGAAGTCATCTGTAAACCCAAAGATGGCCAAAGAAACACAGGAGATGATAAATGACTAGTTTCATTGTACTGTGCAAAAATAAAGCAAACAAGTAAAAGGAAAACAAATAACCTACACTACAATTGGCCTTTGTAAACTGTATGGCCAGATATAGATCCAATAAGCTATAAAGATTAATTTGCCTATCGAAAGGAGATTAGGCTCCTGTCAGAGTGGAACTAGGACAATAACCTCTTTCTGAATTTTAGGAATGCTAAGGGGATGATAACTGATTACAGGAAACAGCAGGTAAATCACACACCCATTTACATTGGGGGTTATCATCATCAGTTAGGTGGACAGAACACACCATGGCAGTCATCAAAAAGGCTCATCAGTGACTTTACTTTCTCACATGTTTGGGGAAGCCCTGAATGTCTCCAGCAGGCTTCATCAACTTTTATATAGATATCCTAGAGCCATTCTGTCAGGTTGCATGGTGTGCTGGTATGGCAGCAGTTCAGCTAATGATCACAAGGAATTGCACAGGGTGGTGAAAACAGTGCAGATCATCATTGGGAGACGGATACTATCTCTGTAGGATTTGGTAAGTGCTGTCTGGGAAAAGCAAAACGAATCATAATGGATCCCACTCACCCTGCGGGGGTGTTTTTCCCCCTCCTTCCATCAAGCAAGTACTTTAAAACTATTAACACTAGACAGAATGTTGAGTTTTAAGAACAGTTTCTACCTGCAGATAATAAGACTACTCAGTTGTGACACACAATAAACTGTAATCAACTGAACAAATCAAGTTCCACATCTTCTGTGATTCTAGTGTACATAATGTTGTGTTTAGTGTTACTCACTTTGATTATTATTATTAGATTTTAAGCTTCTGAT
>JANRMT010062852.1:40424695-40466378 GCA_026402145.1 Polypterus bichir lapradei | reverse complement strand
TTATTCTGGCTAACCAAGTTCTTAATTGTAAAAGAGAGACAAAATTATGAAAATAGAAAGTGTTTAAGGCTCTAATAATTCCTGTCTAACATAAAGGACTTCATAGTAAAAATGTGGCCCATTGTGGAGCTTGCATAACCTTCTTTAAGCCTAAGTCTGCTCACTCAGCATGTGTACCTGTTTTAATTATGTCCTAAAGGGTTAAAAAACACAGTATTGGAAAGAAAAAAGGCAAATCACCCTAAATAAATAAGGAAAAGCAAAAGGTGTTAAAAAATAATAAAGATAATGAGCATACTATAGAAGCAGAGATGAAAAAGGTGCTGAAAAATTTTAAGAAGTCAAATTACAAAAATAGTCTGGCAGTTCTAAAAGCTCATAAGAGCTGACTGTCTTACCATGTTCCAAACCTTCTTTATCTTGGAAATATATACTGTACTTGACAATATTTTAGGAAAAAAATGTGTGTTTGCACATTGTATACAACTGGAAAACTGACATGCGGATTATTTAACACGAGTAACATGAGATTTTCTTTCATAGATGTTTTTCACATCATTTGCTGTTGTACAGCATTTATCACGGTTAGCTTTTCTTACATCATTAATTGATTCTTCTCCATTCCACATGAAAACATGATCGTAAAATTTTTATTCAGCCACCACTAAAAAGTAAATAGGGTAAGTTAAATATAAAAATTATATAATTTTTGGGTGGAGTATTCCTTTAATGAGATTAGAAAAGCCAGCAATTTTACTGCTTACAGTATATACTGGTCACTTATATACTGTTTCATATGACAACATATTCACAATGTCCTAACATGGTGGAGGTAAACCAGCATAGACACTGGGAAAATGTGCAGACTAAACACAGAGAACAACCAGGTCTGGGATTAGATGTAGTCCATGAAACAACAGAGCTAACTACTGTAGAATATATAGATGTTAAACCAGACATGGCTTAATTTAAGAATCCAGTTTTGATAAGATTCATGTATTGTACCTAATGCTGCTTGCATAGATGCTGGCTCCCAATGACCATGATCTGAATAAGTAGGTTAATAAATGGATGAATTATTATACGCCATTCAGTGCATGTCCTGCAGTTGTTACATACTTTAGGTGCCTTTTGTCAGAGTTATTTGGTCATATTTTAAAACTCTAGTGCATTGTCATATATCCATTGCTTGTTCAAAAAGATACACCTTAATGAGCTACAACTATCCCACTGCCCACACACCTGAGTTGCTCTCTTGGCTACAATAGTCCTTGTACAGCAAGCATCAGTATGTTTTTTTCCTAATAAATTAGTGTGTGTTGTGTAATTTTTTAAATGTACAATACATTGGGTGTTTTCCCATTTGAGAGAGTTATTTGTTAAGCAGATGTATTTTTCCATCAGGTTATCTTAAATGTCTGTCTGATATGTTAATACCCCAATGTGCTTTGTTTTCCTGCTGTCGGCAAGCATGAAACAAGGAGGCCAAAGAAGATGAGCAGTGACGCAGACAGGATGTTCAATAGGTTTTTTTTTTTTTTACTTCAACATTTCTGAACTTTTTTGACCTGTAATATCAATGATAAGGAGTACACTTTTAAAAATCTGACCAGCAGTTATAAAACGTTTTGAGTGCTGTCAGAAGCAACAAAAAGAACAATAAGTTATTGTGTCAAAAGAGTGAATATACCCTTTGAAGTGAATAACAATTCTGTAACTAAACTTCTGTTTCATTTTCAGAACTAAATGAACTGGAACAGGAATTTGGTAAGGATTGAAGATTTGTAATACATCAACTGTTCTTGTACTTTAATAGCTCTTTAGTTACATACTGTAAAAGTAGATAGGCTAACCTAGACATCACTATGCCCCAAAAGTCAAAGTCCAGACCACTCATTCAGTAATTTAAATATTTCCAAATTACATAATATGGGTTTATTAAAAATAAAAATAACATAAAATTCTCAGATCAGCTCAATGCAGTTCAGACTCACTAAGGTCCAGAACCAGTCTTGGCAGCATTAGGCACAAGGCAGATACTAGCCCTGGGTGAGGTGCCAGAATATTGCAGTTATTCTTAATATTGTTAGAGATTTCCAATGTGAGTTACATCTTTTAAAGAAATGAACAGGTATAGTAAGATGTGAGAATATAACTTTACATGTTTTATTGCACAATTGGAATCAGGCAAATGTATATTTAAGTAACTGATATTTTCTACAATTAAATTTGTTCACTTGTGTTTGATCCCATGTCATGCAAATCCTGATTCACGCTGGTATGCAATATTAAATCTTTAGTACCAGATATACCATATCACTTTTAACACAACTCAGATATATTTGATCTTTTAAAGAAAACATTTTAGCTGAGTGGAGTTATGTAAACAGAGATGTTTCAAAGTGATTGAAGAACTTCTTTAGATGCTGACGTTTTTTTCATGGTACCATAAGGAGGCATCAGTTGGTGAAGAAAGATTCACTGATCTTGACTTTGCTGACAATGCTGTAATATTCACGGAGTCAATGGAGGCTCTGATCCCGGCTCTTGAGAGACTGAGTGAGGAATCTGAATGTCTGGGCTTGCGAGTGTCCCAGATAAAAACCAAGATCCAGGCTTTTAATGACCTCTTAGTCACAGCCTTTAGCAGTGTGTCTGTCTGTGGAGAGAGTGTCAACCTTGTCAAGAGGTTTACTTACCTCAGCACCGACATTCATGTCTCTGGTAACTCTTCCTATGAAGACCTCAGGCGGATTAGGAGAGCATAGGGGTGATGAGGTCACTGGAAAGGGGTGTGTGGCGCTTCCGATATCTATGCAAAAGGACAAAGGTCCAAGTCTTTAGACTCCTGGTGCTTCCTGTCTTGCTATATGGTTATGAGATATGGACTCTATCTAGTGACCTGAGATGAAGACTGGACTCCTTCGGTATATGTGTCTCTTCTGAGAATCCTTGGGTACTGTACCGCTGGTTTGACTTTGTATCGATTGAGCGGTTGTTCATGGAATCCCGAATGAGGTGCAGTACCTACATTGTGATGGGGCGTCAGTTACAGCACTACGGCCATGTGGCACAATTACCCGAAAGTGAACCGGCTCTCAGGATCCTCATTGTTGACATGTGGCTGCAGTAGATAGAGGGTCTTTTCCACAAGGTGGGACTGGACCGCGTGTCTGCCTGGTGGGTTGCCAACCAGGATCCCGAGCTGTTTTGTCATGTGCTGGGTGCAGCAACGCGCGGTACCAGTACATGCTTCCCAAACCTGACCTGATAAGGAATGCTATAGCTTCATTCTATATAAGTAATGTCTTTGAGTTAGAGTTATAAAACCTGTGTATGAACTAAGTAAGGCCTGACATGTACATATGCAACTTTCTATGAAAAAATTGGGATTTATAAAAGAAAACTTGACAGGAGACCTTGTGTATATTTACAGCAACTCTGACCCATCCATATGCAACAATTTGGAGAAAGTGGAAAATGATGACATCCTCAACATAGTAGGGGAATGCAGGCAAACCAGCTAAATGATGACTCACACACATAATAATTTGTATCACCAAACCATCATTATAATGTTCGTTGATGTCAGAAACATATTAAACCTCAAAAGTAATGAATATGATGTATAAAGTCTATTTTAGTTTCCTTTGTAGAGGACAACACTGTGAATGTGCACTGAAGAACTACACTTGGTTTTCCTCAGCTTAAATCGGCTGCCTGTTGTCACTTCTCCAGATTAGAAACCAATGCAGTCCTTCTTGTCAATAATTACATTAAATAAAAACACGGGTGTCATTCACTCTTTGTGTACACAATGCTATACAGTAAATATCATGTTCTAAAGCTTATTCATTTGACACAAAATGGCCTGTTTGGAATTGCTTGAAGACTCAGCAAACTGTCATATACAAAGGGAACAAGATTTTAGGGACTACCATATTTTTATGCCCATGATGAAGACTGACTTATGAGTCGATTTTGGCTTTCAAGAGACATTTGCTTGGAACTATGTGTTGAATTGGGCCTGGCATTAGAAAGACAGATAGTGTAATGTTAGGCTTTACCTGTTCATATACAGGTTTTAACGATGGTTGACTTTCTGGAAAAAGGCACCTACTAGACAGTGCTGGCTGATAGGTCAATAATTTCTCAGCCAAGCTTCACCTCCATCATGCTTGCTGTGCCAGAAGAATATTAACTGATGAGGAGCTACATTCAGTATTCATATGGTGTTGGTGTACATGACATTATAAAAACCCAATTTACAGTCTAGTTTTCCTAATGTAACTGTGGCAGTAGGCTGCACACATATTGTGTTAAAGGCACCTACAGAAAATGAATCTGCTTTTGTTAACCATAATTAGTGAAATTTCATTAACATAAAGGTCTCCTCTGAAGCCAAGATGAGACTGACAAACTTTGTGGATTGGTGTCCTGGGTCATCCCATGCTTTATTTATTTTGAGGCAAAGTAGCATTGACAGACAATATAAACATTGTCATTAAAAATCAATCAACTGTAAATAATGCACAAATGTGGTTATTTCACGTAAAGGCATAAGTGAAGTGTTTTACCTGATTCTGTCTGATAAGACAAAGTAAGAATTAGAATAAGACAACACTGATTAACATAGAATAAGAGTAAGGTCCGATGGCCTGGAAGGACACAAAAAAAAAAAGCTCCAGACAGTTGAAGAGAAAAAATAAAATCAGCAGGGGTTCCAGTCCACGGGACTCCCCAGTCCCCTCTGGGCATTCTACCTAACACAAATGAAACAGTCCTCTTTGTATTTAGGGTTCTCATGGAAGGACTTGATGATGGTGGTCATGTAGACTTCTGGCTTTTAATCCATCAATGTAGGACATCATGGTGCTTTGATTAGGTGATGATGGCGCAGATCGCCACCACAGAAAACCGGGTAAAGAAACAGAAGAGAGAGTAGGGGTCAGTATGGATTTTAAAGCCACCATGAATAGTTATTATAATGCATTGAATATACAGAGTATCAGGATTAAATGAAGGTGAAGTTATCAGAAAGCCATGTTAAATTAATGTGTATTTAGCAGTTTTTTAAAGTGCTCCACCTTATCAGCCTGGCGAATTCCTATTGGCAGGCTATTCCAGATTTTAGGTGCATAACAGCAGAAGGCCACCTCACCACTTCCTTTCAGTTTTGCTCTTGGAATTCTAGCAGACACTCATTTGAGGATCTAAGGTTACGATTTGGTATACATGGTGTCAGACACTACAATATATAAGATGGAGCGAGATTATTTAAGGTTTTGTACACCATAAGCAGTATTTTAAAGTTAAATTCTGAATGACACAGGTAACCAGTGTAGTGACATCAAAACTGGAGAAATGTGCTCAGATTTTCTTTTCCTAGTTAGGATTCTAGCACCTGCATTCTGCACTAGTTGCAAACGATTTATGTCTTTTTTGGGTAATCCTGAGAGGAGTGCGTAACAAGTAATGCAGGATAGATGCTATAAACTCACTTCAGAGTGGGAAAGCAGCAGGCCCTGATGGCTACCCTGCTGAATTTTATAAGGAATTCTCCTCTCAGCTAGCTCTCCTTCTATTAGCAACATTTACAGAAGCTAGAGACAATAAAATTCTATCTCAAACTTTTTGCCAAGCATTAATTACTGTCTTTCCTAAACAAAATAAGGACTTATTACAATGTGCATCATACAGACCAATTTCACTTCTGAATAATGATGTTAAGATACTCTCGAAAGTCTTAACTAGAAGGATTGAGAAAGTGCTCCCTTCTGTAATATCACAAGATCAAACTGGATTTATTAAAGGCAGACACTTAGCTTCCAATCTTCAATGCCTGTTTATTGTGATATATTCACCCACAAACTCAAACATTCCGGAGATAATATTGTCATTAGATGCAGAAAAAGCATTTGACATGGTTGAATGGAACTACACTACATTTTCACTACAATGGAGAAATTTGTGTTTGGCCCAAACATTAGCACATAGATCAAACTACTGTATATCAGTCCAGAAGCTTCAGTCTCTATTAACAAAATTAAATCAGACTACTTTAAACCAGAATGTGGTACCAGACAGGGATGCCCCTTGTCACCACTGCTTTTTGCAATTGCCATTGAGCCACTGGCAATTCACTTGTCGAAATGCTTATGAGATAAAGGGGATTATCAGAGAAGGACTGGAGAAGAAAGTTTCTCTATATGCAGATGATATGGTACTGTATATATCAGATCCACAAAATACCGTGCCTGCAGTCCTAACAGCACTAATAGATTTTCAAAAGATTTCTGGTCTCAAAATCAATTAGAATAAAAGTGGGCTCTTCCCTGTGAATTCTTAAGCATACAATATTAGATTGGACACCTTCTCTTTTATCATCGCAGATCAGTTTAAATACCTAGAGGTAAACATCATAAGTAAATACAAAGCTCTTTATTAAAATTTTGCCGTCTGTATTGAAAAAATGAAGCAAGACTGCATAGGTGGTCAACCCTTCATCTCACTTTAGCTGATAAAATTAACATTGTTAAGATGAATATCCTTCCTAAGGGTCTCTCTTTATTTCAAAACATTCCAATATACATCAATAAATTATTTTTATGAAATTAGATTCAACCATAACATCATTTATTTGGAATTCAAAACATCCACATATCCAAAGGGTGACCCTACAAAGACCTAAGGCAGAAGGCAGCATGGCTCCAGCTAACTTCAATTTTATTACTGGGCAGCATATATACAAGCTATTAAAACATGGACATGGACACAAATAGATGAACAGACGCAGGCTTAGTCCATAATAGAAACAAAATCCTGCAGTACTTCTTTATATTCCCCAATAAATACAAGTTATTGCCAAAACACTAACAACCAAATTGTGCTTCACTCACTCAGAATATGGAACCAATGTAGGAAGTAGTTTAAGACAGAGAAGCTTTTATTTGTGGCACCTCTGCATGAGAACCAACTTTTTCAATCTACACAGTTTTCAATGTCTGGAAAACATTAGGGATTAAATCACTTAGAGATCAGTACATAGACAATGTCTTTGCATCCCATGAACAAATTACACTCCAAATTTAACTTTCCAGCAACACATTTCTTTCACTACCTTCAAATTAGAAACTTTGCTAAACAGAACCTGCCCAGTTTCCCTCACCTCCCACCTACCTCAATGCTGGAAAAAATATTGATCCATCTTGAGGACTCAGATAGTATTTCCGTAATATATAAAACCATGCTACAATCCCTCCCTTTCAAAGATGCAAGAGTATAGTGGGAAAAAATATCTCTCAGTCGACATTTCAGAAAAGGAGTGGAAGGTAGCAATGCAAAGAATTCACTCGAACTCCATATATGCAAAGCACAGAATTATCCATCCATCCATTATCCAACCCACTATATCCTAACTACAGGGTCACGGGGGTTTGCTGGAGCCAATCCCAGCCAACACAGGGTGTAAGGCAGGAAACAAACCCCAGGCAGGGTGCCAGCCCACCACAGGGCACAAACATAGAATTATTCAACTCAAAATTATATATCGAGCGCATCTGTCTCATTTTAAATTGTTCAAAACATTTCCAGGGCCACATCCAACCTGCGAACTCTGCAATCAAGTTCCGGCCTCACTGGACCACCTGTTTTGGGCCTGCACCAAACCAACATCATTTTGGACAAAAATCTTTAAATGCCTTTCAGACAGCCTTGGTGTCACAATCCCTCCTAATCCAGTAACAGCTGTGTTTGGTGTAATTCCAGATGGGCTTAAAGTGGAGAAGGACAAACAATCTGTAATTGCCTTTACTACACTACTGGCACATAGACTTATCTTGCTCAGCTGGAAGAATCCTAACTCACTTATTCTAAGTCAGTGGGTAACTGATGTTATATACCAGGGGTCTCCAACACGTTGCTCGCAAGCTACCGGTGGTTTGCCACCCCTTTCCAAGTAGCTCGCCAAAGGGTTAATGAATCCTACATAAATTTGAAAACTTGATTAGTCAAATTAGGGGTGGACGATCTTTCCAAAAAATCATATCATGATCCACAATCTGAATTGCATGGCATACACTTATGAGAATATCTGGACTCAAACTCATCAAGACCTAGTAACACTTTATTTTAAATATCAAACAAAGTTGAATTCAATTGTTGTCTTGTTCGCTAGCTAAGCGAAGTTAAGGCACATGCCCTGAAGCTGGAGAGTGAGTGAAGAAGGCACCTCCCCCCTCGGGCCGCTGTGTAGATCTTGGATTCGTGCAAATAAATCGATACCGCAAGCGAACTATAATAAATAGCAAAATGAGAGAAGTCGCAAAATCAACTGGAATGTTGAAGCAAATTATAGAAAAAAAAACGATCTAAATCCATTAAGTAGTTCTCTCATGAAAAGCGGACAGACATACAAACAGAGAGACATTGGATTTTGTATATTATATATTAGTAAACCTTCAAAATAATGTGCAGTTGAAGCATTTTCAGAATTTCTGGAGCTTAGTAGAGTCAGATAACTATAAGAATCTTCACCAAGCAGCTCTGAAAATGTCTGCTTTGTTTGGGTCTCCATACCTCTGTGAGTCTGACATAAATGCCATGAATGTCATGAAATCAAAGTTCAGAACAAGACTGACAGATGAACATTTAAATGACTCCATAAGAGTGAACCTAAGTGGCTACACTCTACTATACACCTGCCTCTGTTGTTGACTTCACACAGTGCCAGTCATCTGACTAACTAAGAAACACATCACACATGCATCTGGACATGTGAATACTCTTATGAAGTGAAACAGTAACATGTAATAAAATAACAAATGAATAAGTCATATCTGTGTATTTGGAATTGCATTGTTTTGTTTTGACAGCATTTGTGGTTTAATTCAATAGTGTGAGATACACTAGAAAATGCATGCAGACATACACAATGCACTTGCAGGTGAACTAAATGTTTTTTGTGATGTTTTAATGCAAAATGTGAGTTGTGGACACCTACATTTTGTAAATGTTCAGGCAAAATAAGCTTATTCAGTTTGTTTGGGTTGAAATAAGCCATGAGAATAAACATTACAAAACATGAGTAGCTCTCGGCCATTTTCATTTTGAAAAAGTAGCTCTCAGGGGAAAAAAGGTTGGAGACCCCTGTTTATATACTATTTGAAACTGGAAAAAATAAAATTTGCACTTAGAGGATCTGTACAAAACTTTTTAAAAACCTGGCAGGATCTAATCAATAACATTTTAGAATAAGCATTTAAATTGAGGAGGCAAGTTCTCTCCCCTCTTTTACTCCATTTTTCTTTATTCATTTATCAATTTACCTGTGTACTTATTTTTGCTTGCTTAAAGATTTACTCTGCTGGCCTAGCTCTCTTTCTCATAGGGGTGGGGGTTGATTTGTTTTGAATCCATTTTTGTATAACGTGATTTATTTGTTTGGAATGTTATTTAAAATTAATAAAATCGAAAAAAAAATAAGCATAAAAATAATGCAGGATTGAATGTAATATCAAACATTAAGAAATATTTGAAAATCAAAGTTTTGAATTAGATTAGAAACAAGCAGTAAAAAAAGATGAAAGCCTTGAACAGATAACACAATTTTTGTACGCTTACATGTAGGAATATAAATATAGTTGTTACAATCACTGACAGCAATGTTACATAAAGAAAGTTTGTTGCACAACATCCGTCTCCAAAGTTTATTTTAATATAGAGTAGATCTGGTACATTACTCTTGTTAAAATAAACTGAGCATGGTGGCATACTTCAAAATTAAGAGTACTGATGAGCTCCCAAGTACAGCATGTCACGATCCCTTGTTAAAAAACGTTTACAACACTGAAACATTCTAAATATATTACAATTATTGCAGTCTATTCTTTTGCTATCAATGAAATATTTAACATAGAGAAGTTCATCATGATAGTGTAGCAGGAATGCACATTACAACACTACACTATGCACACTGAAATATCAGTACTAATAACTAATGATTAAAACTAAATACATATGTGTAACATCAGCTAGTGTTGAGATTGCATGCCACGCATCTGCTTAATCTGTTACTGCAAAGGTACTGTCAATAAACAAGCAATACTTGTGGGAAGTAACATTAAATTGCTAAACTTACTATCTTCTTTGGTGTAAAAATGTAGCCTCTTGGGGGCCTTGCTTAAATTGAGATGCCAGGCTTACCTGTGCCAGTATCACCAAAGAGAATGAGGGCAAATCAAACTTGGTGACCAAGGCAATTAAGTTTCATGTCTTCAGCCTGTCATGGTGCACTAGAGCTTTTAAACAAATAGCACAAATAAGCATTAGAAAGGAAGCCCCTTGTCATTTTTGATATGTCATAACAGTATGTCTTTGTATATTGTAAAATTATAAAGAGTAGCATATATTAATAGATTTAATTGCATACCTTAATAAATAAATGCATTCTACCTTTTTAATATTTTATAATAGTCTATATTGCACTTTTTCCCACTAGTAAAATATTAAAAATATGAAATATTCTTTAATTGAGGATATGCCAGTAAAATAGAAACAAGCATTATGAAATTTGTCCAGTCAGTACTCATTCTTATGATTTTCCTACAGATGTTTTGTGGTTAGGTTCAATGCCTAAAAAGTCAGTTTATTTTCAACAACCCTGTTGGATCATCCATGGCATGTATATTCCTTCAGATTGCCTTTAACAAATAGTAAAGTCAGCACAGATTCTTTGCATTTCCTGAATACTAAAGAATTGCAAAAAACTGCTTCATATGCCATTAGTTGAAGCCGACGTCAGCTTGACGCAACAAATAACCAACCAGTGTGCAAACTGTTTGCATCAGTTTTACATTTTTTGATGAGTATACTATTGAAAATGTACTGTATTTATTCAGTCATATATGTTATTTAAGCTTCCCAAATATCACCACCACTATAGATTACAGGTGTGTGTGAATAACGACATTGCCAAGCTATTTAAAAACTGAATATGTAAGCTACAATCATAGCAACAATGCACAGGTCAGTCATTTGTTATGACATTTGGACTTGAATGTCCAATCGTATGGTCTATTCTGACATTCTGATGAGGGCAAACTAATCAGCAAGAGTGACAATGGGGCATTGCACCACTCACAGAAGCTGCAGTTTTCTTTGATTGCCAAATGCACAATATATTGTATGTTTGCATATAAATGTATATTCTGGGATTCTAAAGTATGTTCTTGTGTATAATTTTCAACTACTACCAAATGCACTTCATACTGCTAGTAAATACTTGTTTTAAGTGTTTCAAGCATGACGTTCACAAGCTAATACATTTACATTTTTTTAGTGTGAATAATGCATTTATTGTTTAATTATGCAATGCACAAATTCAGAACTGTAATATAAGTGGCCTTTGATCTGCTATTGCCTCGCAGCCTCAGTAGCTTTCTTAATAGCAGATATATTTCTTTTTCGTGTTATTATTTACCAACTTTTATTTCTTGATCAACTGCTGAAAATACTGTTGCTGTCTGTGTTGTTGACATTTAAATAAAACTCTCATGTATTGCTGAAGCCCATCTTGAGTTAACAAGAAACACTTCTTGTTTGTTGAACCAAGTGAGCCTCAATGGGAAATAGAGGCTTCTTCAAAATACATTTGCTGAACTAAATTCATAAGCTTGTTTCGTGGAATACCCCCAGATCAACAAATAAATCACAAATAAATAGTAAATAAGTAGTTGATAAACAAACTGATAAACAATAGATAAACAGTAATCAGGGCTCTCCCTTAAGTCATATTTGAATAAAGTTCAAACGTAGAATGGGCTGCCCAATGTTCACTTAGTCCCAAACTGCAAGGACCCACAGTTTGCCAGCTAGTAACAATGGAGAATTACTCAGTTCAACTGCAAGGCCTAACTCTTTCTCCACAGCCTTAGTTTCTGGCTTTAAATATCTGCCACAACCCAACCTAAGATATTCCTGGGTCCTAGTGTTTTTTGGATACACAAAAATACATAAGATTGATTAGCATGGTCCATATATGGTTGTTTCAGGGTAGCAACCGGCGGTTTTCAAGGCATGTTCACATACGCACATTTATAAGATGATTGCAATTAATGAAGGATAAATTGCTTACAAATGTGTGTACACCAGGTTTTATGAATCAGATATTAATTGCCATATGCATTTTCCAATTTTTTGGTGTACACACATTTTAATCCTGGAATCCAGACTTTTATAAATGAGACATTTGGTGCTCAGTTATTTATGGAAAATCTTTGAATTAGAGATGAGTTGAGCTTGGAAGATTGATGTTGTAGGACAATAACCAACCCGGAATTTTATTTTCTGTCCAGTTTAAGCCATCAGTGATTAGTTATTTTACCTATTTGGATGGAGTTACAAGTAAATGGAAAGAGGAAGAAGAAGAAAAACAAAAAGAAAAAACTAATGAAAAACATTAAAAAGGACAAACCCTTATGAAAGTTTCCCATACAATTTAATATGAGGATAAGCTCTTCATTTTTGCATTGAGACATCTCAAGGACAGGCATACACAGACATCTTTATATATAATACACTACTGTGGCTGTTCATTTGTCTGTCCAGGATTTTAAGTCACCTGTAGCTCGCAAACCTTTTGAACTATTGGTGGCTCTGAGGCTAGGGATCTACACTGGCAATCGGAAGGTTGCCAGTTTGAATCCCATGAATGCCAAAAAGAGACTCTGCTCTGTTGGGCCCTTGAGCAAGGCCCTTAACCTACAATTGCTGAGTGCTTTGAGTAGTGAGAAAAGTGCTATATAAATGCAAAGAATTATTATTGACCTGAAATTTGGTACACATATACTATGTGATGTCTACTATCCACTTTCTGGGTGATGATTGACCTCCAAGGTTATTTCTCTTTTTATTTTTATTTTATTGTAGAATCAACTCTTGGCAGCTGGCAGCAGGGCGCCGTTCTCATTCTCTACCACCTTTGCTGTCACTTCCCCTTCCTCTTCATATCTTAAATATTTCTTGAGGCAGATTGAAGGCTTAAGTGCCAGCTTAAGTGAAAAATTAAAGAAAACATACTAAGTAATTGCAACACAAACACTGACTTAATCAGTTTTAACGTGAAAAGATGCAGATGAAAGAAGAGAAGAAGTGGGCCGCTAGGGTGGATAAAAGAAGAGCTGCACAGGATGCAGCAAGCACAACAACCTCTGAGCAAACGAATGCTAAATGTACAGAAAAAGAAAGTATGAAAACTATGAATGCTCAAGTCCAGTGTATTCACTGCATGTTATTGTGCAGTGCACCGTTACTGGTAATTAATAACTGACGTAAATAGTCAAGTCATAAAAAATATCTACTGTATTATAAATTATGTGTAGGGAGCAGATCACAATGGCATGAAGCTTCTGTTTAGTGAGTTTTTACGCAAAAGACTGTTCCAGTGTACTGTACATCAGTACTTGAAGAAAGAACAGCAGGAGCCTCTGTTCAGCTCCCGCAGCTTGTTCTTAGCTTTTATTCTGGTGTTGGATGAACAAAGATTGAAAAGGAAACTATGTCCAGTTTCTTTCAGGTGCTGCTCCTCAGATTTAAAGAGGGAAACGGAGACTGCACTAAATACACATTCCACTCACTGGTGCACCCTGGGTGTATCCTTAATATAGTCCATTTGAAAGTGCCACATTACAAACTGAAGAGTATTCAGATTTGTATCAAAGAGGCCACATTTCTAACGGAGTTAAAGAGAAGTGTCTAAATATTAGTCCTGGTAGAAAGGGGTAGTGGAGAGCAGATTGACACTGAATTGCGTTAAAGTGGGATTGAGAAAATATAAGAATCCTGCTGGAGATGCTCTCAAGTCATCCCTAAACCCAAAAACAGACAAAGCAAACCTAAAGGTGAAGCATGACTGATTTCATTGTCCATGACATACATAAAGCAAACAAGTAAAGGTAAAACAAATATCTCAAAACCCTAACTGGCCTTCCTAAACAGGTTAATAACCCCTTGACTAGTGAGTGAGTACCACACTTACTCATATGTTTCTCCAAACTGTAAGGAGGATGTTAATATTTGCAAATGTATCATTTTTCTGTACAGTGACATTTCTAGTACCAAAAGTGAAAAATACAGACACAAATGTATATAAACAAAAAATGGTAGTCTTCCTAAATGAAGAAAAGGAGTTCAAGAAGAAGCTATGCAAATAGCAAAGTTCTAATGAAGACAATAATATTTACGAGGGGTAAAAAAAATAGTGTATATACAACAACAAAAAACCAAGTGCACCAAAACACAATCACCTTCACCAAAATAAATCTAAACTAGGAGATATCTCAGAAACTCACAAAAAATAAGGCACAAGCTGCTGTTTGGTAAACTAAATGAAACAAGTTATTGCAACCACATCACCGAGTCTAAAGACCCCCTTACGTGGCAAGAAGTGCCTGTTATAGTCTGTGCACAAGTATTCACCCAATCTTGTGACATGTTGCTCCCTTTAACTGCACAGGTGCCTCTCTCAACCTTTGTAATGCTTGTAATAAATAGGGTTAGCGGTCTTGCATGTGTGCACGAGCGCGAACCAGAGCGTATCCCAACGCGCACCCTCAGAGGTGCCGATACGCACAAGAAAGGTATTTCTTTTCTTGGGAATTCCCCCATTCGCCCCTAGAAAGATGCTTGCTTTTATGACGGGGTACGCGCAGCGTCCTACAGCAGGCCTGACCTGGAGGCGCGCCCGGCCCGTCGCCGGCATCCCGCTGCATGAACCTGTCAGACAAAGTTAAAATGACACCCTGCACTTAATGGCTAAAACAGGTAAGTGCCTTAATTATTGTTTTGAAAAGCTCACTTTACCCTATTCATAGGACTTTTACATTAAAGTGGTAATGACTGGTAGGCGGATGAACACAGTTGGTGGTTTTAATTTAGTCAATCCAGTGTGTTTTCTTTACCCAGTACTTGTCTGGTAAAACTCTTCATTAGTCCCAAGTAGTGTTACTACCCAAATCTACTTACAATGTAAAATAAAATCCTTCTTCACCTCAATTTTATAATTAGGATAGTGACCAAATGTTCTGATAATGAGAACATCAGGTATGACTGAGTGTTCTTGCTGACAGGACAAAAAGCTCTGCAATTGTCAAGAACCCTGATGTAGACTCACTGTTAGCAAAAACCCCAAAGGATTTGCTGTGGTGATTTGAGCTTCTAGTGAGGATGCCACCTACAGTGGATACCTATCCTGTGGGACTGAGACGCAGTACACAATTAATTTAGATAAACTGACTTTAATTTGGCAAAATAATTGTTATTCTTGAATGGTTACATGAAAACTTTATTCAAATCCATCAACTATTTTTTAGGAAGTCACTGAGCACTGGAGAGATTCCAAAGGACTGGAAAATGGCAAATATCATCCCATTATATAAAAAGGGTGACAGGGCAGATCCAAGCAACTATAGGCCAGTAAGCTTAACATGCATCACAGGAAAATTAATGGAAGGAATTATTAAGGATGAGCAACACATGGCAAGGACAGGAGTTATTCTGAACAGTCAGCATGGGTTCAGAAGAGGGAGGTCGTGTTTTACTAACATGTTGGAATTCTATGAGGTTGCAACAAAAGCATACGATCAAAGTGGAGCTTATGATATTATTTATCTGGACTTTCAGAAAGCGTTTGATAAGGTGCCACATGAGAGGTTGGGCATCAAGTTAAAAGAAGTGGGAATTCAGAGTGATTTTTTTAGATGGGTGCAGAATTGGCTCAGACACAGGAAGCAGAGGGTGATGGTGCGAGGAACCTCATCAGAACTGGCCGATGTTAAGAGTGGTGTTCCACAGGGGTCAGTGCTAGGGCTGCTGCTATTTTTAATATATATAAATGACTTAGATAGGAATATAAGTAACAAGCTGATTAGCAGATAATTTTCTGTAATATCATTACAGAATGACTTGGATAGCATACAGGCTTGGGCAGATTTGTGGCAGATGAAATTTAATGTCAGTAAATGTAAAGTATTACACATAGGAAGTAAAAATATTAGGTTTGAATACACAATGGGTGGTCGGAAAGTCAAGAGCACACCTTATGAGAAGGATTTAGGAGTCATAGTGGACTCTAAGCTATCAACTTCCCAACACTGTTCAGAAGCCAATAAGAAGGCTAACAGAATGTTAGGTTATATAGCACGATGTGTGGAGTACAAGTCACAGGAGGTTATGCTCAACCTTTATAATGCACTGGTGAGGCCTCATCTGGAGTACTGTGTGTAGTTTTGATCTCCAGGCTACAAAAAGGACATAGCAGCACTAGAAACGGTCCAGAGGAGAGCGACTAGGCTGATTCCAGGGCTACAGGGGTTGAATTATGAGGAAAGATTAAAAGAGCTGAGCCTTTACAGTTTAAGCAAAAGAAGATTAAGAGGTGACTTGATTGGAGTGTTTAAAATTATAAAGGGAATTAGTCCAGTGGATCGAGACTTGTATTTTAAAATGAGTTCATCAAGAACACAGGGACACAGTTGGAAACTTGTTAAGGGTAAATTTCACACAAACATTAGGAAGTTTTTCTTTACACAAAGAACGATAGACACTTGGAATAAGCTACCAAGAAGTGTGGTAGACAGTAAGACGTTAGGGACTTTCAAAACTTGACTTGATGTTTTCTTGGAGGAAACACGTGGATAGGACTGGCGAGCTTTGTTGGGCTGAATGGCCTGTTCTCGTCTAGAGTGTTCTAATGTTCTAATGTTCTAACTATGGTATGTAATTGATTATCTGTGTTTTTATCTTCCCAATCTATATCCATTTTCAAAAATACAAAATATACAGCTTTTCACACCAACAATTACCACTTACCTTACTTCCAGGGAAATTTTAATTCATGAATGAAAATAAATGTCTTTCAGTCTTCTATATGTTATGCCACTTTTTCCATTCTTTCCATAGATTTGCTTGGAGTTGTTCCTGAAAAAGGTAAGAAATGGCAATTTAAGTATAGTCCCACACAAACTTTACCAAGCATTTTAAAATCCTATTCTCTCTTTCTTTTTACCAGTATGGAATAAAATACGTCAAATGGAAGGTAAATAATCAGAATCAATTAATCAGTTTAATTTTTGATCAAATGTGTAGTGTTTGCCTGTAAGCTTTGATTTTCATTTCATGCATGTGGCTGTATAAACCCCTTACAATAACTAATACATTCATTTTCATTGATCTTCACAACTGTCTTTGCAGCTGGCTTTGTTCTCAACCTTAATTCAAGACACCCTGAAGTTCTTGTGGATTCTGATGCATCTCAAGTGAGATTTGTGGGAAACACACAGGGGCCAGACAGATGGTACTGTGTTACAGGAAGTCAGGAGCTAAGCAGGAATCACTACTGGGAGGTGGAGGTTGGTGAAAAGAGCAGCTGGGCAATTGGAGTGGTAACCAAAGAAATCAAAGAGAAGAACATTATTTCTGAAAGCACAGATGATGAATTCTGGATCATCCGTTTATGTAGAGGGAAGAAGTTAGAAGCGGTTCAATCCAGCACTGTCACTGAGTTACAAAAAACTCCAAAGAAAGTCGGGGTGTACCTAAAAGGAAATCTGTTGTCCTTTTATGATGTGGAGACCAGACAACGCATCCACAACTTTCACATAGAATGCTCTGGACCACTGTTTTCTGTCTTCAGTCCAGGTTCTCGTGACAAAGGACCCCTGATATTAAAAACAAAAGGTTTCTGCCTGAAGGAGTGATTAAAGTATTTTTGTTCCTTTAAAAGATGTTAGTCATTACTCAGCAACCAATGAATTTTTGAAGTAAAATTTGTCAGTAAATTAAAAATTGTGATAATCCTCTGTTTCCAGTAAGATGACAGATTTTCAGTTATTTATTCTTTTAAAATACAATTAATTTCAGTAGATTATAGCAGCTAATGTATTGATCAAAATTCTACAACAATATGTTGAACTTTTATCTCTACCAGAGACATTACTGCTAAACTATTAACATATAAAAGAGTAATTCTCACGCTAAATCAGTCCTTATAAAATAGCTTTTGCTAAGCTTTCATGAAGCATAAATGAAAAAAAAGAATCTTCTGTACAGTAACATTCACAGACAGATTGTGGGTATGCTCTAAACCTTTCCTCGACCTGTGCAAGACATGAATCAATAAAGTTCAAAATTGTATACTCTGTTCATCTCTAAGTTTTAATATCTATGCAAGCTACCTTGGCCACAGGTTTTGGCTATGGCAACATCTCAAAATCTATTGGACTTCTGTTTAAAATGTATTTTCATATGAGGTGTTAAAAGCACTGGAAAAATCAAACAAAATTATCTTGATTGTGGTGCTGAATTTTTCCAAGTGTGAGTAGGCTCTATGGAGCATGTAGAACATGGCATACTCCACACCAGTGTGTCTGATAGGCAACTGCAGAAGATCAAGATGTCAATACAGGTCAAGTCAGGTTGGGCACCCACTACACGATGCAATAACTCGAGATCCCGGTTGGCAACTGGACCAGGCAGACACACGGACCAGTCCCACCCTCCAGAAATGACCCTCTATCTGCTGCAGTCAGGTATTACATGGGTGACCCCTTGGCCTGGTCCAGCCACTCGGGTCCCCAACAATGAAGATCTTACGAGCTGGATCACCCTCGAGGAAATGCACCACATGGCCATTGTGCCGTAACTGACGCTCCCTCACAATGCAGGTAATGTGCCTCATTCTGGAAACAATACAATTCAATTTATTTTTGTATAGCCCAAAATCCCACAAGAAGTGCCGCAATGGGCTTTAACAGGCCCTGCCTTTTGACAGCCCCCAGCCTTGTCTCTCTTAGAAGACAAGGAAAAACTTCCAAAAAAAAAACCCTAGTAGGGAAAAAATGGAAAAACCCATGGGAAAGGCAATTCAAAGAGAGACCACTTGCCAGGTAGGTTGGGTGTGCAGTGGGTGTCAAAAAGAAGGTGGTAAATACAATACAATATACAGAACAGAGCACAAGTAATCCTCAATGCAATATAATAGTAAAATAAAAATATTACAGGTACAGAGCAGAATTTAACAGTAGATGATATCACATAATACAATTTGGACCTCAGCCATCAAGCTGCCTCCCCTTATTGGCCATTCCACATCTGACACAGCGCTGGGCCATTCATTCCAATGAAAAGATCCCTCTACCCGACAATTTCTGCAATCCTCCATTAGAGATGACTTTACCTTAGGCAGGCAGTCAGTCCGTAAATACATGGGGAGAACTGTACATCTGTACAGTTTTTAGACTTCAACCTGATTAAATTTAGATGGACTGGCATTGCTAAAGTGGCCTCAGTGTGTGTGTTCAAATTTCGAACAACCTGCCTTAGTGTTGTTTCTCCCCTTGAACTTTTTTGCAAAATGAAGAAATAACCTTCCATATAGTAAGAGAATATAAGTGATTGTAATTGTGCCTTTTTTCAGTTATTATTGTCTAGTTGTCTATGAGCAGTTGTTCAAAGCTGATCCTCTGGCTAGGACATTAGATATCTCTGGGTTCACAGTTCTTGAGGCTGATCTTCCAATTAGCTTTGAACCACCCAATCACACTGAGATTGCACAGGTGATGAACCAGCTAAGATTGGAGAGGCTGCAGGGATCTGTGGTATCTGGGGTGAACTTCTCTAGGCTGGTGGTAAGGCTGTCTTCCCGACATTGCAAGCAATCTTTGCTTCCATTTAGGAGACTGCCATCATCCCAGCTGACTGGAAAACGGGACTTGTTGTCCCTATCTTGAAAGGCAAGGGTGATCGCCTGAATTGCAGGAAGTACAGGGGGATAACACTGCTCTCGGTGCCATGTAAAGTCCTTGCTAGGGTCGTCCTGAATAGGATCCGTGATCACTTGCTCACCTACCAGCAACCGGAACAGTCTGGTTTTACAACCAAGTAGTCTACCATTGACCGCCCCCTGGCTCTGAGGGTTCTCATGGAGCATGCAACCTTTGTCGATTTTTGGAAAGCGTTCGACTCAGTTGATCAAGCTGCCCTGTGGTACATCCTGAGGGTTCGCGAGATCCTCTTGAGGTTGCTGGATATCATGGCCAGCCTGTACACTGGTACTGTGAGTGCTGTGCAGAGTAGAGGCAGAACGTCTGCGTTTTTCCCATTTGATTCTGGGGTTCATCAGGGGTGTGTATTTGCTCCTACACTGTTCAATGCTTGTATGGACTGGGTGTTGGGCAAAGTCGTGGGGTCTAGCGGCTGTGGGGCATCTGTTGGTGAAGAAAGATTCACAGATCTTGTGACCTTTGCGGAGTCAATGGAGGCTCTGATTGCTGAGGCGCTCTTGCTCTTGCTCTGAGGCGCTCAAGAGACTGAGCGAGGAGTTGAGTGAGGAATCTGAGTGTCTGGGCTTCCAATTGTCCTGGATAAAAACCAAGATCCAGGCCTTTAATGACCTCTTGGGCATAGCCATCAGCATTGTGTCTGTTTGCGGAGGGAGTGTAGACCTTGTTGAGTGGTTTATTTACCTTGGCAGTGACATTCATGTCTCTGGTGACTCTTCCTATGAAATCAGTAGATGGATTGGGAGAGCATGATGTGGGGGGGGGGGGGGGCCAAGAGGCCGCTGGAAAGGGGTGTGTGGCGCTCCCGATATCTATGCAAAAGGACGAAAGTCCAAGTCTTTAGAGTCCTGGTGCTTCCTGTCTTGCTATATGGTTGCGAGACATGGACGCTATCCATTGACCTTAAACGAAGACTGGACTACTTTGATGCTGCCTCTCTGGAAAATACTTAGGTACCGTTGGTTTGACTTTGTGTCAAATGAGCAGTTGCTCATGGAGTCCCGAATGAAGTGCATTACCTGCATTGTGAAGGAGCATCAGTTATGGCACTGGCTGCGGCATGCCATGTAGCGTATTTCCCTAAGGGTGATCCAGCTCGTAAGATCCTCATTGTTGGGGGCCAGAGTGGCTGGACCAGGCCAAGGGGTCGCCCACGTAACACCTGGTTGTGGCAGATAGAAGGTAATTTCTGGAGGGTGGGACTGGACCACGTGTGTGCCTGGGGGGTTGCCAACCAGGATCCCAAGTTGTTTTGTCGTGTAGTGGGTGAGGCAACGCACTGTACCAATGCATGCTCCCCAGCTTGACTTGACTTGTTGTCTACAGAACAGAATCACTTCTAAGAATCGACATTCAATCTCAGTAACGTCACTTCGCGATGACTTCCCAAAATGAACCTATGCCCCTGGAGCTAAAAGAGAGCTGCAAAGGAAGACAAATGGGGTAGTTGGTAGCTCACAGCTGATCTTTTAAAATTGATGGATCTGACAATAATGGTTTGCATTTGTTTTTTTTTTATCTTCTTAAAACAATTTGGGTATGCTGTTTTTAAATATGTGTAACCTATAACATTTTTGGATTAGAAAAGGGATGTATTTGATAAGTTTTATATTTATACTTTATAATTGGACTGTGGTATCCATGAGCTTTGTTATAAAATCAAGAGCAGGCTAGTTATTTTTCAATATTTATAAACTTTGATTCACTTTAGATCACAATGTCATGTAGCAAACTAATATATACCATAATCATGAAGAAATAATTTTAACTTGAGAAATACTGCACTTATTCTTTATGGTATCTTTACTCTAAGTCATAGCATTTTTTTATTGCTAGTTCAATTATAAACAGGAATTTTCATGCTCTGTTCTTATAAATAGTGCAAGGTAGACATGACTCATTGGACAAACACATGCATCTCTGAACTTGTCGTTACTAGTGTTAGCTGCTCTTTCCCCCCTTCCTGTCAGTTGTAATCAACATGTCGGAGTAGGAGGTACACGGTAGTGGTGCGCAGCACATTATTATTCAATTCTTGACAAATGAAGGAGTCATTCCATCTCAGATTCATTCGAGACTTAAAAAAAAGTTTGGGGACGAGTCTCTCTCTCTCAGTCTAGTGTGTATAATTGGTGCAAGTCATTCAGAGAGAGACTATCGTGTCTTCGATCCACTTAAGGAATTTTTAGAAGGGAAGAAATTCAAGCCAAATGAGGAGGTTATTGACACTGTGCAAGAATGGGTCAACATGCAGTCAAAAGACTTCTACTCTTTGGGGATTAAGAAGCTTCCTGAGTGCTGGAACAAATGTATTGCAGTGGCAGAAGACTATATAGAAATATAGTGTGTAAGTCATTTCATTGTATTCAATAAATAAAGCATACCTCATAAATTCCTATTTATATTTGAATGCCCCTTGTATATTCCATTATACCAGGGTAATAAGATTATACTATTCAGCCAAACTGAATCTCTGATTATCTGCTATTATCTGCTGCAATATGCATTTAATGTAGCAAACATACATGTGAACTTGGTGAATAGCTTGAAATGTGAATGAATGAAGTAGGACAAAAGAAATTTGCTTTGAAAATTGCAGTTATAAGCAGGAAGAAAGAACAGTTTGAGCTATGCTGACCTTGTTGGATGAACAGAATAAAAATTAATTTAATAAAAAGCAATATACACTTTAATTGTTTAAGAAGACCTTAATATAAACATATATACAGAGTTATGTATGTGTGTGTATGAAATATATAAACATTCTCAACAGCTTATAATAAAAGGTAGTAAAATGAAATGAAAGCATATGTAAATGTGAAAATATATAAGGAATTAAGCACTATATACTGCATCAGTGGTACGGAGTGTTGTTTCATTAAAAGAATACATATGAAAACCACAGTTGTGAATGACTGATGAAATGGTATTTTAAGTCAATGCTGTGTGAAACGAAAAGGACAGATGAAACATTGGCACCGAATCGCTTAAACATGTTTGTGTCTATTATCAGATGATAGTAAGAAAAAAGAAGCTTCCTGAAGGTACGAAACAACTTGTGGCTACAGCAGGAAGTTATGAGTGTCCAGTCCTTGGTGTTTCACATTAATTTACTCCGTTGTTTTTTATTAAACAATGCTTATTTTCCACGTTATATACTTCCACATAAAAAATGAAACTAAAGACAGACACAGCAAGAAAACTGTTTGTTTCCAAAGCCCTATTAATCCACGCGCAAACTTAAAATAACTTCCTAGTTCGTATAACTTCCGCTACCCAGCACTCCTTCTTAAAGTAACAATACCCCATTAGAACTAAATAATTATATAGCCCTGTTCTTAATATATAAACTAATCTTCAGCTATAAATTTAACATATTTTCAAATTAGCTGAACATAAAAACGTTAATACAGAACTTGGCTCATACCTACCTGGCCCCTAATTATTTTTTTTTTTTCTTACAAGTAATTACAATAACACAAGAATCAAACAGTCATTAGAAATTTAAGAAATATGCCTCATCCTGCTTCTTAGACAAGACAGATTTTAGTGATTAGTCTATCAAATTCACTTGTCTTGACACGAACTTTACGAAAAAATCCATTTTCATCTTACATAAGCTCATCAGTTGTAAGGTTCCTCTTGTTCAGTTTCATTTGAGAAGTCAACTTTCGTTGGTGCAGCTGGCATTATTATTGTGCTTCATCTGTTTCAGTCCATGTTATGCTTTCTCTTACATCCTTTCTCATTTTGGATTGGTTAAACAACATGTTTTTTAATCTAAGAGACCATGCCACTGCTCTTTTAAGTTGCATCCATGAGGAGAAGTACTCCATCAATTGATTAGCTGTATCTACCCTTTCATTAACCACAACAGAATTAACCAAGACACTTCTCTTTATTTCAGGGTCTGTTGAAGTAAGTCTCCCAAGGGTTCATGACATTCCGGCCATTAAGAGGTTGTCTTGTTAAGAAAGTTAGTCCTAAATTGCCAAATCTTGTTTTGCATAAAGGCACCCATATGTTGGGTCTAGATGCATAATCGGCAGGATTAATTTGTGCGCACATGTACTTCCATTGAGATGCCCTTGAAGTCTGTAGAATAGTTGATACTCTATTAGCTACAAATGTGTGAGAAATTTTGTGTCATTGTTAATATATTTAATTATTGCTGTACTGTCTGTCCAATACACAGAATGTTTAAGTGGCAGCTGTAGTTCTTTCCTTAGCATTCTGTCTATGTGTTCTGCTAAAGTTGCTGCCGTTAATTCCAATCGTGGGATGGTTATGGGTTTAAGTGGCACAACTCTAGCTTTTCCAATGATAAAGACACAATGAAGTTGTTTGCTACTGTTCTGTTGAACTAAGTATGAGACTGTACCATGCTCTACTTCACTAGCATCAGAGAAATGATGCAGCTGAGCAGAAACAGCTTCACCAAAGCATGCCAGCTTGAAAAATTTGTCGAGTCCAAATTAACATAGCAGTTGAGATCTTCCGTCCATCTGGGTCACTGATGAGTGAGGTGTTCTGGCACAGTGTCATCCCAACCTATTCTCATCCTGCATAATTCTTGTAAAATCCTTCTTGCAGGCAAAATCACTGGGGCCAAGAATCCTAGTGGATCATATATAGAGCTCACCAATGACAGTAAACCTCTTCTGGTTAGGGACTTTGTGTTGATGTCAACTTTAAACTTAAAGCATTCAGACTGGATACACCACTGCACCCTTAGTGCTCTTTCAGTTGGAAGCAAATCTTGATCAAGATCGAGGTCTTTTATTTCCTTTTCCCTATCATCTTCAGGGATGTTTTTTAACACAACTGGTTATTGCTAACCCATCTTGATAATTTAAAGCCTCCTGTCAAACAGATAGCTATCAGACTGTGATATAGAGATACGACATGTCCCACAGATTCAACTGATTTTAAGCAATCATCAGCATAAAAATTTTGCAAAACTGTGCCTACTACTGTATCATCAAATAAATGCCTGTTGTCCTCGGCACTTCGTCTGAGAGCATAACTAGCATAGCTTGGTGAAGAGGTGGATCCAAACAAATGCAGTTGCATCCTATATTCTTTCAAAATCCGATTAATGTCACCATTTGGCCACCATAAGAATTGGAGTAAATTAGCATTCTCTATAGGAACATTAACCTGGTGGAACATGGCTTCCAGATCTGCCATTAATAATAATAATAATAATAATAATACATTTTATTTATATAGCACCTTTCCCATGCTCAAGACACTTACAGAATATAACAAAGAACAGTAGGGTATACAGTATATAACATTGTACAAACCAAATACATAAATAAAGAAGATTAAGACAGTAAATTCAGAGATAGCCTAACAGACAGCATAATTGATGGTCTAGCACACACACATACAGGTTACATTAGCATCTTGACAGAGAGGTAAACTGAGAGAATGGTAATAAAGTCAAGTAGAGCTAAAGTGCAACAGATATCTGGTGAACAACAACAACAAAATTTATTTATATAGCACATTTTCATACAAAAAGTAGCTCAAAGTGCTTGAAACCTTGTAATAATGCCAATCAGTGTGTTAGTAAGGTCTGGACCATGAAGAAGTTGGTCATTTAGTGCGGTCCCTTGAAATGAAGCCACACAATCAAATACTATGTGAATCTTGTGTTTCTTGAGATGGTATGTGGAATGTACCACACCTTTCCATCTTTACGACTATGGTCTTTATCTGGAACTTTTACTGCATAGATTTAATAATCGTATCATTCATGAAGGTGAGACAGTCTACTGTACATGAAATGAAGAATTTGTAATTAATTTCCTTTTCACATTTAATGGATGTTGCTCAGCTAATGTGCAATTGTTAGGCATAATTACTTCTGCATTAATTAATGGTAAGCCAATACAATAGTGTCCATTTATTAACTGAGATGACTGAGACGCTCTGTGCATAAACAGGAGATCAATCTGCCTTTGACATATCCAGTTGTTCTTTTAGGCTATCTTCTGGAAAGTCATATTTAAATTGCTGACTCCACAATTCTTCTTTGAGTCTGGCCACAAATATTCGATTTGATAATACATGTCTTATTCCATATTTTGTTCCATTGCTGCTACCCTTTCTCAGTGGTCCATTCACTGTCCACCCTAATGCAGTCCTCACTCTACACTGCGGATTACCTCCTTTGGTTCTAATGTCTTTGGTATGTTAGTATCAATTAGCAGTCCTATTTCTGCACTGATGGATTAGATTTCCACTCTTCTTAGATGAGGCCATTTGTCTATATCAATTTGCTGTGAGATGTTATGTTTGTTCACTGGAATTTGTTTTTGGGAGAAAACGTCTTTGAGACCAATGAAGTTGTTATTATTGAGACTTCTCACCTCCAGATCTGTTATTATGCTACTCTGAACAACCTTTTGCTGTCCCATAGTGGTCAACAGAATTCTAACTTTTTGTCCACAAATGTTTAGCTCATTCATAAGCTCTTTTGTGCAGAAAGAGGCATTTCTACCCGGATCTAAGAATGCATATGAAGTTACCACCTTATTGCCCTTCTTTGCCTTTACTTGTATTCGAACAACAGCAAGAACACTGTGTCCCCGGGCCCCTGTGGCGGCACATGCTTTACTTTCTGCATCCACAAATCCACTGGTCACTGTTGTCTCAGTTTCCTCTCAGTCCTCTTCCTTATGTGTTGCTTTATCTTTAATTTTCTGTGCAACAGTGTAGGGTGTATCAGTGAACAGAGTTAACAACATAATTTCTCTTCACAGGATTTACTCATATGGCCAGGCTTCAAGCAACTGAAGCAGAAGGCCCTTGCTTCTGAGAAAATCCAGCTTTTCTTTATGAGATGATTTCTAAAATTTTTTACACTGATTCATTATATGCTTACCTTGACAAAAGAGGCAAGGGTTATTAAACACAACATTTGGAGTGATTTGACTCTTTTGCTTGAGTTTAAATCTGTGCCAACAACCTTGTGGCCACTCACTTGTGTTGTTGCAATGATAAAGTTTCTTTTATTCCCTTTTTCTCTGACTTGATGTCTAATGGAGACTTTGTTTGCCCTTTGTTTTTGTCCCTTAAGTCCCCAAACAATGGGTGTGATACAATTTTACATTGTTTATTAACAAACTCAACAATGGCTTTAAATTTAGTCCTGCGCTTTTGTTTTCCTTAGATATATCACACACCACATTCCTCCACTTTTCTCTCAACTTATATGGTAACTTAGAAACAGCAGCATTGTCCATGTCCTCCATATATTCCATATCTGTCATTGCACTACTGGAACTAGTTAAAAAAAGGGCATACAAATTAAGTGCATCACTGTCTTCTGCTTTAATGGCAGGCCAATTTAAGGATTTATCTATGTATGCAACAGAGATTTTATATTCATCTCCAAAATGCTCTTTCAGGAGTCTCTTGGCCTCACAATAACCCTGCTATGGGTCTATGTGAAAACAAACTTCTCACTCAATCTCTGGAATACACTTACAAGGGTGCCAGATTGATTTTATTTTCTTCAACAAACGTTTCTTGACCTTTTAATCCACTCATGTATTCCACGTGGAGACAAGTTTTCATGCTATTGAAGATGCGAAATAATTTGTGGCTACAACAGGAACTTACACGTGTCCAGTCCTTGTTTTTTCACATTAATTCACTCCGTTGTTTTATAAAAGAACAATCAACATTTATTTTTTACGTTATATGTTTTCACAGTCAAAAATGAAACTCAACACAGACATGGTAAGAGAACTGTGTATTTCCAAAGCCCTATTAATCCACGCACAAACTTAAAATAACTTCCTAGTTCCCATAACTCCTGCCACCCAGCACCCCTTCAGAAAGTAACAATACCCCATTAGAACTAAATAATTGTCTACCCCTATCTTAATATACAAACTAAACTTGAACTACAAATAAATTGAACATATTTTCAAATTAACTAAACATGAAAATGTTAACACAGAACTTGGCTCATACACTTCCCGTCATTGAGGTAAAAGTCAATGATATGAGTGTTTTATTCGCTTTTTTCTTTTTTCCGATTGTTCACAGGTAATTAATCATTTGCCTGAGGTCTGCGGTTTAAATGTAATTCGGTTCAAAAACTACAGAACCAGATGAACTAGAAAAGGGCCATGTTACATTTGCAGATGCTGACCACAGACACTAAGTTAATTTTATCAAATAAATAAATAAATAAATAAATAAATAAATATATATATATATATATATATATATATATATATAGTGGCAGGCGGCTGGGGCCCATGCCTAGCCAGGATGCCCCAGCAGGATATCTTTCAGGAAGCAAGGATGAGAAACTCAGTATCTCCCGCTAGACACTAGTTGGCAGCCTACCTGGGTTGCAGCCGTGCCTTTGACTCCTGCAGGGCTTCATGGGGGGTGGAGTGTTGTGCAGCCCTGATGGGTTCCGCAGGCACCGCCAGAGGGTGCTGCAGCAGGAGCTGCTGGACCCTTCTGGGCACTGGTTTTGCCACACCCGGGCACCCAATAAAAGGAGCCAACAACCACTACTCAGTGGCCAGAGTCAGGTGGAGGAGGATGAGGTTGCATGGGAGGAGTGGTTTGCTTTTGTGTATTGTGCTTGGGACTGTGTTGTGGCTGAGGGACATGGGGAAGATGTGCCCTCCAGCTGAAGAAAAATAAATTTGTGTTTTGTTTTTACATGTGCCTCCGTGTCCATCTGTGTCGGGTCAGGTGCCTATAGAGCGCCTTTATTACTATTACTAAATCCAACGGCTTTTCCATTTTTCATCCTCTTCATAGCTGTCCTTAATTTCTCCCTGCTAATGTGTTGCACTTCTTGCTTCTCTATTTCCACATCATCCAACCTCTTCTCTCTCATTCTCTTCATTCATCAGCCTCTCAAAGTACTCTTTCCATCTGCTCAACACACTCTCCTCGCTTGTGAGTAAGTTTCCATCTTTATCCTTTATCACCCTAACCTGCTGCACATCTTTCCCAGCTCGGTCCCTCTGTCTAGCCAATCAGTACAGGTCCTTTTCTCCCTCCTTAGTGTCCAAACTCTCATATAACTCATCATACACCTTTTCTTTAACCTTCGCCACCTATCTCTTCACCTTGCACCTTATCTTCTTGTACTCTTGTCTACTTTCTACATCTCCCTGACTATCCCACTTCTTATTTGCCATACTCTTCCTCTGTATACTCTCCTGCATTTTATCATTCCACCACCAGGTTAACTTTTCCTTCTTCCTCTGTCCAGCTGTCACGCCAAGTACGCTTCTTGCTGTCACCCTTGCTACATCTGCTGTAGTTTCCCAACTGTCTGGTAACTCTTCACTGTCACCCAGTGCCTGTCTCACCTCCTCCCTAAACTCAACCTTGCAGTCTTCCTTTTTCGACTTCCACCATTTGATCCTTGGCTCTGCCCTCACTCTCTTCCTCTTTTTAATCTCCAATGTCATCCTACAGACCACCATCCTATGCTGCTTAACTAAACTTCCGCTGCCACCACTTTGCAGTCTTCAATCTCCTTTAGATTGACTCTTCTGCATAGGATATAATCTACCTGTGTGCATCTTTCTCCACTCTTGTACGTAACCCTATATTCCTCCCTCTTCTTAAAATACATATTCACTACAGCCATGTCCATCCTTTTGGCAAAATCCACTATCATCTGACCTTCTTCATTCCTCTCCTTGATACCATCCCTACCCATCACCTCCTTGTCTCCTCTATTCCCTTCACTAGCATGTCCATTGAAATCCGCTCCAATCACCACTTTCTGTCCCACTGTTCATCATTTCATCCAACTTACTCCAAAAATCTTCTTTCTCATCCATCGCACACTCAACTTGCGGGGCATATGCACCAACAACATTCACCATAACATCTCCAATTTATAGCTTCATAATCATTACTCTGTCTGACACTGTTTTCATCTCCAAAGCATTCTTGACATACTTTTCCTTCAAAATAAACCCAGCTCCATTTCTCCTCCAATCCACACCATGATAGAACAATTTGAATCCGCCTCTGATCAATGGCCTTACTCCCCTTCCATTTAGTCTCTTGTATACACAATATATCAAACTTCCTTTTGTCCATCATATCTGCTCTCTCCCCTTACCAGTCATATTGCCAGCATTCAAAGTTCCTACCCTCAGTTTTACCCTCTTTACCTTCCTCCTCTCCCCCTGCCTCCGGACATGTCTCCCTCCTCTTCTTCTCCTTCTTCTTCGGCCAACAGTAGCCCAATTTCTGCCAGCACCCTGTTCACTAAGTACTGGTGGCGGTTGTTGTTAACCTGGGGCTTAACCGATCCAGTATGGAAATTTGTATTGTTGTCTGCATATTGATTTGGCAAAATTTTACACAGGATGCCCTTCCTGACGTAACCTTCCCCATTTATCCGGGCTTGGACCCGGCACGAAGAAACACCCTAGTTTGTACATCCCCTGTGGCTGGGTTATAAATAACATACAGCAATAAACTCAATTCAATTTGTCTTCCACTTTGCTTTTGTAACAGCAAGATTATTACAGTTTTTCCCAATTGCTTAAGCACAACAAGAAAAGGTTTAGAATGAAAACCTATAGCCACTGCGGTCCACCAGGACTGGAGTTGGGGACCCCTGTTCTAGAATGTAGTATACTTTTCTATAGCTTTAAAATACTTACTATAAATCCCTCTATTGTATGTAATTCCTGTTTTTATACATTTTTTCCCACTGTAACTACAAGTACAGCCATGAAGGCCTCCTAGAGACATTCTTGGAGTAGACCGTCCTTTTCTTTACTCTTTCACATTCTATTATATTAACAGCATTGTGTGATTTGTAGTATTAGCTTTCAATTATTTTTTTAAAGTTATTTAATTTATGTGATGCACTATTTAAAAAAGGCTCCCTAGTCTTGGGTAGCATACAACCTATCTCTCCAGTGTAATGAAAGAATTAATATGTTGTATGTAATAGATGATGATATTGCATAATAGTAAGTAGCCCTCCCTGGGTAATGCAACTAAAAATATTTGCTCATAAAGAAACTTTTTTGCTCACCCTCAGCCTGTCCTTAGAGGGAACATTAATGAAGATTTAAATTTCATTTGATACGTGAATGCATTAGGCATTCGGTCTGACTGGCAGAAGACGAATTACTATTTACATTTTCCTAGTGGGGAGTGAGCAGATTAACTGTGACTATTGTTTATTACTTTGTTTTACTTGTGTATTTTCCTTCATTGTGCTATTAGTTTTTTGAATAAATAATCGTTTTTATTATACTTTTGTCTTTTTTGTATTTGTTCTACTTTAATAGTTGGATTTGGGACCATTTAAGAGTACCCACCTAATGATAATACAACTAAAAAAGAGTTTCCATTTAGAATGTATTGGAATTTGAGACAATATTTCTTTATTGTGAAAAGGCAGTAGTAAACAAAGTTCCTGGTGACAGTAGTCTTCAAGGAATTCCCAGAATAACTGAAAAATATAACCTTTCCACATAACCCTGGGTCTGCCCTGAGCCTCCTCACACTGGGTAGTTCCAGTGGGTCTTTACTAAACAGGCATATCCAGTAGATCCAAGTACAACAGGCAATGATTCCTTCCCATATGAAGTAACAGTTGGTCTACTCCAAAATTATCCTGGATTGTTAATTTTCTGTTTTGTTTGCAGTCTCCAGCCTAGGTTGAAAAACTGCTTACTCCTCTCAGTTCTGAGCAGCTGCTGAATACAACTCACCAGCAGCTGCTCCTCTCTGTCTTGTCAGAACATCTGGTCGACCCCCACTAATCAGCAGCATTTCCAGTCCATTTGTCTACTCTGCTGGCCTTCCCATGTAGGGGTCCGATGCCTTGCATGATTTTAATCTGCTTGTTACTCCTTCAAGGGCAATGTGATTTAGTTTGTGTAGACTGCACACTCATTCAGCGAGCTGCATGAAGAGATGTTTACTACCCATGCTTTCTCTTACCCCAAGTTCTGTGTCTCCATATTTGTATGGCTTTCCAGTTATGAAGTCTTGCTTTGATTGGTGACAATGACTTTATCTGGCATTTAGAAATGTAACCTCTCTTGCTCTAAAATAATAACAATAAAACAGCATACCTATTTTATTTCCTTTTATGTTAGAACTGTTAGTCCTCATTGTCCTGTAGTTGTAACCTATTTTCATTAATTTATTATGAGCACCTGCTAAATATAGTGCTGCAGAGCTATGAACTGTTAAATCACACATGAATTAAAAAATGCTCATTGGTATGAATAATACTTGAATAGATGTATCCTTCTAAGAAGGTAAAATCATTATGAATGCACATGCTGTAGTAAATTAAATTTTTAATAGAAAGTTACATGCAGGTCATTCATTTTCCTCACCATTTAATGTCCAGTTGTATTATGCTAGCTATACATTACCTAAAAGGATTCTGCATCCACACACAGTACAAACCCAGGAACCAAATTAAGCAAAGAGTTTAACTTGAAATAGAAGTTAGTCTCTAACTAAAAGCCAATATGGCCTTCCACAACTGAGATTGAATGCAGATGATCTGTGGTATGCAGAAGCTAGTAAATAAAATGTTAATTAAACTTGGAACTCAATAAAAAAGAGAAGGCAGCCTTTGATTCAGAGAGTTGTTACTGTGAAGGCACACTGGTAGCAACTGAGCTCCTCTCCCCTCACGTCAAAATCATCTATCGTCCAGTTCTGAAAATTACTTTACTCTTTTAGCAAATGTCAAATCTGAACTCTTCTCATATGGAAATTTTCTAGTATTTAAAAGTATTCCAAGAAACTGACTAGGTGGAAACTTTAAAAAATTGAATTCATTGGCAAACTTTACTCTTGACATTCTCCTGAATGATAAAATAGACACGTACTGTATATCTGTAGACCAGGCCTTCTTCAGTCCGTAGTGACAAACTACAAGATGAAAGTGATGTCTGTAAAAGTCAGTCGTTGCATTTGAGCAGAATAGCAGCAGAAGATCTCACAAAGATAATTAATATTACAGTTTTGATACTTGATCTGCTCCCTCGGGGATCTCATAAGTGTCCTCCAGGGGGACCTGGCAAACAATTTTACTGTTTTTAACTAAGGAGCTCAGTTATTCTATACTAGAAATACACTGCCAGGATCAAGGTTCAAGCCCAGGTAGTTTGCGAGCACCAGCAGGTTGCAGCACTGCATGCACTTGATGCTTACAGTCTTGAGTCCTCACAGGTGGCGCAAGTGGTAGTGCTGCTGTTTTGCAGTAAGGAGACTGTGGAAGACTGCTTCCCGGATTCTCCCTGTGTGGATAGCGCTTTGAGTACTGAGAAAAGTGCTATATAAATGTAATGAATTATTATTACAGGGTGACAAAGCTGGCATTCTTCATCTTCCTAACATGTAAGCAGTTGTAATTTGCTTCACGCTCAGCAGATGTCACTGCTCCTCTTTTTTCCTCTATTACATGTCACCTTCTTCATCAGTTTGTTGTCAGAATGACACAAAACCCTGATTACTACGGGGGTAACTGTCAGTCACATTGTTTGCTTCACCAGCATGTAACACATCATAAACTTTCAATTAAGACCAAGATTACAGTTCTAGATCATGTAGTTCAATATATCTAATGCCTTTATCAAACAAACACTACATCTTCTGCCATACCTCTACAATGATTGTCTTTCTTATTTGCTACATTCTGAAATTGGAATGAAAATATTTGTAGATGCCCAGTTGTAGCAGTGGAAACTTGCTCTTAATAAAAGTACTTTATGAAAAAATTAGACAAAAATGCATTTAGCTTGACACAGTGTAAGAATAAGCATTAAAAAAAACAAAAAAAAACACCCTTCTTACTGACTTCCACACATTGAAACAGACCATCCAGATGTTAGCAAATCAAAGTGTAGACAGGCAAATGTCAGCCACAAATAGCAAGGCAAACTTTAATTTAAAATAGAAAAAAAAAAATTGTGAAAAAAACACATTTGATTTTCCAACAGAACAATTCCTTAGAAAAGTACACTGGTTAAATGAAAGAAACTGTTACAAAAGATGTCTTATTAATCAGGTACCGAAACCAGAAAGATTATTATAATTTCAACAAAGTACAAGGACTGAGATATGGATGGGATTGTGCTGAGGATAAATGTGTTATTCCTATTTCTAACAAAACATTTCATTTCAGTATGATTTTTGTGTACTGTACGTAGTCATTAAAAAGGTATTTAAGAGATGAGTCTCCAACAAGAAACAGAACATAACAGAATTCAATGACCTGTTTATGTACAGCCACATTCCATGTCTAAATGTAAGACAAGTTCAGAACTTCAGTGGACAAGCAATGGTAAAGAAGATGATGTGAAGTGGCAAAGCAATACCTTAAGCAGTATTGGAAAGATCACTTAACAGCTTGTTTTCTTGATTATTAGCGGTCCTCTGTCACTTGATCCAGGACTGAAAACAGGAAAAAGATGCTGAGAGTATTGCATCGGAAAGGTGTAGATATGTTTTTTATTCTCTGCATTATAAAAGGACAAGTAATTTTCTTTGAGGTACACCCCAACTTTTTTGGGTTTTTCTTGAAGTTCAGTGACAGTGCAGGAAACAGCTTCAAACTTCTTCCCCCTGCATAAACGGATGACCCAGAATCCATCACCTGGGGTTTCAGGAATAATCTTCATGTTTTTGATTTCTGTGGTTACTACTCCGATTGCCCAGCTGCTTTTCTCACCAACCTCCACCTCCCAGTAGTGATTTCTTGTTGGTAGCCCCTCAGCGATGGTAACGCAATACCACCTGTCAGGTCCTCGTGCATTTCCTACGAATCTTACTTGTAAGGCATCAGCATCCACAGAAACATCAGAGTGTGCTGAGTCACAGTCCAGAGAAATATTGACTTCAGGGAAATTCAGGCAAACATAAAAGATAAATGTTAGAAGTTATTGCTTTATATTGTATTAAAGATTAATATTCACATATATTTATACTATATTTAACACTTACCTTCCATTTCTTGTATTTTGCTCCAAACTGGCAAAAATAAAGAGAAAGAAAGACTTGAGACGAGTTTTCAAAATCAACGAACTATCATTAGCAAATCACATATCTTACCTTTCTCAGGAAGGAACCCCTGGTTCTCTGTGGATGAAGAAAAAAACAAAAAAAAAAAATATGGCATCAGATTAGAAGGTGAATAGGGTTTTAGTTTTCTTCACTGATTCTTTTTGACTTTCTTTATTATTTCATTTTATAATCTTAAGGTAATTTTCTAAAAGAAGTGTAGAAATGTGTATTCCTACCACAAATATAATTACCCAAGAGCCAGTCTGTTTAAAAATCTCCTGTCTATCTGCATCAAGAGTATCTACAGCAGCCCAAAGTCCTCCTTAAATTTCAAACTCCACCCCCAACCCTGTAGTTTATGTCAGCTTGCACTGATAATCTTATATTTTTGTCACTATATAAATTTCATGACAATAAGGAAAGGTTACATTTCATGGCTGACAACTGGGAACTGTTAGAGAGTGCTGTGGGGCAACACTTCCCTTTTCTGCTTATTCCTATCATGGCCGTCACCAGAGAATAAACAATGTAAAAGATGGGAAGAAACAAACTGTAACCTAATAATAATGATTTCTTGCATTGATAATAAAAACTATTAATATTCTCCATATTTCAGGCTATTTCTTTGCCATTAAGGGTCTACGTTGTTCAGATATGCTTGATACAGGATTTACTGCACCTACAAACTCACTTCAAATAATGCGTACACAAATTTGCTTTTAATGCTTTTTTACATGATCCACTATATATATCAAAGAAAATTTTAGTGATTCTATTACAGTTTCCCAACTCACTTCTGTTAACCCAAATGTTTTCCAAGACGCATTGATAACTGGCATCTTCACTATGTTATAATAAAGTTACAGTCATCTTCATGCCACTATATTATTCACAGCAGTAGCTGGGGTCACTTTCCTCTTATGTTATGGAACATTTGGTCACATGGTACAGTACTATCATGTTTCATTTTATGTGTGTAGCACAAAAAAGGCAGTTAAGTTAAAAATGATTTATTTTCACCATTACTGATTGCCATGCTTTTATTTTATTTTAATAGAAGATATAAGGCTACACAACACCTGCGCCCATATTTATCAAGTGGCTCAGAGTAGGAAAATGGTCCTAACTGACTCAGAAACCTCACAATGGTGCAATTGTTTCCCTGCTCTTACAAGTTGGAATCCTTAGGCAATAGTTTCTCCGGCACCCAGTGGGACATTGAGCAGCAAGAGATCACCATTGGGCTCTGTCAGTGGCCAGTTGAGTTGCTTCTTGAGCTTGGAGGCCTTGTAGTGTTGCTCTCCAAGTGTTCCTGGGACATCCCTTCCTCCACTCCATCACAACGCAGGCTGGATGGTTTTTGGTCAGCCAAAAGATGCACCCTGCAAACTTCAGTCTACGTTTTTCCACGAGGTCCTGTAGGCACTTTGGCCCTGTTTGATTCGGTATTTCCTTATTTGTCATGTGATCCAACTATGTGACCTTAAGGATTCTCCAGAGGCATCTTTGGTGGAATACATCTAGTTTATGAGCTATTTTCACTGTCATGGACCATGTCTCACTGGCATAAATTGCTGTGGGTAAAACAGTTGACTTGTTCAACTTAATCTTAAATGCTGTGCATTTTCCGGAAAATGCCTGCTGCTTTAAGTCGCGACTGTACTTAACAGTCTTTATCATCTTTAACAGTCTCATCTCGTGCTATGCAGCTGTACAGATAGGTGAATTTGTCAACTTCCTCCAGAGGAGTTTGTTTCACGGTAACTGGATGGGTGCTTGTGTTGGCTCATTATCTTGGTTTTGTCGCCACTCACAACCAAACCTAGTGGTACAGCCTGATTGACAAGGTTATTAGTCATTGTTTGCAGCATCAGGTCATCCTTAGCAAGCAGGGCTATGTCATCGGTAGAGTCAAGGTTAGTCAGCTGCTCACCTCACTGGATACCAAATTCTGACGTATCCATAATGATAATAAACAAGAAAGGTGAAAAGGTGCAACCAGTTTGACTCCAGTCAACGTTTTGAAAAATTCTGTGTAGCCTGTGCGGTTTTGATGCAGCAAATTGTGTCTGCATACATTGCTTGAAATATATTTATAAACTTTTTGGAATACTCTAATGTTTCAGTATTTTCCACATACTTGGCCTATGAATGTCGTCAAAGGCCTTTTTTGAAATCAAGCTAGACTTTATTTAAAGATATTTTATAAAATTTAATCACTGCATGAATGACCTTCCAGACTGTTGTTCTCTCAGTGATTTATCAACTGCTTTCTGCAGTCTATTTATTAGAACCATGCAGAATGCTTCCCCTGCTGTCAGCAGTAATGTTATAGCCTGGCAATTATTGCAATCACTTAAGTTTCCTTTCTTTGGCGGTTTTATTATTATCCCTTTGGTTCATTCTTGTAATTTTTCTTAGTGTCATATTTGTTGGACAACTTTGTAAGTTCCATGATTACTGTATCACTACCCTGTTTCATTAGTTCTTCTGAGATGCCATCAAGTCCTGGAGCTTAATTATTTTTAAGGCTACTGATCGCTTCCTGAATCTCATCAGCTGTTAAGTTGCTTTGGTTGATTTCTAATCATTCTAGCACATCGTAACTTCCCATCTTTACTTTTAATTGGCACACTTGTATGTGTACTGGTACCACAAATGTCTTTAACTACATGGTAGAGGGATCTGGTGTCTTTTCTGTTAGCAGCCTGTGTTTCCTCTGCTTTATCCTCTAATCACTGCTGTTTGACTTTTCTGCAGCTTTCTTGACAGCCTTCTCTTGCTATTTGTATCTGTTTTCAGCAGTTCTTTTTTCATAGTTATCATGAGCTTGCTGTCTGATGCATTTTGTTTTCTTTCTCTTGTTGATGATTTCCAGCGCTTTTTGAATTTTCTTCTTCGCAAACCTACCATCACTTCAGCTATTTCAGCTATTTTTAAAGTGCTCCCAATGCTCTTTTAATTGCATATCCAAATCCAGCAATTTGAACCTGTTTTTTAGATGGCAGTGATAGTCCTGCACTACTCAATTGTCGTTTAGTGGCGCCATGCTGAAGGGATGTTTCACGGTTGCTTTTTAACTTTCACTTTAATAATTTTGCCTACCAGTAGATGGTTGACACTTCCAACGTTTGCACCACTGTACACTCTGACCTCCTGGAGTGAATTTCACATCTTGCCAATGCAAATGTAATCAATCTTGTTTTCAGTAGCTTGGTCAGGGGATTGCCAAGTTTTCATGTGAATAATTTTGTGTTTGAAGAAAGTGTTCCCACACTTAAATTGTTACAACAGCATGCTAGTAGCCTTTCAGCTTTGTTTGTAGTTTTCATGACACTTCTGTATTTATCAGTCTGAGCATTGAAATCGACAATTATTAGCACAATATTGTGTTTGGGTGATTTCATTTATGGTTTCCTGTAAGTGACAATAGAATTCATCTTTGTCCGTGTCATTGGCTGATTTTGTAAGTGCATACACTGGCACTATCGAGGCTTTCACATGCCATGATGCTGGTCTGGCTGTTATTATGCAATGGTTTATTGGCTTCCATCCTCCTAGTGCCTTACTTGTAGTGGGGCTGAGAATGATACCAACAACATTTGTATGCTGTGCTTCTCTCCCAGAATATAGCACAATGTATCCTTCACAGTTGAAGTTTCCTTGGCCTTACCATCTCACCTAGCTGTACCCAAGGACATCCAGCTTGTACAGCTTCACTTCCTTGAGTACCTTTGCTATTTTGCCAAAGCAAAACATCATTTGGACATTCCATATACCAATCTTGGTACTAGTGGTGGTGTTAAAGATTGGAATCTTCAGTATCCGGGCGTCCTCTTGGCTTTGGCCCGAATCCTTCATAATTAACCTGTCAGGTGTGCCCATTCTTTCACACCATTGACAGTTCTCAGTGTCTCTTGCTTTTCGTGTAGTACTGTTTTAAAGAGTGGGGTCACTGGTCCCACGTCTAACCCTCCTCAATATATCCAGGCTTGGGTCTGGCAAAGGTAAAGTTACACTAGGCAGTAATAACATTTTATCAATTATCCTAATTGAGGAAACAAGTCCTGACTTCAACCTGGATTTAGGAGAACTTGTGAGCTGTTCTGATTCGCTAGATGTTACCAGAAGATGTTGCTGAGGCTGACATTGGCACTCACATTCTGGGAAATGTGGAATGTCTTGGAAATGCTAGACAACAATCAGCTCATAAAAGATATGAATCTGACAGAGATAGAAAAATATTTGTAAGAAATCTTGTACATTAAGTGATCTATCCTTCAGTGTGGAGAAGCCATGTGCTGTAAGCCAAAATACAGTTTTGCTAAAGAAATGATTTGGGATAGTTACAACCAACCATTTCTCACATTCTGCAACAAAATTTTGAAAGCCCTTACAACACATAACGTAATAAAAACATTCATACATTTTCCCATGACTCCATGTGAGGTAATGTTAAAGAAATGCTGGATTTATGCATATTAGCATGCATATAAAGATCATTAGTTCAAGTATGGATAAAAACACATGTGTGAATCACAGATGATAACACAGTATCAATACAAAGATGGTCATGAATGCTGTAGTAGTCAGCATATTACCCTGAAGATAAATGAGGTTGGACGGGTGAATGACAGGAAAATGTCACAAAGGACAGCTGAGCTCTGCATTTCCACGAACCCCATTCACGTTACATTTTACAAACCTGGAAGGTTCAAGAAAGTAGGCAGAGATTCCCAGGGCATTAGATAAATAGAGCCTCACAGAAGGTAAGGGGAGATCACATAAATAGACAGACACAGCAGGCGACTATGCAAGATGATCAGAAACAGTGGAGGAATGAACACGACTTCAGAAACAATTCAAAAATAATCATGGCTAGTTTCATTGTCAATTTACTAGGAGTTACCTGAGGTCATAACAGCGGAAAAGAGATTCTTCTGAAAGTACAGCTGCGGATCATTCATTGTTAAATAAATGTGCTTGCTATTGGACTTATCTTTCATTGTCTTGGTTTTTCCACCGTGGTGGTCATTATTCTTGATAGTATTGCGAAGTGGCAACGATTATGCGCAGCTTAGCACAATCTCCCATTTTATTATGCTTTTCCATATTCTTCTTCTACTACAACTTTGAATTGTATTGTTATTATTATGTTTGTGTTGAAGCCATAGCATTAACATTAGAAAACTTCAAAACACCATCATGAGTGCCAATTTGTGGCAAGAAGTGCTGGAAAATCATCATACCAATCATTCTTAAACATGAACTCCTACTTCTCGTTGGGGGTAGGGAACTTTGTAACTATTTCTCATGTCCTACTCTGAAGTAGGATACATTTGTATCCTAATCAGACTTTTAATGCAATTCCTAGGAGTAATTCTGAGACACTTGATAAATATGGGCACTGATAAAGAAATTGCCTGATTTGAGAGAAAAGAAAAGAAACACAGAAATCTCATGTGAAAAACACATGCATTACTTAAATGAACTTATAAATGGCATGCAAAAAAGGGAAATATAAACTCACTTATATATCTCTGTTGAAGAAGCATGTATAGCTCATAATATGATAGCTTGTAACAGTTTATTTTATATATTTAATAAGAACACATTTTGAAGTTCATCCTAAAATATGGAAAATATATTGTCTCAGTAATAATTATTAGTATTGCAAGTCTGTGATGGAAATCATCTGATATATAGTCTGTTTCTTACTTATAGTATAAAACCTAAATTATGGACAAATAGAACAATATGTCTGTTATCACAGATCTTGAATTCTTACCAAATTCCTTCCGGTATAGAGTGAGTTCTGCAATGGAAACATAATTTTACTGTAAATTCATTACTCCATTTCATGCAGTAATCAATATATCCATCCATGAGGTTTTCCCTATCTCTAACTTACTTGTTGTGAAAAACTTTTTTTGAGTGAATTTTTTCATTTTGATATTTCAACAAATTATTTGATATTTGAATAAATTATTTCATGTTATGTTTCTCACATTATATGTTGCTGCCATTTTATTTTCAAAGTTAATATTTTTTTATTTTATTTCAAGTTAATAATAATACAGTAATACATTTCATTTACATAACACACCTTTAACCATACTCAGGGTGCTTATGATGAGCAATGATGCCTGTTGCTGGTCACATGGGCTAGAGTATGACATCATCACTATTCACACTCCCAGCATTCTAGTTTTGGGATTAACAAAGAAATTAAACAATTCTCTGTCACTTTGCTTTTTGTTAGGAAACTATTTTATAGTAATGGCTTTGCCCTCAGAATCCCTTTAGCCCAATATTTTAGTATTGGTTACTGATGTTCTGCTCTTTTTGTTTTCACTACTCTTTGCCTTTTTGCTTAAACCTTTTGCTATTTCAACTCCTGATTATGTTACTCTGTTCTTTGGAATCATCAATCTGCCCATTTACATCTTGACATAATAACACTATACACCTTGAGAAATTCCCCTGCTGTCCTTTCTGTGCTACAGGTGTTAAATCTTGCTGGATCATATAAGTCAACTTATATATATATATATATATATATATATATATATATATATATATATATATGCTAGACCTTCAGAACTGCTGTAATTCTTTGTGGCATGTATTCAACAAGGTACTGGAAAAATTCCTCAGGGATTTTGGTCCCTATTGACATTACAGCATCACACAGTTGCTGCAGATTTGTCAGCTGCACATCCGTGATGTGAATCTCCCATTCCACCATATCCCATAGCTGTTCTATAGGACTGTGGTCTGGGGCCTCA
>JANRMT010062852.1:40340023-40351901 GCA_026402145.1 Polypterus bichir lapradei | reverse complement strand
GACAATCGAAAAAACATGTGTCTTGATCTTCTTGACAGAATCGCTAATGAGCAAGATTTCTTTAGTCGTGTGATCACAGGTGATGAATCATGGATTTTTGTATACGATCCTGAGACCAAGAGGCAAAGTCAGGAGTGGCACACTGCAAACTCTCCTCGACCAAAGAAAGCTCGAATGAGCAAATCGAAGATCAAATCAATGCTGATTTGTTTTTTTGACAAAAGGGGAATCGTCCACAAAGAATTTGTTCCTCCAGGACAAACTGTCAACCAATTTTTTTATAAAGACGTCCTTGAAAGGCTCAGAAAAAGGGTCATTCGCGTGAGACCAGACATTGCAGACAAATGGATGCTCCATCATGACAACGCCCCATGTCACACTGCCCTCTCCATAACAGAATTTTTGACCTCAAAAGGCATTCCTGTGGTTCCCCAGCCCCCTTATTCACCTGACCTCAGTCCGTGTGACTTTTTCCTTTTTCCTAAACTGAAAAATGTCCTCAAAGGACGTCATTTCGGGACTTTAGAAAACATCCAAAAGAGTGTAACGGACATGCTGAAGACCATACCGGTTGAAGACTTCCAGCGCTGCTACCAACAGTGGGAACAACGTCTCCATCGGTGTGTAGCTGCCTAAGAGAACTACTTTGAAGGGGATAGCATTGATGTTTGAAAAAAATAAAAACTTTGGTAAATAAAAAATCAGTCTCATTACTTTTCTGCCACACCTCGTATGTGCCTGGTTTAAAGTACACAGCCTGTCCAGGTTTGGTTTGATATTCGAGATATCGAGACACTATGAGCTCCTTTTCTATTTGAAGTTTGTTTCTTTGATGAGCGACGTCGCTGCTGCTGCTTTTATAGTCGTGTATTTTCAATACAGAAAGTTCGAGACGTATCGGTATCTGTTGCGAACATTCGGGTAACAGTAGATCGGGTGATAACAGTTTAACAGTTATTAAAGCACTTTAAAAAAATAAATTGCAAGTATTTCATCGAAGTTAGTGGAACACATGCAAATCTTATGGAAGTAAAAATGATAGGATACTGCGACACCACACGAGTATCATACTTTTGTTAGTTGTATTATGAGTTATTCTCATCTATCTTATATTATGCAGGGGGCGCAGAATTATTCCAGGTTGAAAAGGTGGGGGGGAGGGGGCGCGAAATACGAAAGTTTGAGAACCGCTGGCTTAGATGGATTTCTGTATGGCACACAGTGCAGAAGATAGCATCCCTTGGACAACACAAACCCACCTCATAGACCTGTACTTCACCCAAGATGTGCCACTCATAGCTGAAACAGAACTGGCCCCACAGTCTACAGCATCTAAGCTCGAAAGCAATCAATGACAATCAATGCATCCAGATCAATGACAAGAAGACAAAAATCATGGGGATCAGTCGTACCACCGATATCACCATTGGCAGAAAAGGCATTGAGTATTTGAATCTAACGATCTGGGAAGTATTATCTCAGGCAACGACGGGACGCATATGGATTTGTGACGGCGATTAGGCCAAGCATTAAGATTATCCCAACGCATGTATCAAATCTGGTCAACTGGGTTGATCAACTGCATTACAAGAATCTGACTTTGTAATAGTGAAAACATGGAGGGAGAACAAGAAGCATGTTTAGCTTGTTCATAACATGGAGCCTCTGGTTGGGTGATTTCTAATGTACAAGGCGGTAACCATCACAAGTAAGGCTGTGCTCTTACCTGAGGATGACATCCAAGTCAAGACTGATGGACTCCAGAATAACGTACATGTAGTGAGCCATTTATGCTGTTGTGAAAAGAAATGTTTTGAGCTGTTATATGAACAATGCATGCGTGCAGATGAGAAATGAGTTCTTGTCTGGTGGCATGCAGAAAATACTAAAACAAACATTCAAGGTATACTAAGTCAGATGCTCGATACATAATCTACATATTTGTAGGGCTTGGTTGACCTCAGATTTTGCATACGCTCTGTCCCCATAGCCAGTAGACATTGGCTTGTATTGTAAAGGCTGTCATTTGTTCCATTAAACATTTGTTCGCTTGGTGGTTTATTACTTGACTGCATTGACCAATTCCTCTTAAAACCTGCCACCGACACAAATGAGTGATGTTCTGCAAAAGCCTTCGAAGGAAACACAGCATGAGGCTCATCTGAGGAGAAGTACAGCCTTTAAAACTATTGAGGACAGCTGAAGAGAGAGTCACCGACACAGACGGAATGACATTTACTGTGGTTGTCAGATGTCAGATATGTTTGTCTTGTCAGACGTATACAGGTAAGTAACAAGCAATGTCTTCAGCAGCAGGCTTTAGTTGCCATCTTTGCATGGGCTTTCACCTTCTGGCTTCATTACTTTCTTTTACTTCCTTTTGGACACTTTTGAATACACAGAAATAGACAAGCTTGATCCTGGTGGACTGTAGACACTACGGCCAGATTGGAGCATCTCCTTTGGATACGTAATGGAGACTCCTGCTCTCTTCTCTTCCTCTTCTACATTTTGCAGCTTAAAGAAGTAATGAAGTGAAATTTGTCTGTGTGAAAAACATCATCAAAAATCAGTATTGTTTAAGAGATCACAGGGATCACATTTCTCTACTCACTTACCGTGAAATGACTAACTGGAGAAGAAAGGATGCCATTGTGGAGAACAGGAAATAAGGAACATTTTACTAGTCTTACTGGAAGTCAATTTTTTTTTACCTCAGAATTTTAAAAAGAAAATGTACGCATTGCATTAACATACAGGTGCATTCAAGGGCTGTGCAGGTACTGTAGCCATCGGTGGACTGATTTCAGTAGGTGGGTGGGTTCTAGAACCTTCTCAATCCATTTCAGGGTTAAGGGAGCAAATGGCTGTCTCGCCAGGATTATGCAAAAGGCTGAAAACAGGACTCTAGTCCATCACAGGGACCACCCTCACTCACACACGCACATGAAAGCAATACTTCTTCTTCTTCTTCTTTCGGCTGATCCTGTTAAGGGTCGCCACAGCGGATCATCTTCTTCCATATCTTTCTGTCCTCGTCATCTTGTTCTGTTACACCCATCACCTGCATGTCCTCTCTCACCACATCCATAAACCTTCGCTTAGGCCTTCCTCTTTTCCTCTGGCCTGGCAGCTCTATCTTTAACATCCAACGTACCCAGCATCTCTCCTCTGCACATGTCCAAATCAACACAATCTCGCCTCTCTGACTTTGTCTACCAACCATCCAACTTGAGCTGACCCTCTAATGTACTCATTTCTAATCCTGTCCATCCTCGTCACACCCAATGCAAATCTTAACATCTTTAACTCTGCCACCTCCAGCTCTGTCTCCTGCTTTCTGGTCAGTGCCACCGTCTCCAACTCATATAACATAGCTGGTCTCACTACCGTCCTGTAGATCTTCCCTTTCACTCTTGTTGATACCCGTCTGTCACAAATCACTCCTGACACTCTTCACCACCCATTCCACCCTGCCTGCACTCTCTCTTTCACACACCCATCATATCCAAACACAGTGACAGTTTGTAATTGCCAACTAACATAACCCAAAAAAATTGCAATTCATTTTTTTTTCTTTGCTTGAACATGTCTGGCCATAGGAATTTTCATGAACATAGAATTGAAGAGCTATTCAGTTATGGCAAATATTAGGAAATAACAGAAGTGAAAGGCATACTTTATTACAGTAACAAACCATTATGGACACCAGGCACATATGGCACTCTGATGGCAAACTAAAGGGTTAAAAGATTTACAAAGACCCAAATTTGAACGCTTGCATTGCATGCATGGCCACACGTAGAACCTCCTTTGTTTAATGCCTCTCATCATTATCAGAGGCCGATTAGAGCACAGGATAAAAAACACAAAACACTTTCACAAGTACATGCATAGGATTTCACTCAGTGCTTGAAGTGGAAACAAATAAGCGGCAGTGAACTGTCTGTTGTTGTGCGCTTCCTGGTCCTCCACTTCAAATTTAACACAAGTTCCATCAAGCGGTGTTCCCCTTGGAATTTTGTGCTCCCTACTATAATTGTATTATGATGATGTTTGTGGCCCTGAAAAACTTTTATTAGATGGGTAGCCTGTTAAAATCAGGACCTTTTTGATATTTTTTCAGCTATTTATCACTACATGTTTTGTGAAATCATAACTGTCCCTGTCACCAGGATGTCTGGGCATCCTTATAAATTATAGTGTCAGTGAAATCTTCTTATATAATACGCTAGCGTGGCTGTCTGTTTGTCTGTCCAGGATTTTAAATCACCTGTAGCTCGCAAACTGCTTCACCTGTTAACCTGAAATTTGGTACACATATACTATGTGACGTCTACTATCTGCCTTCAGGGTGATGATTGACCTCCAAGGTCAAAGGTCAACCCAGGAAGGTCAGGGTCAAAAATCAAATAACATGTAGCCTGAAATTTGGTACACATATACTATGCTGAAACTCTGCACTACAGCTTTATATTAAAAGTGAAGAGTTTTGGAATTATTATATATATCTTTTAATTTTTATATTATTGTATTGTAGAATCAACTCTCGGCAGCGGGCCGTCACTTCCCCTACCGCTTCATATCTTAAATCATTGTAGATATATATGGTCAACAAAGGTCAAGGGTCAACAGAGTATGGTCAAGTCAAGTGTATTCACTGCATGTTATCATGCAGTGTGCCATTACTGTCTAGTAGTAAATAATTATAATCCTGCAGATAACAGTGTTAAGCTAATACTAATTAAATGTTTATTTACTCATCCACAGGGTCCTTTATTCATGAAATACCTGTGTATATATATCAGTGGTGGGCCATCAAGGCTAGCAAGGCCTTCTCTCCTGGCCTAAACACAAGTCAAAATCACTGACTTATGTTTTATTTTATTATTTTTCAAAATTTTTATTAATATATTTTTCCATGAATATGCATTAAATAATTCCCAATAGTCTATTCTCTTCATGCCTTGTCTTTCTCTTGGTTGTGCTCCTCCAGTAGTGTATATTTATATTAAAGCTTTTATCCAATCATATTTCAGCTGTCATGTGTTACCAGGTAAAAGAAATCTGCCCTGAGCCTTCAGAATCAACAGTGCAGGTGCCTGTAGCTTAAAACAGACCACAATGAAACTGTTGCTTTAACCAATCAGATTTCAAGTTGGGGACACTGGGGACATCTAGCAGGCATACGATAACGTCAGCATTTTCACGTTCTGTGACTGGATGCTCAGAGAGCGATGTGTAGCAACCTGCTCATGCTAAAACATCTTTGTGTAGATTTGATGGCTGCTTTTTCAAGTCGCTATGGCTGACAGAGGAGAGGAAATTGATTTGTCGCAGTTATACTTACAAAACCATTTTCAAGATGGACTTTTCATGAAAAGCAGCACATCATGAGAAAAAGTCAGCCAACGATGAAACTAGCAAGCCTGTCCCAGCTAGGGAAAGGGTTTGTCTGCCTCTTTCAATCCAGCAACTACGAGCGGCACCCTTAGTTCACAGCCAACGAGGAGCACAGCAAATTGTATTGTCTGATTTCTTTGTATGGAATGTTACTTGCTTTTAATTCAATAAAAAATGACTGAGCTCTTCTATCTATAATAAATCCACTTGACTCTAACTGTATTCTAAATCCATTCTTCGGTGTCAGCCACATTAATCATAATAATTCTACCAGACTGCCAGCCAGTCATCTACTCCACTATTAACATTTACTTGTGCACTCATAGGCCCATAATTAGAATGCATAATTGAAAGGTCTTGCATTTACAGTTTATTATGTTTCTTCTGTAAAACACCTTGAGATGCTGTTGAGATAGAGGGTCATTTCCAGAGGGTGGGACTGGACCGCCTGGGGGGTTGCTAACCAGGATCCCAAGCATTTTCATCATGTGGTGGGTGCGGCAACACGCTGTACCAGTTCATGCTCCCCAACCTGACCTGACCTGACCTGGCAGGATCTAATCAATAACATTTTAGAATAAGCAATTATAATGGAGAAAAGGATTCACTTCCCTCTTTTCTACTCTTAAAGTTATACTCTGGCTCTTGGCCGTACTCTCTTTCTCATGTGTGAGGGTTGACTTGACTTGACTTGACTTGTAGTTTTGTTAAGTCTGACTTTTTTGTATGGAATGTTACTAGCTTTTAATAAATTCAATAAAAAAGACTGAGCTCTTCTATCTTGACAATAAATCCGCGTGACTCTAACTGTGTTTTAAATCCATTCTTCGGTGACAACCATACTAATCATAATAATTTTGAGAGTCTGCCAAGCTGGGCTCTTTATCTACTCTACTGTTAATGTTTACTTATGCACTCACAGGCCCATAAATTAGAATGCATAATTGAAAGGTCTTGCATTTACAGTTTATTATGTTTCTTCCGTAAAACACCTTGAGATGTTGTGCTTCAATGTTTTACAGATGAGAAGAGCAACAGTAATATCTGGAGAAGACATAAACTGATAGATGGAGAATGTGCAAACAATACACAGACAGTGCAGCTTTTGCTATAAAAGAGATGTGAGCACTTGATTAATATAAGCACCACGTGGCAAAGGTAAAACACAGAATTCTCTGTAATCCCCATCTCTGAAATCCATTAAACTGCCATTAAATACCTTAAAGCTCTCTCAGTCTTATCAAGTTTGGATCAAGGACAAAGAGTCAAAATAAATAAGAAGACCACCAAGCTTCAGTTCTGATCACAAATCATGAACAACTGTCACATCGACTTCAGCTCACAAAGAGATCTTCTCCCTGGTCTCTATGGTCCCATCTTCTGTATGGCCTTGCCCACAACCTGTGTGGCACTTTATGGCCTATACAAACTGCTTAAAGCAGAGGATTCTCTTCCGGTATATGTGATCAACCTTCTTTTAACAGATATCCTTCAGATAGTCACACTGCCTCTGTGGATTGACTATTACAAAAATGGACATGTGTGGCGTTTTCATGAAGTGACTTGTGACATTTTTGGTGTGCTGCTGTACATAAGTCTCTTTGGCAACGTTGGATTTCTAAGCCTGATTGCTGTGGAACGTTATATAGCCTTTGCTCATCCTTTATGGTATAAGAATTTCCGTAGGCTGTCTAACGCCTGTATTCTATGCTTGGCATTGTGGGTTCTGTTCACAGGAATCAGCCTTCTTGTCTGGTATTTCAAAAGAGGAAACTCAAAAGATCACCTCTGCTTTGAAAGTTATCCAGCAACAAATACGTTATCCATTATGTGTCTGAGTATGTCTGTTTTCTGGTTCCCATTGCCTCTTGCACTCCTCATCTTTATTTACATTCGCATTGAGAAGATCTTAAGAAGTTCACAATCAGTTCCAGATGAAAACAAGAAGAAAATAAAACACCTTCTCTTCACTATAGTGCTAATATTTATTTTGGTTTATGGGCCCTTTTGTACCACAGCTTTCATCAGATTTGTTGGATTATTAATCGTATCTGACAAATGTCAACATGAGTCAAAAATGTTTTATGCTTATAGATGTACATTTGCATTGCTTAGTGTTACAAGTCTCTTGGATCCAGTCTTCTACATATTAATCTCCAAAGATATTCGTAAAGAGCTGAAGGAACTTTGCCCATTCATCTTTAGACGAATTAGGCCAGTGGATACCAGTTCAGTTTGAAAGTGTCAAACCATGAAGGTGTCTATTTTCTCCGTGATGTTTACCCTTAAATATATAAATATATACTATAGTGTTTGCCTAGATATGACTACATCTATGAGTAGATATGTTTCGATATGTCATATGATACAGAATAGATTCTCTAGGATGGATGGATACTACAATCTTCTCTATCATGGTGTATTATATTTGCAGCCTATTCATATTTGAGGATGCATGTAAGCAATAACCTTTATAGAAAACTAATTCAGTTGGTGCCAAAGTGAGATATCTTCCAGTTCAACTGCGTAACAAACAAGCAAAGATGGCCTTGTAAGTTTATAATGCATTGTTTAATGGAAGACAGTAGGGTGCATAGTGCTGCAAATTAACCAGCATACATGGAACAAGAGACAAGAATGGTGAATATTAGGGCTGATTCGTACTAAGCAGAGAGATTTGGTTTCATGATAAGCTATACTGAAGATAGATAGATAGATAGATAGATAGATAGATAGATAGATAGATAGATAGATAGATAGATAGATAGATAGACAGATACTTTATTAATCCCAAGGGGTAATTCACATAGTCCAGCAGCAGCTTACTGATAAAAAACAATATTAAATAAAGAGTGATAAAAATGCAGGTATAACAGACAATAACTTTGTATTATTTTAAAATTTACCCCCCCCCGGGTGGAACTGAATAGTCGCATAGTGTGAGTGAGGAATGATCTCCTCAGTCTGTCACTGGAGCAGGACGGTGACAGCAGTCTGTTGCTGAAGCTGCTCCTCTGTCTGGAGATGATCCTGTTCAGTGGATGCAGTGGATTCTCCATGATTGACAGGAGCCTGCTCAGCGCCCGTCGCTCTGCCATGGATGTCAAACTGTCCAGCTCCATGCCTACAATAGAGTCTGCCTTCCTCACTAGTTTGTCTCGGCGTGAGGTGTCCTCCCTCTTCTTTATGCTGCCTCCCCAGCACACCACCGCGTAGAAGAGGACACTCGCCACAACCGTCTGTAGAACATCTGCAGCATCTTATTGCAGATGTTGAAGGATGCCAGTCTTCTAAGGAAGGATAGTCAGCTCTGTCCTCTTTTGCACAGGTCATCAGTATTGGCAGTCCAGTCCAATTTATCATTCAGCTGCACTCTCAGGTATTTATAGATCTGTACCCTCTGCAGACAGTCACCTCTGATGATCATGGGGTCCATTAAGGGCCTGGGTCTCCTAAAATCCACCACCAGCTCCTTGGTTTTGCTGGTGTTCAGGTGTATGTTTCATGTATAATTTTTTAATAAAGAGGAGACTTTGTCCAGTCGGCAGTAGTCATCAGCCAGTATTTCAAGGCCCTATTTTATCCTTCAAGGAATGGCTTTCTTACTGCCACTCGCCATTTCAAAGCTGCAGCACAATCTTCACAGTAGAAACTGAGACTTGCTTTGGTTGTCCTACACTGTTAAGCTAAATAGTGACTGGAGATAGAGGCTCTTTGGTGCACTAAAGTCAATAACCAGTTCCTCGGTTTTATTTATGTTTAGTTGCAGACAATTGTACTTTCACCAAGAAACAAAGTTCTCCACCTCACTCCTACAGTCTCTCTCATTCCCCCTATCAATAGAAACCATAAGTGCAGAGTCATCTGAGAATTTCTGCAAGTGACATGGATTTATTACATTATTTAAGAAATGGATTTATTATAACAAAAATGATAATAAAGGAAGAGTAAATGGTGTTAGAGAAAGAGGGTATAAAATAAAAAGGAAATATTAGAAATCTACAGTCTCTCTTGGTGTTCTGAAACAAGAAGTGGCCCCCTGTCTGTCAGGCAGAGTGGCTGGTCCACTTGTCTACCATATAAAAACACATTACAGCAATGGAGAACTGTGCTCACGCCTAGTAGTCTTTATAAAGAAGGCATCATTTAATTTGGACAGAAGTGTTGAGAGATCTGGAAAAATGACTCAGGACTATATTTGAACAGAGCAACTGTAATAGATAATAAACTATTTAAATGCCAAGCAGTACTGGCTTTTAGTGACTGGTACAGCTTCTGGTAATAACTGAAAGAGATGGCTTGTCAATGTGAGTGTGGTCTTTGTTCATACTTCCTGTATGTTTCCTGACCTGCAATGTTATAATATTTCCATATTTCATGATCTAAATTATTCTCCTGGGACAAATAAAGTACTCTATCTATCCATCTATATATCTATAATAATCATTTCCACTGTTATAGGAGTATTAAGGTTGACAAGGTTGAGAGTGCACCAGCTTTGATTAGGGCTTTAATGCTTAGATCAGTGGTTCTCAAACTGTGGGGCACGCCCCCTGGGGGGTAGTCAGATAAATGAGCAAGACATCAAAATTAATTATTTACATTTTTATTTCAAATTTAAATTTGCAAGCATATAATCACAACGAATGCATTGTAACTAAAATTAAAAGAAAACATTTCTAAGGCATAGATCTAATGACTAATACGAGGTGGGGCAGAAAAGTAATGAGACTGGCAACACTGCAAGCGATCTGGCAACGCTGCGCTGTTGTCCTTGATAGAGCACGTGTATCAGTACCCTCCCATAGCTCAGTGCGAGTTTCAACTCCTTCCGTTAACAACGTGATTTTTGTGACTGCTATTAACGAAGTTGTGTTTTTGGTTGTGCGTCACGCAAAATGGAACAGCGGAATTTGGAGCAACGTTGTGCCATTAAATTTTGTGTTAAGCTTAGAGAATTGGCAAGTGTGACGTTTGAAAAGTTAAAACAGACCTATGGGGAACATTCTTTATCCCGAGCTCAAGTTTTTCGCTGGCAGACCGTCGTTTAACATTAAGAATGTTGAGTGAACAATTAAATTTGAACAGATTTACCGTTCATCAAATTTTGACTGAACATTTGCACGTGCGAAAGGTCTGTGCCAAAATGGTGCCGAAAAACCTCACAATTGAGCAGAAGGACAATCGAAAAAACATGTGTCTTGATCTTCTTGACAGAATCGCTAATGAGCAAGATTTCTTTAGTCGTGTGATCACAGGTGATGAATCATGGATTTTTGTATACGATCCTGAGACCAAGAGGCAAAGTCAGGAGTGGCACACTGCAAACTCTCCTCGACCAAAGAAAGCTCGAATGAGCAAATCGAAGATCAAATCAATGCTGATTTGTTTTTTTGACAAAAGGGGAATCGTCCACAAAGAATTTGTTCCTCCAGGACAAACTGTCAACCAATTTTTTTATAAAGACGTCCTTGAAAGGCTCAGAAAAAGGGTCATTCGCGTGAGACCAGACATTGCAGACAAATGGATGCTCCATCATGACAACGCCCCATGTCACACTGCCCTCTCCATAACAGAATTTTTGACCTCAAAAGGCATTCCTGTGGTTCCCCAGCCCCCTTATTCACCTGACCTCAGTCCGTGTGACTTTTTCCTTTTTCCTAAACTGAAAAATGTCCTCAAAGGACGTCATTTCGGGACTTTAGAAAACATCCAAAAGAGTGTAACGGACATGCTGAAGACCATACCGGTTGAAGACTTCCAGCGCTGCTACCAACAGTGGGAACAACGTCTCCATCGGTGTGTAGCTGCCTAAGAGAACTACTTTGAAGGGGATAGCATTGATGTTTGAAAAAAATAAAAACTTTGGTAAATAAAAAATCAGTCTCATTACTTTTCTGCCACACCTCGTATGTGCCTGGTTTAAAGTACACAGCCTGTCCAGGTTTGGTTTGATATTCGAGATATCGAGACACTATGAGCTCCTTTTCTATTTGAAGTTTGTTTCTTTGATGAGCGACGTCGCTGCTGCTGCTTTTATAGTCGTGTATTTTCAATACAGAAAGTTCGAGACGTATCGGTATCTGTTGCGAACATTCGGGTAACAGTAGATCGGGTGATAACAGTTTAACAGTTATTAAAGCACTTTAAAAAAATAAATTGCAAGTATTTCATCGAAGTTAGTGGAACACATGCAAATCTTATGGAAGTAAAAATGATAGGATACTGCGACACCACACGAGTATCATACTTTTGTTAGTTGTATTATGAGTTATTCTCATCTATCTTATATTATGCAGGGGGCGCAGAATTATTCCAGGTTGAAAAGGTGGGGGGGAGGGGGCGCGAAATACGAAAGTTTGAGAACCGCTGGCTTAGATGGATTTCTGTATGGCACACAGTGCAGAAGATAGCATCCCTTGGACAACACAAACCCACCTCATAGACCTGTACTTCACCCAAGATGTGCCACTCA
>JANRMT010062852.1:40284241-40322190 GCA_026402145.1 Polypterus bichir lapradei | reverse complement strand
CTACAAAATATTACATTTAGGTTACCAATATTTTTGTTCCTGCCATTTTCAGTTTGTTAATTATTTTAAAAATATTCAGTCATACATCAAAAACATAGTTTCTGTTCTTTTAAATGTGATAATACTTTTCTCAGGTTCAGTTTAATTCAGAAGAAAATGAGAGGTTTAGTTTTTAAGTGAAAGGTTTTTATTCAAATCATGTAAAACAAAGCTTACTGTATAGTGGCTTGAAATTTGTTCTTTTAATTATGTGTTACAGCAGCAGTTTTCTTTCTGTTTGTTTCCCCAAAGAGCTGCTACACCACTTACCACTTTAGCAGTTTATTTGGGAGTGGCTCCTGCAATACCCAGATGTACTCTCCTTTGATTAGGTGACGGATGGACCTCTCAGTTTGAATGACTGTGCATTTATAATGAGTGCACCTCAAGTACTCAAGGCAGAGTAGTGATAGATAGATAGATAGATAGATAGATAGATAGATAGATAGATAGATAGATAGATAGATAGATAGATAGATAGATAGATAGAACTTTATTTTTAGCAAAGCTCAATCGATAAATAACAATATTCCAGAATGACTAGAGTGAAAGTAAAGTTAAAATCTCAGTCACAGTGAAGCATTGTTCATAGTGGCACAGTCATAGCTTCTATCCTTGTATTAATTTATGGTCTTGTTGTTTTTCATCAAAGCAAGAATTACCTTTCTCACACACTGTAGCAAATTTTTGCACTTAATCAACAAGAGCAGTTAAATATTTAAGTATGCTTCCCAGATAGACTTCCCAAATAGATTGTAAGCCCAAGGTCAGGTGTCACATCCAAATGCAGAAGGAGACACACGGCCTTCTCTTTTTCTCCTTTGCCTGGATTTTGGCTTCTGCCTTGCTGGGATGGGAGGCTGGTCGCCGCTATCTTTTCAAAGCCACTTTTCTCTGTCTAGCTGTGGGTGTATCTTTGAAAAATGTTTGCTTCTACCCCCTAAAATATTCTGAATTATCCTAAAATTTCATGAATTTCAATGGGTTACAAAGTACATCAATATATTATTCAATAGCCTGGTTGATTAGTTGATATGTAAATATTTATCATCTCGCAGAATGCCAACCTTCTCAACAGTAATGTTCTTTAGTGGCCCATCATTCTTCATTAGTAATGCCCATTCACGAACTGTTCAGAGTGCAGTTGTATACTTGGTTTTAGTGTCCATTCCACGTTCTTTTATTTCAGCTCAAACTTGAGACCAGCTCATATAGTACGTCACCAACTGTCTCTTTTTCAGGATCTTCAGCCTTCACAATAATGTAGCTTTGTGTGAACCAACAAGACAAGTCAGCTGCATTGTGTATCTCAATTCCATAATCATCTTAATGGGCATAAAGAACAAACAAACAAACATAAACTGTGCTTTAAAGATACAGGGTTATTGTTAAAACATTTTTGATGAATCTACTTCAATTCATTCTTCTATCAGTTGTTGAACCTACTGTAGTTATTCCTGTTCGGGGTTGTGGAGTACTGAAGAATACCACAGAAGCATTAGGGACAGTACAGGAACTGTTTCTGAACAGGACATCAGTCCATTGTAGGGCACACCATACACACACCACAATCAGGCTAGTTAAGTGTTACTGAGGAGCCAGACACGCACGTCTTTGAGATGATGGAGAATTCTCAGTTTCCTCACAGACTGAGACTGGCGTGGCTGCCGACTTCTGGGTGTGTGAGATAGGAACGCAATTCTAGCCCAACATCACAGAAAAGGCTTTACTTAGAAAGCAAATCAAAATAACGAGTTGGGGTTTGGTTTAGGGGGACATAGGTGAGACTCAACATAACTGGAAAAATTAACAATGTAGAATTTAGTGTGAAAAGTACATAATTGAGATTAATTGTTGAACAGGACAAGACTAAGGAAAAAAAAAGAGTTTGGTGGGAAAATTAATAAAATAAACACAGTATCCTTAGCAGCCAGACACGCAAGTCTTTCAGATGATGGAGAATTCTCAGTTTCCACACATATCGAGACTGGCGTGGCTGTCGACATCTGGAGGTGTGAGATAGGAACACAATTCTAGTCCAACATCACAGAAAAGCCTTTATCTAGAAAGGAAATACAGTAAAAATAAAAGTTCGGAGTTTGGTTTAAGGGAAAATAGGCGAGACTCAACATACAGTTAGGTCCATAAATATTTGGACAGAGACAACTTTTTTCTAATTTTGCTTCTGCACATTACCATAATGAATTTTAAATGAAACAACTCAGATGCAGTTGAAGTGCAGACTTTCAGCTTCAGTGGGTTGAACAAAAAGATTGCATAAAAATGTGAGGCAACTAAAATATTTTTGTTAACACAATCCCTTTATTTCTGGGGCTCAAAAGTAATTGGACAAATTAAATAACTGGAAATAAAATGTTCATTTCTAATACTTGGTTAAAAACCCTTTGCTGGCAATGACAGCCTGAAGTCTTGAACTCATGGACATCACCAGATGCTGGGTTTCCTCCTTTTTAATGCTCAACCAGGCCTTTACTGCAGCGGCTTTCAGTTGCTGTTTGTTTTTGGGCCTTTCTGTCTGAAGTTTAGTCTTCAACAAGTGAAATGCATACTCAATTGGGTTAAGATCAGGTGACTGACTTGGCCATTCAAGAATTTTCCACTTCTTTGCATTAATAAACTCCTGGGTTGCTTTGGCTGTATGTTTTGGGTCATTGTCCATCTGTATCATGAAACGCCGCCCAATCAATTTGACTGAATTTAGCTGGATTTGAGCAGACAGTATGTCTCTGAACACCTCAGAATTCATTCGGCTGCTTCTGTCCTGTGTCACATCATCAATAAACACTAGTGTCCCCGTGCCACTGGCAGTTATGCACGCCCAAGTCATCACACTGCCTCCACCGTGTTTTACAGATGATGTGGTATGCTTTGGATAATGAGCTGTTCCACACCTTCTCCATACTTTTTTCTTGCCATCATTCTGGTAGAGGTTGATCTTGGTTTCATCTGTCCAAAGAATGTTTTTCCAGAACTGTGCTGGCTTTTTTAGATGTTCTTTAGCAAAGTCCAATCTAGCCTTTCTATTCCTGAGGCTTATCAGTGGGTTGCACCTTACAGTGCACCCTCTGTATTTACTTTCATGCAGTCTTCTCTTTATGGTAGACTTGGATATCGATACGCTGACCCCCTGGAGAGTGTTGTTCACTTGGTTGGCTGTTGTGAAGGGGTTTCTCTTCACCATGGAAATGATTCTGCGATCATCCACCACTGTTGTCTTCCGTGGACATCCAGGTCTTTTTGCGTTGCTGAGTTCACCAGTGCTTGCTTTCTTTCTTAGGATGTACCAAACTGTAGATTTTGCCACTCGTAATATTGTAGCAATTTTTCGGATTGGTTTTTTCTGTTTTTGCAGCTTAAGGATGGCTTCTTTCACCTGCATGGAGAGCACCTTTGACTGCATGTTGTTTGTTCACAGCAAAATCTTCCACATGCAAACACCACACCTCAAATCAACTCCAGACCTGTTATCTGCTTAATTGATATGACATAACGACGGACTTGCCCACACCTGCCCAGGAAATAGCCTTTGAGTCAATTGTCCAATTACTTTTGAGCCCCTGAAATGAAGGGATTGTGTTAAAAAAATGCTTTAGTTGCCTCACATTTTTATGCAATCTTTTTGTCCAACCCACTGAATTAAAGCTGAAAGTCTGCACTTCAACTGCATCCGAGTTGTTTCATTTAAAATTCATTGTGGTAATGTACAGAACCAAAATTAGAAAAAAGTTGTCTCTGTCCAAATATTTATGGACCTAACTGTAACTGGAAAAATTAACAATGTAGAATTTAGTGTGAAAAGTACGTAATTGAGATTAATTGTTGAACAGGACAAAGACTAAGAAAAAAAAAAGTTTGGTGGGAAAATTAATAAAATAAACACAGTATCTAGATATCTGATAAATGCAGAAAGCTTGAGTATAAAAGAACAAGAAATTCTAATATACGGACAGAAAAACAAAGGAAACATATTATTGGAAAAGAAAACGAAAAAAACTTTTATTTAAAAAAAAAACTTGAAGGTAACTTAGAGACTGGTTAATTTGAATAATAACATAGATGGAATCTGAATCTAGTGCTTAGGGGTCTATGTTTTGTGTTAGGAGTTTTGGTTCTTTACATCATTCATTGAATGCAATTTGAAAAGATCTTCTGGAATTTTGGTCATCCTCTGGTTAGAAGTTTAATCAGAAGAGATTTTTATTCAGAACTTGTCATTCTGCGTCTTAAAATCTATCTTACACCACAATTAAAGATTTTTGACTTTCAAGACATGATCAGTTACAAGCTTTGTTTTGAAACTGAATTGTCAAGATTTTAAATTAAATTCTCTTGCTGTTAATGAAACTAAAAGATCTTTTTTGTGGATCTTCAAGGAAAAAATAATTTTGATTTTGTGGTCACCTACATCATGCCATTCTCTAGATGTTTCCTGTTTTTTTCACCTGAAGCTTTGCCACTCAACACTGCAGTGTCTTTCACTCAAGCAATAGTAAAGTCTTTATTTAGGTCTGATAGGCAGAGGCTTCCTTACGAAGGGTCCCAATATCTAAAGCGCATCTATAAAATACCATACTTACTTCCACAAACATACAACAATGCCATGAACACCAATTTGAAACTCCTTAGCACCAAATTCTGTATGAGTTGATTTTTTAAAATGGGGAATTTGTGCTGTTTCTCTTGGAGACATTTGAAGCTCTGACAGTTTTTATTCTTGTATGAAGTGCAGATGCAACAGAGGTGGGACTAACAAGAGGAATCGACAGCAGGCAGTGGCAGCCTCATTAAGTACTTACATAGAGAATGCTATCATCAGAGTCCCCACGAAAATATATAAATGGTTATCACATTGCAAAGAGACATAAGCCTGAATTTGGAGAAAGTCAGTAGCAGCAAAAAGATGAAAGAACAAGTTTAGAAGCAATGGGGAACATTTGGTGACGGTGTTATATGGCACTATGACATCTGCAGAAGAGAGGACCGTACAGGATATTGTAGTTTAGTATTTGTGTGTATTGAGCATTCCTTCTGCTAAGTTGCTTTGATATGTGAGATTAGTAAGCATTTGAAGAGACAGATTAAAAACCTTTTTAATATAGTGTGGTCTTGACATACATTTTACTTAACTGATCCAATTTAAAATAGAGTCTGTCATCTACATATGAACTTGAAAAGAATTGCAAGAGAAAAATTATATTGGCATAAAACATATTTCATTACTTTCATATTACAATGGAACCTCAGTTCACGAAGTCTCTGAACACATACAAATCGGGTTACAAGCAAAAAGTTCGCCAAACTTTTGCATCTGTTCACGACCACACACTTGGTTGACGAACAAGCCAGTTTGTATGCGCCGATGATTTCCTCACGTGTTGCATTGTTCTCGGTCAGACATGTGTGCTTGCACGTGCGTGTGTGCTTTCGCTGTGAACTCTTTGTGCTCTATTTCATTTCCCTTTCTGGTTTGTACGCGCCGATAAGTTCCTCACGAGTTCAGTCTCTCCCTGTGCATTGTTCTCGGTCAGACGTGCGTGATTTTGCTGTAAACTCTTTGTGCTCTACTGTATTTTGTGTGCTTTTGCATTAATTTTGCAGTTAACCATGGCTTCTAAGCAAGTGAAGAGTGGTGAGAAGAAAGGTTAGAAGAAAATTGAAATCGAATTAAAGAAAGAAATTATTGAAAAGTATGAGCGTGGCATTCGTGTTACAGATCTTGCCGCTGAGTACAAGAAGTCAAAATCTATGATTTCGACTATTCTAAAGCAGAAAGAGGTCATTATAGCAGCTGATGTTGCAAACGTTAACCAGGCAGAGACCTCAAGTGCTGGAAGAGGTGGACAAACTGTTTGCTAGTGTGGTTGAATGAGAAGTAACTTGCAGGGTATAGCGTAAGCGAGTCGATGTTATGCGAGAAAGCCAGGAAGATTCATGCCGATTTGCTGCAAAACTATCCTTCTACGAGTGGCAAAAGTGAGGAATTTAAAGCCAGTAGAGGATGGCTTGAAAAGTTTCGCAAGAGAAATGGCATTCATAGTGTGGTAAGGCATGAAGAGGCTGCTAGTTCCAACACTGAAGCTGCAAAAGAATTCGTGAAACATTTCACAATATTAGTAGAGGACAAATGCTACATTACGCAACAAGTGTTCAACTGCGATGAGACCGGATTGTTCTGGAAGAGGATGTCGAAGAAGACCTACATTACTCAGGAAGAGAAGGCTATGCCCGGCCATAAACCAATGAAGGACAGGTTAACCGTTTTCCTGTGTGGTAACGCTAGTGGCGAAGTAAAAATCAAGCTGCTACTAGTTTACCAATTTGAGAATCCTCATGCTTTCAAGCAGCACAATGTAAACAAAGCCAGACTGTCTGTGATGTAGAGGGCAAACACGAAGGGTTGGGTCCTCCTCACTTCCTTCATGCCAGAACTCGACTCATGCAAGGTTAGTTTTCATGGTTGTTTATGGTTAGTTTTTGTATTATGGATTTTTCAAATGTTCATTTTTCAGTTCGTAGCGTGAATTGTTGCAATGTTACTTGTCTTGGTTGTTTATTAAATTACGGATTTTTCAAATGTTCATTTTTATCCCTGTGCTTAAAACTCATTAAAAAAATTGTTTACAGTGAGCGGTTCGTAAGGCTATAGCGTGAATGTTTGCAATGTTAGTTTCCTCTGTTCAAGGTTTTCTCAGTGTTATTCAATGTTTTTACATTTAGTTTACTATTACACTGTGCATTCTATTGTATAATTAACTATTTTTGTGCTTAAAAAATATATTTACATACAGTTCATACGGTCTGGAACGGATTAATTGTATTTACATACAATCCTATGAGGGAAATTAGTTTGGGTCACGACCAAATCGGGTTATGACCAGAGTTTTGGAGCGAATTACAGTTGTGACCCAAGGTTCCACTGTATATTGTGTAGTAGGGAGTTACTATGCTTCAACAGGATAAAAGTAGAAAAACTTGTTCACAAATTAAGTGGGACTGCCCTGACAGGAAAAGTCAAATGTATAAACTGTAAAGAGTCACAGAAATCAACACCAGTAATAGAGAAACAGAAAACAGAAATTAGCGCAGTAAAGGAGTAAACAAACTCTAAGGTGTAGCAATTTCTAATAGTAACTGGTGGACAGAAGTGGGTATCATTGTGTCATTTCTCACACTCATTTTTTTCTTTTTGCAGAGAATGATGATCTACGGAAAGAAATAAGTAAGAAAGAAGTCTTTATAAAAATTATATCAAGGGTCATGTGGTGCCTGCATGAAAACTAAACTCTTTTTATTATACACTTTTAATTAATTAATCAGAACATTACTCATTAGTTGTTCTACAATTTTGAACAGCACCTGTTTAAATAAGTTTTGTCTGAAATTAGCAGTCGATTTGCTTGTTATCAGACTTGAGTAAATGAGAGATTAATCATCAGCTCTAGTAAATCTTTTGATTCTTACAGAAGTGCACTTTGGCAGTTGGACAAACATATTCATCTTTTATTAATTTAACTGGGACTCCTCATGACCCTGTAGTTCAGACAATTAATGAATATAAAAAAAATCACGTATTCTTGAAGGAAAGTAGCACAATATAAACCCCCCAGTGTGTTTTGGAATAGCAGCTTCAAACCTATAAGTTAGCAAACATAAATACACAACTACATCACCAAATGTTATAGCAAACAGTTGCATTTCACATCAGTAATGTGTAACTTATGCTTTCTGTTATGGACTGTAGGGGGCTCTTGTGTATCATCCTCAAAAGCAAATAATGTCCAGAAGAACAAAAGTATCAAAAGAAAAAGGTTTTACTAAAAAAGCAGGTGAACAAGCAAACCAAATATCTAATTAACACTTGGGGATTAAAAATAACAAGAACCTAAGGATTCTTACTTCTTATTCCTTACTTAGTTCACCTCTAGCCTGTTTACCTGCTGAGCCTTTAGCAGCGACTTCCTCCCTACTACTCCTAGCATCCCCATGACGGTATGCTGAATGCAGGGGTTCCTAAATCATGGATCTGGAAACCCTTTAGGGTACACCTGTACAACCACTGAGTTAAATGGCCTGAACTTAAAGGTCCACAGGCACCCCAGTGGAGCTCCTCCTAGTGGCATTTTGATTCCCTGCAGGCCCCCCATACCACTGTCTGTCCTGTCAGTCTAACCGTCAGTAACAGCTGTGGCCAGCCGGAAATTTACATGGGTAGCACATCTATTGTTACCTGTCCCACTTTCACACTATGTAATACACATCTCAGCAGAATTACTGATGTTTTTAATGATTCTTTTATTGCTAATAAAATGAGATCAGAACTCTTCAGTCTTCTGTGTGTGGATATTTTATTTTTCTTACCAGAGTGTTTAGTTTTGTTGTGTGTGATGTTAGACTGTTAATTCTTCCAGGACTGAGGAATTGTCATTCAAATGTCTAAGCCCCACACACTTTCACTGGATGCATTTTACTGTTCTAAACTTTGAGATATTTGTCTGTCTAGCGATAAAGTGAGAGACATGAACTCATATGAGCTGGGCTGTTACAAGAAGCTTATTGTTAGTTGTTTTGTACCATATGATTTTGTTTTTGTCCTTCAGAATTTTGCATATCCCAATATAATACAATACCCTGAATTGGATAACATTTGTCTGAGAATATTTTATTAGACTAAAAATACTATAAAACATTTCACTAACATAAATTGTTTCTGTTTGGTATGTTCTTATTCACTGGCACCATGTTGGTAATGTATGTCCTCATCATAATTCAAACTTCATCACCAAGTTTTAAATCTGCATAAATCACTCATGCTTCAGTAATCCATGTTTTAGTTCTTTGTAATAAAAAATGTATGTCATGCAGAAAACATTTTAAGTGCATAACTAAAATTGAGATTGCAAGAGTGCTTTTTATCTCTTTCATGTTTCCTCTCTGTTAATTAGTTTCTCTTTTTATTTCTTCCTCCAGAGGCTGCTGGCTACATCTTGAAATCAGGTGTGTACATGTGTGTCATGTCATGGCCGCTCATGTCTGTCCAGTATTTTTTCATGACCAACAAGAGACTGTTGTTAAATGTAGTGTCAGAGGTAAGGGTAGACTCTGGCTACTCTCATATCACATTATCTTGTTCTTGTGATGGCCATTTTATAAAAACACAATTAATACTTTAAAAAAAATGGTCATTCAACTCATCATATGTTAATCAAAGCCATATTTGCATGTGTATCTAAACAATATATCAGTTTGAGATTTGTAATCTTTTTGGTGATGCTTCTCATGATTTTTGCAATGTTTAGATTCTTTTTCTGTATTTATTTTTTACATATTTGGATTTTCTGAGGTATTTGTATATTTTATTATGATTTACATGACGTCACCACAGTGCAGTTTCACGCTGTCATTTGTATGGTGTGCACCAGCACTTTTGTATGTGTTGATTGTATTGGTTCTGGTTGGCAGGTCCATTGCCAGTCATGTGACTCAGGAGATCATTTGATGTATTATTTCATCACTCCTTGCCTATCTAACAATAAACACCTCATTAGAGGTTTAGTGAAGGCTGTCTCCTTCCTCAGGTGCCTCTCTAGTTTTCCATGACTCTTTCCATGTGGCTCCAAAGATATTTTGTTTTGTGCCATGCCTCCTGTCTACACATTCATGTCTCCAGCTCTGCCTCACACCATTCAGTTGGGGTCAAAGGTAACAGCATCTGCACTCACCTTTTCCAACTGCATGAGCGTGAGCAAGCTAGGACACTTCCCAAGACTAACAATGGCCAAGTACCCAGTCCAACAAATTTAAGAAATGACACAGTTTTTGTAAGTTGTGCTCTTTAAGAGCTTCATCATCTCTGTCTCTCTATTTTTCACACATACATTCCTACACAAACACACACACTAACCCCCTGCTCAGCTTCTAAGGGTGGCTTGTCCCTTCTGACAGCATCTCTCTCTCAGGTCAATGTGGTCACACCAGAAATGCAGGTGCACTGCATTATTATTTAGTTAGGACTAAATAGGTTCTTTGCCACAGTGCATTAAACATTTAGGGGTTGAAAAATAGTTCTCCACTCTTAAAATAGTAGGAAAAAAAACAAATTAGGTATTGCAATGCACAAGCAACGTTATGAGGAGAGTTATTAACTTTTATTGTGGGGTCATTGACCAAAGGTGTAGCAATTGTCCTGATCTTGAAATTAAGCAACATTTCCAGTTTTTGTTAAGGGTTGGAGTGGCCATGTACAAGAATCAAACATCTTTTGATTACTGTTTGGAAGTATGTGTGTGTATAAACAACAGGGATTTTTCAGCACTAATTGAGGCTGGGGGAACAGAAAATTTAATTAGTACAGGAGTTTTGAATCGGTTAGGTGCAAACTGCAAGTTCTGAGTTAAGGAGAAGGACCTTTTGGTAATGGATTGTTAACATTTCTTAATTTGTGTTTTGAAAACCCTTACTTTTTTGCTGATCAGAAAAATTTCTTCCATCTTATTTTAGGATATTTTCAGTTAAAACATGACAACCTATGCATCAGTTCGTTCAATTAGGAAACAGGTTTTGTGATCTCGATTATTTTATGAATTGCCTAAAAGGAGAACACTTTTTTGATCTTTTAATGGTGAAAAGTACATTTTTATGTGGGATATTTGAAAAAACAGGCATGAAATGATTAAGGCATTTTTTTATAAATAACCTGGAAAGAGTAGACTGTCAAATCCTAAGAATCAACAGTTAAGGGATGAGCTGGCTATGCACAGCAAAGCTCATGTCACCACATGCATAAATTGTAGAGAGCTCATTAATTATCAATTAAAAATAATTTCCCCGGTCTCATCTCCTCCCTTTTAAATTAGATTAATGGTTCAACCATCATATAAAATTTAATATGAATTTGTGCTAGAGGTAAATGAAAAACAAATTTCAACATTACAACAGAGGATTAAGAAAACTTGATACCCTGTGGGTTAGTTAATTTACCTTGCTTCAGTATTCCAGTCAACTGTTAATAACACGTTTCATAATATGTATACTGGGAATAAATGTTCCAGTATGCAGTGATGATATTTACAGTAAATTTTTTTGCACAGCATTAAGGAATGTATATTGCTTGTTAGAGAGGACCTAAATAGTCTCCGGAAGTAAGGCCTATGTGTTAAGGAAGAGAACTGTGAATTTAACATAGCTTCAGTACTCTCTTTAAAGATATGAAATATCTGAAACAGGGTTAAGCAGGAACAAAGTGAATGTTCAGACTATATTAAATTTGATAGTCCCTGAAAGTTTGAAACAGGTACAATGATTGGTAAAGAATTTTAGCACTATAATTGACTCAATTACCTTAGCTAAGGGATCCCTTTGGCTAAGTAATCCTTCCAAAAACTTGAATAGATTCCTTTAGCACAGAAATATTTTGACACTTTAAAAGAAATGTTTACATCAGCACCATTTTTATGCTGTCCTGATGTAAATCTATCTTTTAAAGTGGACGCTGGACACAGTCTTATCCCAATGCTTTCCTGATTCAGGAAGATTGCACCTGTGTGCTTACATTTCAAAGGAATTGACTTCTCCTGAACTGCCCTGGAAATTGAGTATTTTTGGCAGTTATGCTTACTGTAGGATAACAGTACCATTGGCTGAAAAGGAATTAACATTCTTTTGTCATTGTCAATGATCATGAAGATCTTTTATATTTAACAGCAGCTACATTTCCTATCTAGGCAGAAAAACAGTAAAGTGGGAGATGCGAGCAAAAGGCAAAACAAATGAAAATAAAAATAAAAAAAGTGACCCAAATCCAGACGAGTGGCAAAAATCAAAGTCAATAAACAGGCAAGACATGAAAATAATCACAGCAGAAGACAAAAAAGTAAATTCGGTTTTATCTGCAGATCAGATAAGGCTTTATTCAAAAGGCTGACATTTCATCCCATTTGGTGATTAAGGTCATGACCCCGGAAACCACGCCCCTAGCAATGAAGGACGTGACCCTGACTACAGCACACAAAATGTCTTCAATAACTGGAAAACAGTATAAAACCTTAAATTTCAACCTAAATCATGACACTAAATGACAAGATAGAAAAGTGGCAATATGGTCTTTGTTTTTTAGATGATTCAATTATGTTATTTCCTACAAAGTTGGAAATATATCAGTTTCTGGGCCAAATTCTGACTAATGGCGATCCATTCTTGCTTTTTTAGTGCTTAGAGTTGATCAGAATTTGTGGGCTTCTGCTTGTCCACCTGCTTTTTTGAGAATTGACCACAGTTTCTCAATGAAATTAAGATCTGGGGAGTTTCCTGGCCACGGGTCCAAACTTTCAATGTTAGGATCTCAGAGCCACTTCGTTATTACTTTTGCCTTGTGGAATGGTGCTGCATCATGTTAGAAAATACACAGAGCATCACCAAATTGCTCTTGGATTGTTGGAAGAAGTTGCTCTTAGAGGACATTTTGATACCGTTCTTTATTTATGGCAGTGTTCTTGTGCAGAATTGTGAATGGGCCCACTGCCTTAAATGAGAAGCAAACCCACACATGGATTGTCTCAGGATGCTTCACTGTTGGCACAACACAGGACTCATGGTAGTGTTCACCTTTTCTTCTTCCGGACGATCGATTTTCCAGATGTCCCAAACAGTCAGAAGGAGGATTCATCTGAAAAAATAACATTGCACCATTCTTCTGCTGTCCTACCTTTGTACTTCCTGCAGAATTTCAGTCTGTCCTTGATGTTTTTCTTGGAAAGAAATGGCTTCTTTGCTGCCCTTCTTGACACAAGGCCATTGTCCAAAAGTCTTCACCTCACTGTGGATGCAGACACACTCACACCCACCTGCTGCCAATACAGAGCAAGCTCTGCACTGGTGCCATCACAGTTTTGAAGCTGGTGCTTACTGGACACTTTTAGCTGATCGTTTTGTGCCAGGGCTAAAATGAATTAAAACAGCTTTTTGTTGTAAAGTTAACTTTTTATGCTAATAAAGCTCTTTGCAGTGCATTAATATGCATCTGATCACTCTGCACAATAATATAAAAACAATATGAATTGTCATCACAAAAACTGAAGATGCAAATTTTGCAAAACACAACATTGGTGTCACTGTCAAAACTTTTGGCCACTACTGTGTAATTGCTTTTCATATGGGAATAACCCAGAATGGATAGAAAGTTTTGAGTCACAATATTAAAAAAGTGTTCAAGCCTGTGAGGCGTACAGAAGAGCCAAGTCAAAACAACGATTACCTATGGGATTGCTACCTCCAATTCCTTCCCTGCTGGCAGACATTGGATGGAGTTCTTCATGGATTTCTTTACCAATTTGCCACTTTCTAAGGAGTATACTACCATTCTTGTGATGTTAATTGATTTTCTAAGAGTATACAGTTTGTTCATTTCAAGACATTACCTCACATCTAAGGAGATGGTGAATATCTTTATTAAAAAGGTTTTTAAGCTTTATGATCTTCCATAAACCACACTTTTGGACAGAGGTCCTATGTTTGTGTCAAGATTCTGGCAGTTTTCTGCAGTAAAAGTGATAACTTTAGGATAACTGACAGTCTGGGTGTATAAACTACAGTAAGTGTTGGAAAGTAAGTAAGTATGGCATTGATGCATTTTGGTTGCAATGGAAATCCATTTTACCTTTGACTGAGTTTTCCATCACAGCCATTGCTGTCAGATTCTTTTGCACTTCATCAGCTTTTGACATTGTGACCACCCTGGTATTTAAGGACAAACTCCACCTTAGAAGATTATCTGAATTACATTGAAAGGGAAGGCTAAACCTAGCAGAAAAGATATTTCTGCAAAAAGCAATTTAATTAAAAAATCTGTATTCTCAGTTTGAATCATTTAATGACTTTAACTTTAGTTTTGGATTATCTATTTAGATGAATGATACTGCCTTTTTAGTGATCAGAGTCATGCTTGTTTATTCACTTTGATTCTGCTGCATATTAATAAAACTTGCACAGCCTAAATCGCAGTTATTTTATAAACATCTGTAAAGAGTTGCAACAGTTTGCACTTGTACACCCAGCAGCAGATAAAAAGAGGAGCATAGCAACTGCAAATAAAAGAGATATAAAGTAGTGATAAATATAAATGATATAGAAAATTCTATGCAACAGTAATGAACAGTATACAGTGCAAAGATTTAGCATTCAAATTTTATGGTGATAATAGATATAAATTAGTCAATAAGTTAATCAATATACATTTAACTTATCATGATATATTCCTAAACCTGCCTGTCTGAACTTTGATCTTGAAGTGAAATATAACATATCATGAGGAGAGACATTTGCCAGATGCTTTTTTCATGAGATATCTTTTAATAAATCAGCATGTTTGTGGATCTTTTTATTTAGTTAAATCTGCTTTAATGAAATTTTCACCAGTTTACTCTTTGGAAATGTGTTCAAACTGCATGTCAATGCAACTAGAATGACCCATTCAACAGTCCAATTATAAAAGGTGTGAATTCTTTATTTACTTCACTGTTGGTGTAGCTGGTCAGAAGCCATGGACACTCTTGTGTATTTTTAAACAATCATAGCCTCAGGTTTGTGGGTTCAGGTCAGATGTCAGAAATGCCAGGGCTAATGAATCTGAAGAAGCTCATCTATACTGATCAAGGGTGACAGGGTGTGTCCAGCTGAAGATACTAGTGCACAAGAAAATAACAGTTTTAGGATCCATTTAGGTACATTTAGCCGACTATACTTCCTTAGAAGAATGCCGTTCTTCAACATCTGCAATAAGATGCTGCAGATATTCTATCAGATGGTTGTGGCGAGTGCCCTCTTCTACGCGGTGGTGTGCTGGGGAGGCAGTATAAAGAAGAGGGACGTCTCACACCTGGACAAACTGGTGAGGAAGGCAGGCTCTATTGTAGGCACGGAGCTGGACAGTTTGACATCCGTGGCAGAGCGACGGGCACTGAGCAGGCTCCTGTCAATCACAGAGAATCCACTGCATCCACTGAACAGGATCATCTCCAGACAGAGGAGCAGCTTCAGTGACAGACTGAGGAGATCGTTCCTACCCCACACTATGCGACTCTTCAATTCCACCCGGGGGGGTAAACGTTAACATTATACAAGTTATTGTCTGTTATACCTGCATTTTTATCACTCTTTAATTTAATATTGTTTTTTTATCAGTATGCTGCTGCTGGAGTATGTGAATTTCCCCTTTGTATTAATAAAGTATCTATCTATCTATCTATCTATCTATCTATCTATCTATCTATCTATCTAAGATAAAAAGGAACAGGTTAGACAAAGGTGTCTTGTCTATCAAAGTGGTCAGTGCCCATGCATAGCATCAGACAGCTGGACTCATCCTCTGACCTTGATACACAACTTGTAGCACATCTGGGGAGGTCACACTATGCTTGATAATTTAGATAGTTTCTAGTATTTCTAAATATTTCATAGCTTTAGAAGTATCATATCCATTTCCTTGGCACCATTTAGCATAGCTACTAAAATGATTTTCTTGAAGTGCAGTAAGAACTGAACTTTTGAAAAATGGAAAAGTTCTTTAAGACTGTTTGGATAGATGACTTAGGAAATTGTTAAAGTCTTTTTGAGCAACAACTGACTATGCTTGGGGTTTGAAGCTTAAAATTAACCTTATAAGTTGACAGTTTGCAGCAAAAGAAGTATGAAACTTGTGAAGGGTCGTACACTCATAGACAGACATTGCTACATCATTGCATCAAGGCCAACAAACAGAAGGGAGATAAACCAAAGGACACTAACATAAGAACTGTATACAAATAGCCTAAACCAGACAAAGACAAAGAAAGTTTAATTATGCAAAACTGCTACATTGAATTAAACTTGAAATGTGAGACAAACAGTGTGTGGCATCCGGCTGGGAGTGGAGCCAAGCCGGGACGCCCAGGAGGACCGGAGGAGGGCTTGTACCTCCTCCAGACTGCGAGTGGGCGACCGCCCTGGTTGCGTTGGGGGTCACGGGTAGAGGGCTTGGAAGCCCAACCCTGTAGGGACCCGTGGTCACCGCCAGGCGGCGCCCCGGTGCCTGTAGAAGCCTGGAGCCCAGCACTTCCGCCACACTGGGGCGTGTCTGCGGAGGAATGCCGGGAAGCAGCTGGAGCCCATCCGGGGTGTGATATAAGGGGCCGCCTACCTTTATTCAGTGGCGGAAGTCGGATGGAAAAGGACGGAGCTGGAGAGAGGACTGTGAGGCGTGGACTTTGAGGGATCGGTGCTGAGGCACTGGGGGTGCACGTAAAACATTGTAAATAGTGTATATAATAAATGAGTGTGTTGGGTGCAACTATGATGTCCATCTGTCTGTGTCTGGGTCCCATTCCACAAGTGGTAAATTTGTTGCTCTGCCTTCAATAACACTTGTGGTGGCCAGCCGAAATGTTACCCGGCCGGGACGCATCCATAGTGGCAGGACTGGGGTAGAGAGCATGCACAGGGTATACTACCTCCCCCAAGCACTAGATAGCAGCCCCCCTGAGTTGCAGCAGTGCCTTGGATTCCCACAGGGCATCATGGGATTGGGAGTGTGGCACAGCTCTGTTGGTAACCATGGGAACCACCAGAGGGTGCTGCAGGGACTGTGGAGACCAGGGACTGTCCGGCTTCCACCTCACTTGGAAGTACTTTTGGACCCCGCTAATGGGCCAATGGAACTACTCCCGGATGCAGGATTAAAGAAGCCCACTGGCGCTGCTCAAGGGCCAGAGTCAGGGTGGAGAGGATGACACTTGCCAGGAGGAGTGGAGTCAGAGAAAAGAGAGAGAAGAAAAGGGCTGCAGAGTGTGTTGCTTTGTATTTACTGTTCTGTGCTTATTTGTACTTTTGGTACTGTGCTGTGGGAGATGGTTGAAAAGCATTTCCCACGAATAAAAAACACTACTGTGCTGTGAAAGAACTTCTGCAACTGTCTGTGTCAGATACTAGAAGCCGAGCACCCCTGCAGGGCACACACTCTTGTCAGTTCAATCTTCTTTTTGGTATGCTTGTGTTTTGTGAGTATGTCACAGTCCACAAGCTCCTTTATAGACCTTCAAAATTTGTTTGCTTTACTTGAATTCCAGAAACTAATCTGCTACATCATCAATTACACACTTGCTGTTGTTGCTATCAGTGTCTTAGTCAAAGGACTCTGAGAAGAGTCCTTCATATTTGCCACCAGCTCTTTGCTGTGTGTTTGTGTCAAAGCATGTCCTATTAATAGTGTAACATACAACTAGATTATTAAAAATCACTCAGACTGTATTTAGAATTGATTAAGTATAAACTGAGTTCTAAAAGCAGAGCCACATTCTAGACAGCCAATAATGTATTTAATTATTTTAATAATTAACATTTTCCATTTACTTATTCATTTATTCATGATTGAATTTTCCTAACCCACCGGCACCTAACTTAACAGTGTTGGGCAGAAATCAAACCAGACATTAAAAATTTAGATCTCAAAAAAGACAAAACATAATTTAAGAAAGTGGGAGTAAAGACATTGGACACCTTCAAAAATCTATCAACAAAGAGCAAGGATAAGAAAATGTTTAGGCCTACAGTATATGGTGTCTGATGGAACAATTATAATCCAGAGGGTCCCACAATTCATGTTATTTAACAGGCCTTGTACACCAGTTTATATTTGTGTTTGCACATTTTATAGAAATAGCCATTCCCTGCTGTCTTCAAGGCAATTACACTTTGGATGTCTTTGCATAAATGCAGTGTTATATGTTGTTTGTCACGGATTCAATGGCTTGAACTCCACTCAAACATTAACGCTTTCTTCTTAACACTGTCTCTGGAATCAGAAACTCTACACTAGGAACATCTATTTTTATAATCTTCCTGTCTTTATTACTGGGTGCCAAAAGCATCAAGGAAGCCCACTGTCATAGAGTGAAGGGAACTCTCTGGAGGAGTTTTCTCTTCCCTCCTTTGACTGTGTTTCATAGCTGGTGTTAGATGTTATTAATATTCTTGTTTTTTTTTTGTAATTTTTATTTTTTATTAAAGTCTGCGGTGGGCTGGCTCCCTGCCTGGGGTTTGTTTCCTGCCTTACGCCCTGTGTTGGCTAGGATTGGCTCCAGCAGACCCCCGTGACCCTGTAATTAGGATATTTATAGGTTGGATAATGGATGGATTTTTTATTAAAGTTTGGGTACATATCAAGGTACATGTAGTTGTTAAGTCATCCATTTCCACATTGACAGTGATAAGTGTAAAGCTGTCCATTGAGCAGTTTTGTTTCATGGAAATCCCATGATATTAGACTGAACTTGTTAACAACAGAAACTAGTTTAAAGAGAACAAGTACAATATTTTGTAAAGTTGCAGAACCATTTAAACATGGGAATGAAGCAGGAATAGATACTCAGTGCAAAAGGGTCGTCTTTGAATAGATTTTAGTCTGTCATTTTCAGAGCAGTTGATAAAACATTTGTTGTACTTGTCTTGCTGGTGTTGTGCAACAACAACATTAATTTATAATAATAATAATGTTTTATTTATGTAGCACCTTTCATACACTCAAGGACACTTTACAATTCAATAGAAGACAGTAGAAATTACATAAATGAAGAACAGTACTCATTGAAGAGATGTGTTTTTAACAGATGTTTGAAATTAATAATAGACTTTTCCATGCGAAGGCTGAGATGGAGAGAATTCCAAATTTTAGGGGCTATCACTCTGAAAGCTCTGCCACCCATAGTTACCAACCTGTATTTAGGTACAGTGAGTAACTTAGCATCTATCTATCTATCTATCTATCTATCTATCTATCTATCTATCTATCTATCTATCTATCTATCTATCTGATGATCTTAATTCACGAGCAGGAGTGTAAGGAAGCAGCAGCTCAGACAGATAATGAGGGGCTAAACCATGAAGGGCCTTAAAAGAGATAAGGATAATTTTATATTTGATTCTTGAAGAAACCGGTAACCAATGTAATTCATAGAGGACAGGAGTGATGTGAGCTGATTTTTTAGTGTGTGTAAGTAAATGAGCAGCAGAATTCTGAACATATTGTAATCTATTGTTATATTTAGTCGGGAGGCCATAAAACAATGCATTGCAATAGTCAAGATGGGTAGTGATGAACGCGTGAATGAGTGTTTCAGTATCCTTCACACTGAGGAAAGAATGCAGATGAGCAATGCTGCGAAGACGAAAAAAGGCTGTCTGTACTATTGAGCTAATGTGTGGTTGACAAGTAAGAAGCTGATCAAAGATGACACCCAAATTACGGACTGATGCTGAGGGTTGAACCAGGATCCCATCAATGTCAATTTTTAGCCCAAGAAGGGTAGAGAGGACAGATTTGGTGCCAACTAATAAGATCTCTGTTTTATCAGGATTGAGTTGCAAAAAAGTATGTGTCATCCAATGATTTATTTCCTGAATGCAATCAGTCAGTGCAGCAGGTGAAGATGTTGCAGTTTCATCCACGCTTACATAAAGTTGTGTGTCATCGGCATAGCAGTGGAAGCTCAGACCATACCGACGGATAATCTCCCCTAATGGGAGCATAGAGATGTTGAAGAAGATTGGACCGAGAACTGACCCTTGAGGGATACCGTGTGTGAGTGAAGTAGTGGCAGATTTGGATTCCCTAATGAAGACATAATACTGGCGATCACTGAGGTATGATGCGAACCAAGAAAGAGCAGCACCAGAGATACCAATAGCTGAAAGTCGGGACAGTAAAATGTTATGGTTAACTGTATCAAACACTGTGCTCAAGTCAAGAAGAACTAGAATAGTGGCCATCCCAGAATCTGCAGTTATCAGTAAGTCATTGGCTACTTTAAGTAAAGCAGTTTCAGTGCTATGTAGGGCTCTGAATCCAGATTGAAAAGGCTCAAGCAGGTTATGTAAATTTAAATAATCATTGAGTTGAGCAGCAGCAACCTTTTCTAATATCTTAGTCATAAATGGAAGATTAGAAATTGGGCGGTAAAATTTTAGCTGTAAGGGATCTGAGCCAGGTTTTTTTTAAAACAGGGGCTACAGCAGCAGTTTTTAAATCACTTGGAACAACACACATGCAGAAACTACAGTTGATAGAGTAAGAAATGGGGGCAGAAAGTTTGTCAGTGCAAGCCTTAATCAGTAAAGTAGGTGCAGGATCTAGGTGGCAGGTAGATTGATTTAATTTAGATATTACTTCAGCAATATAAGTTGGTGTAGTGGGGTTAAATTTAGATAAATAAACTGTAGATTTAGAAGTATAATCAGTCGACAGAGATGAGGAATGATTAGTAGGGAAACTTTGATATATGGTCATAATTTTTGACTGAAAATAGTCCAAAAATAGGTTACAGTGCTCAACAGAGAAATACAGAGTTTTACCAGCAGGTTGACAAAGTCTGTTAACTGTATTAAAAGGGATCTAGGGCGACAAGTACCACAGCTGTACAGCTAAAAATGCTTCACAAATCATAAACAGTAAAAAGAAAATGTTAAAATGTGCAAAACATAGACATTGGACTTTGGATTTCTGGGTGATTCTAAACTTTTCCCTTCATTTCACACCTGCAGATATCACTGATATTTGACATGTACTTAAGGAAGTAGCCAACTGAGGACCTGTAAGACGTTTCTTTCTTCAACTGCAAGCTCTGATTTTTTTTTAACTCCTGTACAGTTGTGCATTTGGCCCTTTGGCTTTTTTCTCTCCTGGTTTGACCCATTGTGCACTACTCTACTCTCAAGAGTTAAGGGAACACCATTGTATGAAATCCTTCTTTGTAATCTGTTGCATGGAATAACCTTCATTTCGCAACACAACAATTGACTGATGTCTTTTCTTGGGAAAGCTTTTTTTTTGTCCTTTTTTAACCCACACCTGAAATTTAGGAATCACAGTACCTTGCAACAACCAGGGAAAGGATAGAATATCAGTCCATAATGCACATGAGTCGCATGCCTTTGTGTTATTTTAGTTTACCAAAGTGCAAGGCTTAGTGACTTCCACATTTCTCTAACACAATACATTGACTGTTGCACCCTTGTGAACAGTGCTTAATGGTGTCTTTCTTGTCCTTCTATTTGAGCACAATCATTTTGACTTCTTGCCATGGTGAACCACCAGGTATGTCATGGCAGTTCGGTCATAGAGTGCCGTATGCATCAGTGTCACTATCTGTGTCAACGTTTGATGTCCAGTTCACACTGTCATCATTACTGCTTGATATAACAAGTGGTTTATTTTCATTTTGTTCTAAAATTGTCTCTATAGCTTTTCTTTTATATGCCATTATGCTTTTTTTGTTGAACTTCTGCCTCTTTTCATGAATATTGATGAGTTACTATAGAGTGGCAGAACACATAAAAAATTCATAACAATACTTCTTATTATTTGTGCTTAATGCTTCATATCTCACCACAACAAATTAACTTGAGTAGGCCTCAGGAATTTACAAAGAATCTGTAACACGAGAGGCACTCCTGGTTAACACAAAGAAGGTTAAATCTGTATATGTTGTGTTTCAATTTTCACTTTGTATTTCTTTAACATTAGCAGGTGTCTCAAAGCCCCAAACTCTTGACACATCCACAAACACATAAGCCCTGGTAGCAAGAGAACTTTTATTTTAAGAATCACTATCAAACAAGATTTTTTCTCTATGATTAAATACATTACTTTTCTCTTGCTTCTTTCCTTCCTTCCTTCCAGGCAAGAGGGAGTACTTCAGGGGAAATGTTATCTCTAGGAAGCATTTTGGGGTCATAAACCCCCATCAGCACCCTCTAGCAGCACCCAAGGATCACAGCAGGGTTGCCCATTACAACAACAGCTCCCAAGCAGCCCTGTGGGTGTCCAAATGTGAGGACCGCAAGAGTGATGCTGCCACCCAGAGTACTGTGGTAACACATGTTCCTAGTAGGCCGTCTCCCACTGTCTATAGGTTATAATGGCCTTCTGGCCAGGTAAGGAAACCATCCATCCTGGCCAGGATGCCAGCCTGACCTTCTCTTCTATGCCAATAAAACAGCTAAACAACTGGCAATAATTCACCTGGGCTTTTCAATGAATTCCTGATTCCTCTCTCATACTAAAGGCATTCATTTTAGGTTCAATGTTGACTGATTGAGTGAGATTGTGGGCGTCAGATGATCTGGCAGCCCATCCAGAGTTGTTTCCTACTTTGCATGTGATGTTTCTGGGAATGGCTTTGGTGCCTAATGAATCTGTATCTGGATATTCAGTATTGGATGAATAGTGCAGCTTCTGTCTTATGACTGGTGTTAGGAAATGCCTGTCATATGTCAGTCAATATTAGAACAATACGTTTTTAGTACTTTTGTGGCCTCTTTATTGTTTTAGATTGTTAACCTCATGTATATTCTCATCTGTCCATGGTTTGAGAATAATGGGTTTTTGAATAAAGTGGGTTTGAGATTGTTGAGTCATGCTCTATGCTCATACTGTACTCTTTGTTCTCTTACCCCTAAAATAAAACATTAAAAAACTGTTCAGGTGATAAAAATTTCCCTGTTAATATTGTTTTTCAGTTGACATTTTAGCCTTACAGTTGCACTGCAGAATGGTGATTAGCACTGCTGTCTTGTCGCTCCAGTAGACTGAGTGTGAATCTGAGCCTTGACGCTGTCTGTGTGAGATCTGCATACATTCTACTTGTCCTCCCACATCCCAAAGAAGTGCATGTTGGGTTGACTGCTGATGTTAAACTCTTCATTTTAAGTGTTTGCAGAGGTCTGGAGCTCTTTGCAGGTTTCTCTAATATGCCTGAAGCTGTGTAAATGGGTTTAGATTGCCAACTACTGGAGTTATTTTTTTATTTTAGCTGTTGACCACATACATTTAAATGCCTCATATGTAATGATGTTCGTTTTCTTTTGATTCAGGAACATCCATATTTTGTGATGGTGATTTTTAAGTATCTCTCATCTGTACCTATATACGTAAAAGTTAATTTTAGCCAAATTCTTAAAAGCAGTTTTGCAAGTTATCTTTATTAAATTACATATCATACTATTGAGCTTTGCCAAAAGCTATGAACTTATATGTGAAAATGAAATTAAGGTATATTTTGATAACTCATTATCTTCCATTTAATGGTTTCTGTTATGATTATTCCCATCCCATATATTCATCACACCTTCTGAGATCATTTCAATTTATTGTTGAGCATGTGAAATAACTCATGGAGAGAGCAGTGGTTCTCATTGCTGCTTCATGGATCCAGCATCCTTCATTTGAATCCCATGGACAGTTGTTGTCTCTGTGAGTTTTCCTTCCATAAGATTTGTCTACAATAGAGAAATCTTACTGGACACAGTTGTGAAGAGCCAAAGAACCAAAAGGCTAATAAAGAACTTTCAGAACTTTCCTAATTAGCTGTGTCAATGTATCTTGAGGTGTGATGTGCATGTAATGCTCTAATTTGATTTATATTTTTAATTTCAAATATGAATTTCGATTTTGAACAAACCTATCTACAGTAGGGCTGTCAAATTAACCAAACATTAAGGTTCAAACACTTGTATTAAAAATAATTATTTCATCAAATATTTTCAAACATACTTTAAATATTCTGAGTGCTGCATATACATTTGTACCATATGTGCTTTGTTTATATTCTTATTGTTATTTTTTGGTTTGAATCATTCACTGTTGCTTAAAACTGCAGCTTTCAAAAAATGTGACACTTAAAAACATCCTTTCATTAAAACAGGGTTATCAGTGCACAAATAAAAAAAAAAAGTGATTACTTAAACAAGTCAAATGTAATTAAAAAAAGGACATGTAGCCAGTGAACAACACATTATCTCTTCAGGATCCTACCCATCTTGACACTTTGCAGACCAGGATGCCAATTTAGTGCTTCAGACAGGAGCGGACATTTAATGAATAACAAACGGGTCTAAACTCATTTTCTGTTTTTTCTCCTTTATATCCATCCTTCCAATATCCAACCCACTATATCCTAACTACAAGGTCACAGGGCTAGAGCCAATCCCAGTCAACACAGGGTGCAAGGCAGAAAACAAACCCCGGGCAGGGTGCCAGCCCACCGCAGGGTGTGCACACACACACACACCAGGGATAATTTAGAATCGCCAATGCACCTAACCTGCATGTCTTTAGACTGTGGGAGGAAACCAGAGTACCCGGAGGAAACCCACGCAGGCACGGGGAGAACGTGCAAACTCCTAACTGCAAGGCAACAGCGCTACCATTGCGCCAGCATGACGCCCCTCCTTTATATTTACACCAAAAAGAAATAAAGGTGAAGCTTAGTATTTCTTCTTCATTGTATGTCAAGCTAGCATTTGGCTAAGATGCAGATTGTGTTATTGGCTAAGATTGCCACATAAGCATTACTGACATTGAAAAAGCTCTTTAAAATTGTGACTTTAAAGCCGTTATAATAAAAAAGGAATGTCAGAAAGGCAGAAAGTTTACAAATGCATCATGAAGAAATGCAAGTGAACCTGCATCAGATTTGACCTAACATCCAAGAAATTGGTAAAACTCACTAGTCATATCCAAGTCAATAAATGCAGAGCATCTTTAAATGTAAAAACAAAATATCTACTACTTCTAATATCTATCTACCTTGTAATAAAGGACAAAACAAGATGAAAAAGAGTTGAGGTGCCAAAGCAATCCTCGTATATTAAAGTTGGCGAAATGAAATAAACGTGAGGTCTTCTTCTAGCACGAGTCAAAGAGGAGCTTTGGAGTTATTTCCCATTTACATGTGTATGAAAATAAACATAAGCCTATTATGTGGGTAGGGGTTACAGCAGAAATTTGGTTCACCATGGGGTACAAGTCACCATAAGAAAAGTTTGTAAAGTACTGGTTTAGTCGTTTATCTCAGGCATGGCAGACAAAAGCTGTCTTTACAGTGTATGTAATTTCTGTTATTGTTCTTGTCATTGATAAGTGGAGTCAGGACTGTTTTGTAGGTGCTCACATTTCCCCTTCTGTTGTGGGGTCCTGTGATAAAATTCAACAGTTCGCACAAACATTAAAACAAACTGTAAAATGATACCCTTTACCCAATAATTGTATTATCCCTGCTATTTCTTGTAATTGCAGTTATCCGCTTGGTTCCTCTGAAGTGCTTGGGTTTGAGGGCCTGAATGAGGTCCATGGGTGACAAACTCTGCCACTCTGGAGCTGCTTTTAGGAATATTAGCTTCACTGTGGAGCGCAAAAAATGTTCAGAAATAAAAGCGTCTGCCATTTTCAGTGAATGAAAATCTGTCAAACAGTTTTTAATTCTATTAGTATTACTTTTTGCTTTATTTTTTCATTAAGATAAATTACAAACTAAATTTTATAGAAGATGAATTGAAATCATTACTGATAAGTGTGTTAATTGACCAGCTGAAGGATATTTTAAACAAACACTAAAAGAAGTGTAATAAACAGAAACAGAATTCATATGTATAATACAGTAATGTGAGTTTCATGGTAATTCTATCAATCAACATGAGTATATTGTTTGCAATTCAGTGTATTACTTTATTATAAGACAGATAAGTCGGCCTTTTACCTTTCAGTTTGTCAACACTTTATTAGAGAGATCCATGAACTTAAGTTAAAAGACAAAACAAATCAGGCCCGCAGATGACTGACACAGTTAAAAAAAATCCACTTAACAGTGTAATTCACAATTTTAGTAATTAAATTCTTCACCTTTATTAGCTACGGTGACTGCAGATTATGTCACATATAAGGTTGATTGGTCTTGTGTGAAAACATGCAGTGGCTCATTTTTCAAAAGTTCAGTCTTCAATCTAACACCACTGAGCAAATTAAGACATCAGTCAGATAGGCAGAGCTTCGTGACTGAAGTGAGATTAAGTTTACACCCATGAAGGAAAACCTGCCGGTTTATTTGGCATCTTGACCACCCCCTGAACTCCTTCTCACCTCCCTAAAAACACTCATTTTAGATAAATTGCCAATGTCTGTGCTCGTCATGTATATTATGTTGTATATTGTTTGATTTGCCTGGATGTTTACATTTCAAACAGGCTTTTTCTGCAGCACATATACTGTAGTACAAATTGATAACTTTTATTTTTATTTTAATGTGAGCTAAATCAAAGTGTAAATATACCCTAAGTACTGGAAATAATCAGATAAGTTTTAGCCTAACTATTTAAAACATAAATCACAGTGGCATACTGGTTATTGATTATATTTGTGGCATCCTAGAGGAGGAACCAACCCTGGGTCGGACATTAGAGGGCCCACTTACACACACACACACACACACACACACACACACTAGGCTGATGTAGAGTTGTCAGTTAACTGGACAGATGCGGTACACAAGCATTATTGATGTCAGGGAAACACCAAAGAAGAAAATCCACACAAACTGTGACCGGACAAGGATTTCAACTAAGGACTTTTCAAATGTTACGCAATATCGATAATCACTGAGACACCTGGGTGAAGCAGCAGTTTAAAATAATTAGTAAAAAGAATTGTTTAGTAAAGGCTGTGTGTTTGCTTTTGTGTTATTTTGTTCCATCATAACACAGGCAGTGTTCAGTTTGTGTACCCCTTGGGAAAGCACCAGTGGCATAAAGTACTCAGAAAATATGCAATAACTTTGTACAAAAATCATAAAGGTAATGAAATCCAAAGGGAGTGCTTGAGCTTGAGTCTGGACACGAGTAAAGGAGCAAAAATAGCAGTGGATGGTGACAGGAAGCACTTCATGGGACAGTCAGCATGGAGGCAGACACTGTCAGCTAGATTGGTCACTGCCTTGGAAAAGCCACCATGGACAGGCTTAGTTGTTTTATTTTGCTCTCATATTCATGCCATGTTAATAAAAAGGCCTGATGTCTGGACCTGAAAGTGAAAACCCTTGGCAGGAACCTGTGATATTAAATCAGTGAACCATTCTAGAGTGTCCATCTCTTCTCTCTTTTAAAGCTTAAATGGAGTCTCAGGGTGAGCTCGAGAAAAAACAGTTCTTGGGTCATGGCTGAGTTTTATTTTAATTTGTGCTTTTATTTTCTCCTGTTCTCAGTTTTCCAAAATTCTGACATCCTGACTAAGAGTCATATAATCAAATAAAACTGGGGAGAGCATTCAGTTCTAGGTGTGTGTGTTTTAATCATCTAACCCCTAATCTTGTATTTTTTTCAGAATGGGAGATAATTTGTAAAGCAGCTGGTGAGTACTTGTGTTTTAAGTTATAAAATGCAAAAAACTGTAATTAATCATCAAAGTTGAAAAACCCAAGTGAGCAAAGCCCAGAATTTATATGTGAGTACATCTTGTGTGGCTTCTCTGTCTGTTTAGTTATTTCGTACACTTGTTCTGTGACTGCCACACAAAGCATATACTGAATGAGCTCAGGGGGTCAGCATCTGTCAAATGTGTTGTTCAAAGGAGTTACAATTCTGAACAAACTTTATTACAATAATAACTTCAGTCTCCATGACCATGGGGCAAGATTTCTTTCAAAAGTATCCATCTGCCCAGACAATTGTAGGATTCATCACCTTGTGATTGTCCATTAGTTGCTACTGACCCTTCCATTTCCATCTCTCTCTTCAGCTCGTGTGACTCTGGACCCTGAAACTGCACACCCCCGCCTTGTCGTGTCTGCAGATGGTCGCTGTGTACAAAATCAACATAAAGATCAGAACGTCCCTGACACTCCACTCAGGTTTGACACCTGGTACTTTGTCCTGGGGAGGGAGAGTTTCACCTCAGGACGGCACTACTGGGAGGTGGATGTGAAGGAGATGAGTGACTGGCATTTGGGTGTCGTCAGTGAGTCTGCACAGAGGAAAGGACGAGTGAGTCTGAAACCTCAGTCAGGATACTGGATTGTGAGGCTGCCTAGTGATGAGCTGACTGCACTGACTGACCCTGAGACCCCACTGCGACTGAGAGCGATACCCCAGAAGGTGGGCATGTACCTGGATTGTGATGAGGGGCGCCTCTCATTTTACAGTGTTGAGGACCGCTGGCACATCTACACCTTCAATGGAGACGTCACTGGGAAACTGTACCCGCTGTTTGAACCTGGAATTGATGGAGAAGAACTTGAGATTCTCCAACCTAGAGATGAAACAAACCACACTCACCAGCACAAGGAAGTGGCCTAATTGTGCTTGAGATTATTTTCTAAATTGAACTGCTTCAAATTGTACACTTACAATTCTTGTAGATTAGTTATTTTTTTCAACATTTTCCATGAAAATTAAAACGTTAAGGTGTTTTGAAAGGTTAACAGTGATATTTCTGGTGCTGACACTATTAAATAAACACTGTGAACTTTTAATTATTTGTTCTGTGCTCAAATTTTAGATATTTGTGGTTGAAAAGTGACTTTTGGAACTGTAGGCTAAAGGTGAGAACCAGATATGTGACAGGAGAAAACTTACAGTCCACCCAGGATCTGTGGAAAATTTGATATAGAATGCAACATAAGGTTTTATACAATAAGGCCAAAATAATTACCTTGAACTTGTGGCTCAGGTGCTAGTGCCAAATATCTTATAGCTCTAAGATCTTGGTTTCAATTTCTGGTTCTGATATTTGCTTAGTGGAGTTTGTATGTTCTCCTGGGGTTAATTTCACTTTTTTTCTCTTACTTCCTAAATAAATGGCCTTATTATGTTGATTGAGCACTCTGATTGGGTCCATTGTGAGTGTAAGTGAGCTCTGCAGCAGAAGGGTGTGCCATCCACAGCTGGTTCCTGTCCTCTGCCTGCTACTACTGATGTACAGAACCATGTAATGAATGCATGGTGTCACAAACTCCACTCTGAGTCATAGTAAGGTTTGGGGCAGCCACCCGTATATTTGGTATCCTGACTGCAAAGTTTTGAAAATTTAAACAGCACTGATGTGCACAAAACCGAGTACAAAACAGAACTGAGGGAATAGGGAAAAGGTGGAGGCTTTTAAAGGGGGAAACAGGAAGTGAGGTCAAAGGTGTTGGGCTCACAAGGGTCTTCAGCCATAGGTTTGAGTCCGAATGTGACATCACAGGGGCCGGACCCAGCAAGGTCTTCTTCCATAGGCTCGGACCAGCAAGTGACATCAAGAGGACCAGGTGGAATCTCCCATGAATGGTCTGCAGGAAAGGGAGACAAAGAGTCAGTGCAGTCTGCCACATCCTGGTCTGATTCATAACTGCCCTTACTCAAGCCCTTTAGCTGCCTCTCATGCGCACGTGTGTGACAATGGATAATGTCACTGCACTGCAGGGAACACAAGGTAAGCCACTAACACCTGCCTTTTAAAACATCTCAGGCCTGTTCAGAACAGCGAGAAATCAAATTCTGAAGCTCCTCTTACTCTGGGCAAACCACAGAGCAATGGCTGGCTGTGCTAAAATCTGGGGCTAAGATCCTTAGGCACTGTCTGCCAAAGACAGACACGTCTACTTGGTGGGCAAGACTATTAGAATATACTGTACCTGAGAAAAAAGAAGCAAAAAAGTAAAACAGTCACATTGAAATAATCCAATCATTATTTTTTAACATCTTTCCCTATTTTTAGGAGGCTGCTTGGTACACTTGGCATAGTGCAAACAACGTGAAATACAATAACAGTCAATCATAGAGCACACACACACACAAACATACAAACAAACACACATAAGATTCACACACCTGCTTAATCCAACTGCAGAGCAAACCCTACCCGGGCAGCACTGTGACCAAGGTAAGGATCAGCTCTGAAGAGGGTGCCAGTTAATCACAGGACTGTATATGTGCAGATGTTAGCTCTGCTGTTTGAAAGATTTGGAGTCCTACTTTTGAACTCTGTTTCTAGTTATTGTCCACGTTGATTTTTCACACATGGGCTTTCTTCCCACACCCACAAAAACATGCATTTTAGGTTAACTTGCAATTCCAGTTTGGCCCCTCTGTTACAGTACGTCTGTATGAGTGGCCTTTATGATGGCGCTGCACCATGTTTGAGGCCTTTTGTTGGATTCTTGGTCCACTATACCATTAATATTGCCCATTAAGCTTTTTACGCATCTGATTAATATTATTTATAGTAATATTTAAAGCTTCTCCTCCAGAAGGTCCAAGACACCTTCTCCAGAACACTCTCACTCTGCTCACTCTTACTCACACTACTGGCATCATTTATCATTACTCTCTTCCATAGGCCTCAAACATAAGAATATGTGCCCTTGAGACTTTTCCAGTAACTGAGTTTGATATCTGCAGGGCACATACTTGGGCAGCTGTTTTTTAAAGTTCTGTGTTCACCATGCAACAGTCTCTTGATAAGATCTGATGGAAAAAAAACTGAATTAATTTGGTACCAGGTCAAAGAAGAAGCTGTCACAAAATGCTTACTGATGTCTGGGGGTCCTCATTCTAAATTTGTGCAAATTTTCACTCTGAGCTTTTGTATTTACCAAACATCATGGCCAACTAAACAATCTTGAAAATACTTGGAGGAAAAAGAGCTGTAGACCACCAAAGGAAAGAGAGGCCTCAGAAGGGGAAACACACTGTTGACCTTTAACTGTCTGACTTTAGCCTTTCATATTCATCAAAATGAAATCATTTTCTTTAATTCCGTGAAAAAACCTGCATCAATGGCTCACTAAACTTGTTCATTAATTACTTCGAGTAACAGCCAGAGGTGGGGTGAGTTGTCAAAACCAGCATTCAAGTAAAAGTACTGTCAAAGCAAAAAATATGATTACTGTAAAAGTACTTATCAAAAAAAAAAACAAATTAAGGAAAATAAATAAACACAAAAAAGTACTAAAGTACTTAGAATGCTTTGATTTAATTTGGTTTTATGCATTTTACAGAAATCAACTTGTTTTTAAACTGCTTAGTTTAAACAGCTCAGTTTTGTGCAACAAAAACACGACCTTCTGCATTAAAGACCAACAAACTGTGAAGTGTTGTTTTTAACACACAGACCTCACCAAATACTGACTTAAATAAGTGATAGCCGTGTATTCAGTGCTCACTGCACATTACATAATAGTAATAATTACTCATTTAGGACATCAAAATCAAATAGTTGCTATCATCAACTTGAAACTTCACATATTTTGTTTATCTCAACTAGCAGTATTATAGTGATGTGCAGGGCTAATGCTGATGCTCAAGTGCTACTCCAAAAACAAAGTGAAATTCCCTCCTCTTTTTGTAACACTTACTGCAGCCATGGGTGGAGTTTGACATTTAGGCTGGGTGGGGCCAGATGAAACATAAAAAATAATTGAATTTACAACCATACTGGGTGGCGTGGTGGGTAGCGCTGCTGCCTCGCAGTTAGGAGATCTGGGTTCTCTTCCTGGGTCCTCCCTGCATGGAGTTTGCATGTTCTCCCCGTGTCTGTGTGGGTTTCCTACCACAGTCCAAAGACATGCAGGTTAGGTGCAATGGCGATCCTAAATTGTCCCTAGTGTGTGCTTGGTGTGTGTGTGTGTGTGTCCTGCGGTCGGTTGGCGCTCTGCCTGGGATTGGTTACTGCCTTGTGCCATGTGTTGGCTGGGATTGGCTCCAGCAGAACCCCCTGACCCTGTGTTTAGGATATAGCGGGTTGAAGAATGACAGACTGACAACCATACTGCTATATATTTACATCATGTCAAATATGAAAACTGATTCGTAATATAAAGTTACAATGTAAACTAAATTTTACATATATTAACATATACACAACTTTGAAATTAAAAAAAGTACACAAGTACAGTTAGCAATCTTTATTTGACAGAAAATATATTTATTTTAGTTTGTTTATTGTAAGTGTGGCACAGTAAGTATAGTATTTTCTTATTTTTTTTAAACAAGCTCGAAAATGTACACAAGGTGTAAATTTTGGGCTCATTCTGAGACTGAGTTAACTATTTTAAAAGTCAAGTTTTTAATCATTAATGTTCTTCATCAAAGAGACGTTTTTATTTATTAAATATTTTGACAGAATGGTATGTGTGACAGATGACATAGGTCTGCTCAGTCCGCCACACAGCTGTATGTACAGTCAACATGTTCAGATGCAAGTGTATGACTCTCTGGCCATTTCAACAGCTTGGATTTGGTAATGAGGATCAGTGTGCTGATGGGAGTTTCTATCTGATATGTAAATGAAATAAATATACAAAAAAAAAAAAACATATACAAGGTGAAGTGACACTCACAGGTAAATATGAAACAGTAAACTAATCTGTAATTGAAGTCATACAGAATTTTTTTTCTGTATTTAAGGATAGGAGACGTGCAATGAGAGGATTGATTCAATTATCACATTTCTCTATTATTAACATATTTACATTAGCTCAAACTGTGGCTTTAAAAATACTTTTGAGGAAAAGTAGACTTTATTGACGATATAGTTCAGTAACATAGTACATCTATTTCTGCTCACCCCTTAAACTCTACTTAAGGGTGGAATTTTTTTTCACCATTCATTTTTATTCTAAATTCTAACTGAATTCAGAGCCAAAGATGTTCACTTGAGAAACCTGGCAAATCTTTTGCACTTTCAGAAGAACACATCAGTGTATATTTGAGTATCTCTTTTCTTACGTTTGGTCAAAGTGGTGACTTGCTGGCCAGACATCTGTGACTGATAACTAATTAGAGCCAACGTAATCCACAAAATAGGGTGACAGAAAGTGATGAGGCTTCACTATTGGCTATTAACACTAGAAGAGAAAACTGACAGCTGAAGAGGACCAATGAAATCCACAAAATAAAGTAAATGATAGTGAGATTGTAAGAAGATATCTCTAGATTTATATAGAAGAAGAGACTTGAGGAAATGAATACATCAAATTTGAAAAATAAAAATATAATGTATGGTAAAGAGTGTGACAGCAATGTACTGGAGTATAAATACTTCTTTTTTGTTTTCAAATTTACTTGAGTAAAGTAAAAAGTTTTGATGCCAAAAACTACTCTGAAAAATGTATTTTTTTCAGAACAATACTTAAGGATAAATAATGAAATATACTCAACGTGCTACTACCCACCTCTGATAGCATGTGGTTTTATTCCCAGACCTAACCCCTCTAAGTCTCACCTTTTCAGATGCAACGTGGCCAAACAAAAACAAAAGTTTATGTGTGCAATACTGTAATGTATAACCTAACACTGTGCACTTAATAATTTCCACTTTGTGATCAAAGTATGCAGCAGCAAATTACAATAGATAGTAATTTACAAAGTCATTGCCTGGGACAGTTAGAGTATTGCCAGACACCATATCTGAGTATTACGGTGAGTGGAGAAAACAATCAGGAGAAGACTAAATGAGCTTAGAGTCATCTTAAGAGAGAAACGAGAAAGAAGTTCAATAATTAAAACACTGGGAACTACTTGTCTGAAAGCTAACTATTGTTATGTTTTAGAGAATTTTATCCAACTGAGGGATAAAGTCTAATGACACCACAGCCATACTTTACTGTCCTGTCCAGAGACATCACAAAGGTGACAATGGTAGTCACATGACAGCTCCTATTGCTTTGTATAAACAAAGTAAGTTAAAACAATAAGAAACACTCAAAACAGATTCTGCACAGTATGCAAGAATAAAATAATTTAAAAAATATATATAAATAACATTAATTACACCATCTTCCTACTCCTTAAGCGCATATTCCAGAAATTACCTCTCGAGGGAAATTGGCGATGAAATTTTGTCAACTAATGAAGGGCATGCATGACCTGCTCGATCTTCAGGACCAAGATCTTCCTATTCCACCAGGGATTCAACTCTGAAATTCTATTTCTGGAATCTAAATTTTACTAATTTCAAATTCTTGATGGCCCTCAAACACAACTGGAGGAGGAGGGTTAGAAGTAAAAGGAAAATGACATAAATGTACCGGTTTAAAGAATGATACATAAAACAAAGAGTGCGTTTTGAAGTAAGTAACCAATATCACCTGTTTCAGTACAATGTAGGGAGCAATGTATTTCAGACTAAGTTAATGGGATGGCAACCTCAAGCAGATGTCCTGATTTATGAGCCACACTTTTTGACCAATGTTAAAATTGGGATGACTGCGTCTTCTTCAAGCTGCTGAAGACTTACTTGGGTGAAGCTTCTACTGTCAAAACCTACTTCTGCATTTTACTCCAATTGTTCTCTAAAGTAGACAAAAAGTCTGAAAGGGCTGAAATCGATAAAGAGGCTACACTAAATCTTAAAACCAGTGGAATAAAACCATACTGACACTTGAAACGTTTTGAATGAGTAAATGAATAAATCTTTAAGTGAAAATTCAACAAAGGACAGAATATCAAACTAATCCAACAGAGGAGAATTCACGGTGCGCCTCAAGACCTTTTTCAAGTCTTGATTCACTCTCTCAGAGAAACAGGTGAACTACAGATGATGACAGAAATGAATTTAACTTTAATGCCTTTCCTTTCACAAAACCCTTTTCAAAATATGGAGATAAACAGAGGACCCCAATCAGAAAGAACAGATTTAGGCCCCCCATTAAGTTTAAAATAATGATGAATAAAAATTTCAACCAGAGATTTCACAGTTGAGAGACTTCAATGGTATAAAATGTAGGTTTTTTCAAACAGCAGTCCAGTGACCAGAATAACCATATGCCAGTTAAATGGTGCATTATCTGTGATAACATCAACAGAGATGTCTTCCCAAGGATATGTTGGTGGTTCATTGGACTGGAAAAGCCCTAATCTAGCCACCGATTGAGACTTAGCCCTATTATAACTATGGCAAGCTTTAACAAGATCAGCACTTTCTTTACCCATGCCACCAGAAATAGCGACACAAAAATTCAAGAAACATAGAAATCTCTGAATGACCCAAGAATGGTGAGGAATGTTCCCATTCCAATATTTCTCCAACAACTAATTAGGAACAGACAGTTTACCCTCCAGGGTGTCACAAAGAAGTGTATTCGAACAAGCTGAAAGAAAACAAAACAGTAAAAAATCAGGAACTTCCATAATCAGGATACACAAAAACTGACAAGACAGAATGATCAGTTCAGGTCCTGAATCAGTATTTTCAGGCTCAAACATACTAGTCAAAGCATCTGCCTTTATATTATGGCCACCAGAGGACAGGTGATTAAGGAATTAAAACAAATGAGAAACAAAGACCAATGGGCTTGTCTAGCAATCAAACAATTGACAGATTTCAAATAAGTTAAGTTTTTGTGATTAGTGAACATGGTAAATTGCTGCCCCTCCAGCCAATGATGCCACTATTCTAGATACAATTTAAATGACAGCATTTCATGATCCCCCATATCACAGAAAACATTTTAGAGGAATAATGACAAGAGTACAGTTTATAAGAATCTGGAAAATGCTGAGATAACAAAGCCTCTACACCAACACTTGACACGTCTACTTCAACCTGAAAGAGTATCGCAGGGTCAGGGTGATGTATAGTAAGGGTAGAAGTAAACTTGACCTTAAAGGCATCAAAAGCCTGTTAAGCCCCTGGTGTTCAAAAATACTTCTGTCTTTCTTTGTAGGGGATGTAACAGGAGCAATTAAAAGAAATTAAATCTTTAAGAAATCTATCGGTAGAAATCAGTAAATGTTGGACTTGCTTTTAACTCCCTGCAAGTTTCTAATTCAGAATAGTGGAAGCCTTGTGTGGGTCCGTTGGAATACCAGGACAAATAATTTGATATCCGAAAAAAAAGACAGGAGCTCTATAAAATTCACTTCTCATGTTTAGCAAACAAATTATTAGCCATAAAATAAAAAGGCAGAATTTCCTTTACTTCCTTATGGAAGTTGTAGCCAGAACACAATTTTTACTGCTCAAGTGTACATGGTGTACATGGTGTGATATATGGCTGGCCGTTCATTCTGGCCAATACCCCCACGCTGCCAGGTGGAGCCCTCCCTGCAGCATGGAGGTGCCCCAAATGCCAGCAGGGCATCATGGACATTGGAGTGTTTATTCACAACCCTGCTGGATACCATGGGGGCCACTACAGGACCAGCCAAAGATGGTCGCCGGTCCTCTGAAAAAAACTCCAATTCCCAGCAGCCTCCACGAGACCCATCAGAGCACGTGCCGACAGCGGATGTGCTCATTGGCTCCTGGCCGTAAAGTAAGCAGAAGGAGGAAGAAAGCCTTCCTCCGGCCGAATTAATTAACTGTTTAGACATGCAAGAACTCGACAAACTGAGTACTGTGATATATGGCCGGCCGTACATCCCGGCCAATACCCCCACACCGCCAGGTGGAGCCCTCCCTGCAGCATGGATGTGCCCCGAATGCCAGCAGGGCATCATGGACATTGGAGTGTTTACTCACAACCTTGCTGGAGACCGCTAGAGGATGCTGCAGGGAGGAACAAAGAGTATTTTTCTTTCACCCTGGAATGATTAATAGGTTGGAGCAGGTACCCAAAGTATTTACTCTGCTGGATGAAGTGGAATCAACTACCTGGTTGGCAGCGATTCTCAAGATACTTCCCATCTGTTCTACAGCTTTCTTGGGAGCACAGTTAGGGTCTGAGGAATCGAGAGCCCTGGAGCCTCACGTTTATAATGTGCTTACAGTCAGAAATGTGTTTATGCCATTTCTTATTCAAAAGTTTTTTTAAAAAACACAAACTTGCCATGAAAAACAGCTTAATGTTACAGGAACTTTCAACCATCCATAAGTTCTATGCAAAGTTTTTTTGGTGTTGATATTTTAGTGACTCCAGATAGCAGGACAATGAAGTGAACAGAACATCTTGTTTCATTGTGCATTTCAATGATGTGTCAGTCCCATTGTGGTGCTCTTAAACTACTTATACCACATAATTGACATGGTGTCTCAGAATAGTTGTCTTCAACATTTGTAATAACGCCTAATGCATCAGCTTAGTATTAATTGCTCTAGTGTGTAGCTCTTCTATTTTATCTATAAAAGGGAGTGCTGTGTGTTGTAGGGCATAACTGGCAATGGCAGCAATTAGCACTTTTGGAGGATATTACCAATGGCAGGCTATGTGAGGAGAAAGTTGCATGGACTGCAATGATTTTATGGGTCATGATGATGACTCCTTTATAAGCTGAGTTAGACTTAATAGAGCCATCCTCTAAGGATTTTTGCAAAGAATTTGACATCTGAATAAATAAATATATGTACTATATATATATATATATATATATATATATACACACCATCTTAAGGGTTGTCTGTCGGTCATGCAAAAATTTGTTCACACTTGGCCTTGAATGTTAATCTTGGTTTCAATCAACAGCTTGTACCGTCAAACAGGCATGACTCATGAATTTTATGTCCAGCTTACAACAGCACAAAAACTTTGGCTTAGAGTCTCTGTTAAGGTCACTGAAGATGCAACGGCGCACATCGCATGACAGAAAATGAATGACAGCTTGTGGACAACACAGCTGGCATGAAAACTATGAGGACACTTCATGTGTGGCATGGACACAGATAGATTCACATGCATGCAAACAACTCCATGAAACACATTGTGCCAGCCACTTTGGCAAATGCATGGTGAAGCACCTCAATGTCAAGACAACCTACACAGGTAAACACCGCTGACAGTGAAGCACATTCAACATGCCACTGACATGCATGTCGCCTACAGGACAGACAATGTACTGTAGCTGCGAAAATACAGTACACCATTCACTACCTACTCAAACTTATTTCTGCTCACTGAAATTAGTCAAACACACCTTTTGACTGCAAAGAACAATACAGTCCTCGATCTCGGCTCAGCATCAAATATGAGATGGCGAGACACTCCTGCCCATACAAAAAGAAAGCACAGCATGAACTTGCACAAGAAGTGCAAGAATATATGCTTTATAACACATTCACTGTATCAACCACAGACAGACATCCTCCAGCTTAGAGAGGTTACAAATATTATCCTCACTGTGTG
>JANRMT010062852.1:40270944-40282062 GCA_026402145.1 Polypterus bichir lapradei | reverse complement strand
ATTGTTATTTTGATTTTTATACAGTTTTATATTTCTTCATTAATTCTGATTTCACTTGAAAATTATATTTAGTTTTAGTTAGCCTTCACAATATACTTTTAATTTTGGTTTAGCTTTTTTTCAGAAATATATTTTTATTTTATTTTATATATATTAGTTTCTTTTTTAGTAGTTATAATAATGGTAAAGTTAAAAGGATATTACCAAATACAAACAACTTTATAAGATGCCTTTTTTTGATCATTTGTGCTAAAAGAACTTTTTCATGCAAGTTAATAATTGCAAATAATTAAAATAAAATAAAAATGGAAGTACATAGGCAGATTTAGTTTTTCCTTAGTATGCACACTCTCCACACTTTTATCAAGCTACTAATAAACTAATTGTGCGAGATGTGTATGCCTTCATTGCCAGATGACCTTTCCAACGTACAAGAAATTCATTAATATCATCACATTGTCAAATGTATAAATTTGAGTGAATCTATCAGTGTGCCAACGAACAGCTTTATTTTTAAGAAGGGTTTCTTACTTTTGTGCAAAATGACAGATAAGATGTCAACAAAATGCAGAAAACTGAGTATTAAGATGACGAGTTTTTCACTTCTGATCTGATGTCCAAGTAAAGGTTCTATTGACCAGTACATTTCAACTTCAGGCTTTTCAGGCCTTGTAGTGCAAAGAAAACCAGCAGTTCATCATAACGGACCTCAGACCCCATGTGCACCCTGTAATTTGGCTTTCGTGTGTGCTGCTGTATCAGTTGCTGTACATGTCTGTTGAGCTCAGACACATTTTCATGTTGTCACTTATAAATAGGATGAAATTTTTTAAGGGATTACCTGTATCTAAAACATCTGTCTTGTACTAGCAGTGGAAGGGTTCTCTCTGTTTCAGTAGTAAATGTGTAAAGAGGACTGCATCGACCATTCTAATCACAAGAATGTTTCTTTGAAAAAATAGTAATTTTAGGCTCTCTGTAGCTGCTGGGACTTATGCTGTGGCCCAGTTTAGCCCATGCTCAAGTCTGATAAAAACTGAAAACTCTTTTGTAATTTATTATTTTATTTCGTTAGTCTTTCAAGCAACTGTGGCAATTTTGTACAGATTTATTTGTTTAGCCTGGTTTTATTAATTATCTTATTTCAGTTTACAGTTTTTAAATTAATAATTTTAACTTTTGCTTACAATAATAATCTTGGTTGGGAATCCCTGACAAAGGTGCAACACTCTGTGATTGTAATTATGTATGTTTTCTGGAATTTAGAAGATTCAGAAGAATTTGCTTACATGTAGGCAGTTGCCATCAATTATTTATCAAAGTTTAGACAATATTTTAGGAAAACTGAACTGCTTACCATTTGTGAATTTCATAAGTCTTCAGTTATTTTTCTGGCAAATGAAATTATACAATAACAGTTACAAATGGACCAAACTAAAGTGATGGCAAATCAGGACTTGAAACTGCCTATCTCAGTTAAACAAGAACAGGGATTTTTTGGGTTTTGCCAGTTATTGCAGAAAATTCATAAAGAATTTTGCTTTCGTTACTAGTGTGAATCTGGTGAGTGTTTTTTTCAGCAGTTGAGTTTCACCCAACAAAATCAAAAAGATGGCTAGAGAAGGCAATATTAAATGCAACGCAGGAAAGTATTTGGTAAAGGTTGATGCTAGTTAGGAACTCATTCAATGGAGTTGCTTTGCCATGCATAAATATGTAAATCTTTGAATAATGAACAAATAAGGTTGCTTATGTGGAACACAATTAGAGAAAGGTTCAACATTTTACAATTGACTTAATCGTCGTGACAACACCTTAATGAGAATTTCAAGGTAGCTTACTGGAGGTCACCATTTCTGTGTTATGTTGCTCCAAAACATTTGGGAGATGGGCATCATTCCAGCTGACTGAAAAACGGGACTTGTTGTCCCTATCTGGAAAGAGAAAGGTGATTGCCTGGATTGCAGCAACTACAGAGGGATAACAGTGCTCTTGGTGTTGGGTAGGGTCATCCTTAATAGGATCCATGGTCACTTGTTCACATACCAGTGACCGAAGCAGTCTGGTTTTACATGTAAAAATTCTACTATTGACCACATCCATCCAGTAGATGGATTTGGAGAGCATGGGGGGATCATGAGGTCAATAGAAAGGGGTGTGTGGTGCTCCAGATATCTTTGCAAAAGGACGAAGGTCCAAGTCTTTAGAGTCCTGGTGCTTCCTGTTTTGCTATATGGTTGTGTGACATGGACGCTATTGAGTGACCAAGCGGATGCCCATGTAACACCTGGCTACTGCAGATAGATGGTCATTTTCGAAGGTTGGGACTGGACAGTGTGTCTGCCTCATAGGTTGCCAACCAGGATCCTGAAATGTTTCATTGTGTGATGGGAGCAGCAATGTGCTGTACCAGAGTATGTTCCCTGACATGACTTCTTTGAATGAAATGCTGCACTCAGCACTCAAACTGAGAACCTCTGTCCATAAAAAGTGTAATGCACAATTTTTTGAACAATTTATTAATAGTTGATTTATCCTTGGCAAACAAATGCCATGTTAGCTGTCATAGTGTCATGAGTATAGTGCCTTATATGTCATTAAACGCTTGCAACCCATATACTGTAGTGGCTTAGTTGAAGTTTTTAATTTTGAACAGAAGACTTATAGCTGTTACCAACATGTGGCTTCCCTTCATTATCATACTGAAATGTGCCAGTGACACAGCAAAGTTAAGTCAAGGAAAGGCAGAGATAACCTACTGTACGTGATGTTTTTTTAGTAGAAGCTGCCTTCAGATGTCTCCTACTAGAATTGCATCACATTTTCCTTGTGATCATTTACATTTGGGTCTGCAGCTGTACAGCAGGGACCTAAACTGAGTGCCCTGGAGTACACAAGAAAAGAACGGGTTATCTGTGGCCATTTTATCTGCAACTGATTTTAAAATATTTTGAAAAGAACCCAGATTGGCATCTTCAGCAGTGGGGCACGTTCCTACCTTACAACAAGTCAGCTATGCTTTACTGCCACATGTGACTTATTTCTTTAACTATTTGAGTTTAAACTAATTATTGGCAGATAAGGAGCTACTAAGCACCTGTGAACATATCAATAAATTTGCAACATTTCTATGTGTTTGAGCTCTACCTGAGACATATGCAGTGTTTTTGGGATGAGGAGTCACTGACCAGCAGAATATGAACGGACGGCAAAAAGTGTACAGTGAAAAGAGAAGATCATGAAAGAGCACATTTGAAGGTGAAATGTTGGGTGACCTAACCAAAGCACGTTATAGGGGAGACAGGAGTGTACAGTATTGTTAAATTAGGTTCTCATATCTCATCATTAAGATTTTTGCTTCTCTTTATTCACATGCATCTTTTGTCTACCTGCAGGGTACTGTATCAAAATGTATACCAATATATGCATTAATCAAGGATTTACATAGCTTGGAATTCTCAGGGTCTGTATTTAATTTGTTTTTGGTGTCAGAGTACTGAAATAAGGGCTTCAATCATTTTATAGATGTAATCTCAGCTCATTTATACCACAGTGTCCAGCATTGGTGAAAGGAGAACAACTCCAGTTTAACAGCCTGGATATTTAACGCCTATTAGATGTCATGCATGCAAACGCATATACTGCACTCACTGTATTTAAGTGTCATTAGAAAACAGTATCAAGTGGCTGTCAAATTATAATAGACAGATATGTTGTGCTCCTTGTCACAAAAGAACATTCACATCTTGCTCTTTGTTAAATTAGAAAGCTGATCAAGCTAGTACAGAGGCAGAAAGTTTATCAGTTTGTCGGCTACCTAAGATTTCTATCATAGGTTTTGAAATTGACAGATTGGAATGGTCTGGATGTGGATCACCAGGAGGCAGCCCTGTTGAGTAAATACTGAATCTCTTAGTCATTATGATGTGACCCCTGGCCTGGTGCAACAGATAACGCATGGCAGAACTTCTGACTTCCAAAGCAACCATACTCTTGCTTCGAGCTTGCTGTTTTCAGAAGAGCATAAACATCTTGGCCAACAATGACTGAGATCATTAAGTGAGAATGGTGAGTATGCATTTTTAATTTGCTTTATGTCATACTCTTTACTTAATACATGGAAGTGAAGTCTACAAGGTGTTTAAGCATTGGCATTTCTGCATTGAGTGCCAGTGGAGGACAGCCCCTTCAGTTGTGCAAAATCACAAGTATCCCTCGGTACTTTAATTTGTTAAAAACATTTTAATAATAATTTTCTGTCATATGGTCAGTGTAATTACCTATACAGAAAAATACTGCTTCTTGCAGTATGTGAAATTGTCTTCATGCTGATTGCTACAAGCATGTTTCCAGCTGAAGGAATGGAACAATTGGCCCTGCAGTATTCTTTACATTATTTGGTGTGTATCTGTATGTGAAACCTGAACTTTCTGCTTTAGCAATTGGGTTTGTAGGTCATCATCATAAACATTGATATTAAGCTACTAACTCCTGAATTTGAGATTTAGCAATCATGTGGTAATACATCAGGTAGTCAACACAAGGAGTATTCAAGATTATCTAAATAAAACAAACAGATCGACTGTGTCATAATGAACACGCCAGACAATGTTGGCCCCTATCCAGTTCCAGAGGTCTGGGCCCCCATTTACCTTCAATGTCATCCAAAATAAAAAGTGTCCCTTCTCATTTTTTCACTGAATCCATGTTTCCTTTTGCCTGTAGACTGCAATCTCCATCCTTTCACTATCAAGTTGAAATGATAATCCTAAGTGCCTCTTCATATGTCCAGGGGGAATAGTTAACAACCCTAAAGGATTTCCTGTCCATATTTAGACAGTTTAGTGTGTTCTGAAGTACTCCCTAGTGACCCATGAAGCATTCAGCATAAGCTAAGTGGTTGAGTGATCTTATTACTGTCCCCCTTTGAATTTTGTATGTACTTTGGATACCTGCAAGAACTGTTTTTGAGATTCCCAATGTGCTTCATTGGGTTTACCATCTTCTGATGCTCTAATACTGTGTATCTTCTGGAGGAATTCAGCATTTCCTGCTCTGAACTTTTAGGATCCCACATTCAGATTTCTAGCCCAGAAGAAACAGCTACAGTTTGAATGTGTGTCACATAACTACCTCACCTAAGTGTTTATATTTCTTTCATAATGGGAGAGAATATGAAGACCAGTCAGTAAGAAACAGAATGTCCATGGTAACATCAGGACAACACCAGCTCAGCACTGGATCTCAGTATCCACACACGCAATTGCACACATTTGGCCAATTAAGAATAGTTATTCAAACACATAAAGTGAGTCTTCAGATGTGAGATGAAAATTGGAGCACCGGGAGAAGAACTCTGACAGGCACAGTGAAAACCATTGTGGAAGAATAATTTTAGGGTAACATAGCATTCATTTTAAAATAATAGCGTAAAGGCTTAATAAATGTCAGAAACCTGTTCAGGCACACCAGAAAACCAGATAAAGGTCAAGTGAACAACAAAATGTACACTGAAATATAAGAATTGGTTTAGGAAAAATACTGAGATGATCAAGTAAATAATGTGCCAAAAGAAAGGCTTATGTAATATACAAAATGTACTGAAGGATGACAAAGAGATGACTAAGAAATCAGCAGATGTCCTATAAATGAAAAAGAACAGTTGTTATATGCACAGAAATTTCAAGAGTGGTGGCGCAACTCAAAGCTATAAGACAAAACAGAATATAATATAACACACTTTTATTATTTATAAATCATTTGGGTGTAAACCAATTAACCATCCAGAGTAAAATGTATGTATTGATTGTCACTGTATGTAAATTCAACAGTTTATAAAATGAACCTCTATCCTTTGTTTCTCTGATCATTCTGACCATGCTGTAATGGACTGCTTTTAAAGAATGCTCCCTCCAAGGCATTTTGCTGAAGAGTAATTAAAAGATACAATGAACTGCTTTTCTCCTGTCTGATTACTGAATTGTCCTGTTAGAGGATGTATCTTTCTTTAATAAGATGGTAAATTTCTACCACACCATACAGACTGCATAGAAAGAATGACCAGGCATAAGTAACAGAAGAAATTTGAGCTGATGATTTAGTCCTTCAGATGTGTTTGTTTAGCTAATAGCTAAGGCATCCCAGTCTCGCAATCCTGATACTTCTTAAAACTTGTCAGGATTCCTGCTTCATCTGTATGGCTTGGTAGTTTGATCCAGAATCCCAAAACTCTTCGAAAAAGAAGTGTTTCCTGTCTTCAGTCTTTAATGTCCACTTAATGTCCTTGAGTATACGATTCACCATTTAGTGGAAAGAATTCTGATGGATCTACTTTAACAAAGTCTTTGAGGATTTTGAAGACCTGGGTTAGGTCCCCACATATTCTCCTCTGCCTGAAATGAAATAGTTTGAATTCTGTGAGTCTGTCAGAGTAGGAGATGTCCTTAAGTACTGGGATGCTTTTGATTGCTCTACTTTGCACAACTGCAAATACTGCTTTGTCTTTTTTTGTGCGGTGACTAAAACTGAATTTTTTATTCAGAATAATTTGCTTCATTCTTTCTTTTTATGAATTTACAATATTTGTCTATTAGTGATTCTAATGCTTGGTCTTTTTCAATAATAGAAGTCCGTTAATCTCCCATTATTTTTAGAATACTGATTTGATTTCTCATTTCTCTCAAAAGTCACTGTCCTTAAATATTCCTTCACATCCACCTTTCAGTAAGATAATGTAGTGAATGAGAAAGAGGCATGATCTGAATATGAATTGCATAATACAAGAAAAGTTAATTTGTCATTTTAAATGTGATTATTTTCTTTCAAGCAACAACACTATAGTCCACACTGTATTTAGCATGAACAACAAAACAGTTAATGAAATTTGTTTCTGTTAAAGACATTATATAAGAATTGTGGAGTCTGTTGCATAGATAATAGAGATTTGTAATGGGTAATTTACACTGCTGTCTGGGGAACAAGTATCTGACACAACTGGAGGACCAGACCAGTCCTGTGTAGACAGTGCAATGTTAAGACCAGAGATAAAATGGTGTAATGTAATTGATCCCGGAAGAACATTTTTTATTCTATCACGAGAGAACTTCTGTGACCACATTGGCATTGTCCATATTCATGCACTAAATTAGCTTATCATTTGATTTTGTCTATAATAGCCTGTGTAAATAGATAACATAAAGAAGAACCTATTCTTTCCCTATGTCTTTATTATTGCGGTCGTAATCATTGTTGGTAGTAGCATGAAATCATCCTATATAATAAACTCTTTTAAGGGATAATTTAAGTCAGATTTTCAAGACAAAAAGGAGACAATCAGTTTGAATATCCGTACAGTATAGGCTGAATATGAACCGTGTCTCCTCTTCGTGGCATTGGTTTAGGACAGAGAATTAAGTTGTGATGAAAGTGATTTTGCAGGCTCCAAGAAAATTTACAGTGCACTGTAAAAATAAATACATTTGCATCAAAAGAAGTACATTTTTCAACCTATTTGTTTGTACAGTGATTTGATCTTTATGATCGATAGCATACAGGCTTGGGCAGATTTGTGGCAGATGAAATTTAATGTCAGTAAATGTAAAGTATTACACATAGGAAGTAAAAATATTGGCTTTGAATACACAATGGGCGGTCGGAAAATCGAGAATACACCTTATGAGAAGGATTTAGGAGTCATAGTGGACTCTAAGCTATCAACTTCCAAACAGTGTTCAGAAGCCAATAAGAAGGCTAACAGAATGTTAGGATATATAGCACGATGTGTGGAGTACAAGTCACAGGAGGTTATGCTCAACCTTTATAACACACTGGTGAGGCCTCATCTTGAGTACTGTGTGCAGTTTTGGTCTCCAGGCTACAAAAAGGACATAGCAGCGCTAGAAAAGTTCCAGAGAAGAGCGACTAGGCTGATTCCAGGACTACAGGGGTTGAATTATGAGGAAAGATTAAAAGAGCTGAGCCTTTACAAAAGAAAAAAGTTTAAGCAAAAGAAGATTAAGAGGTGAAATGATTGAAGTGTTTAAAATTATGAAGGGAATTAGTACAGTGGATCGAGACTTGTATTTTAAAATGAGTTCATCAAGAACACGGGGACACAGTTGGAAACTTGTTAAGGGTAAATTTTGCACAAATATTAGGAAGTTTTTCTTTACACAAAGAACGATAGTCACTTGGAATAAGCTACCAAGTAGTGTGGTAGACAGTAAGACGTTAGGGACTTTCAAAACTCGACTTGATGCTTTCTTGGAGGAAACAAGTGGATAGGACTGGCGAGCTTTGTTGGGCTGAATGGCCTGTTCTCGTCTAGAATGTTCTAATGTTCTAATCTAATTTAAAAGATAATGAAAAACACTTTTAACAATTGTTTATTCTACAACAGATTTATAAATGCAGCTGCCTGCTGTGGAAAAATAATTTCAACTCCATCTTTGATAGTTTTGATAGTAAAAGACTTTTAAGCTTTTCTTGTAGTTGTCTATCATTTTGTTACACCAGCCTGGAGAAGGTTTTGCCAAGTCTTCCTTACAGAACTTCACCAACTATGTCATGTTTGTGGGCTTTCTTTCAAGTAGTGCCCGCTTCATGTGCTCCCCGCAGCGCTTCTCTTGGTTAAGATCTCAGCTTTGACTTGCCATTTCATAATCTGCTAATTATTCCTTTTGAGCCATTCTGTTGTGGAATTGCTTGAGTGTTTAGGGTCATTGCTGGTTTCAATTCGGCCCGTACACCGCATAACGACATCGTTTGCCTCATTTCGCTTCTCTGAAAACACCCACGAAAACCAGCCCCCGTCGCAATAGGATTGTTCAGACGAAAATGAAACTGAAGGTTGACAGTAAAGGTGTGCCAGCATTGTTAGTTTATGTAAGTAAAACTCGGAGAACACGACTCCTTCACATTCGATCATAGACGACCCCGTCAAAGGTCCCGATTTTGTCCTGATTGACCAGAAGCGATGGGTCTGAAGAGCGGCAGCATCAGACGAGCTTGGTCACCGTTGGGAAAAGGTGCGTGCAATACAAGCTATACGGTTAAAGAGCCTCCGCCTGGTTGTTTAAATAAGCAATGTGTGGAATTATTTTACAAAGTGGTAATTTCAATGTAAAGGTTAGTTAGGTGACAAAAAATAAAAAAATAAATGGGCTGTGTAAATCGGGCGGTCCAAGTTGAAAAAGCGAATTACGTACTAGTGATGTGTCGTTCCGATGCTTTGTAGCGAACGAAAAGAGTCGACTCGCGTTGGGGAGAACCGAATCTTCAGCTGCTCCGGCTCAGATAATCCATGCAGGCATGGGCGGTGTAGAAGGAAATTTTTTTATTAGCATAAGAGAATAGCAAATTAGCATATAGAGCCATAGAAAGTAATTAAAAGCTTCTAAAACATTAGATTAAGAATAAATTAGAATATAAAAGCAAAATACGATAGGTCTAGCAAATGGTTAACTAAAAAATCAGTTATATTGCATTATTTTATAGGCTTACAGCAGATTTTCCAAAGTAAAAAAAGAACAGCTAAATTGATACAGCGAAACCAGTTTTGGACAGGATAAGAGTGGAGGACACCTGTGATTCAAGGCTAGGAAGAGATAACTTACAAAAAAGGCCTTTTGCTACAAGCAAGGTCACACTGTAATGCATCTTAGCAAATGCAGGCATTAGCAAAAATATTACAAGAATATATTAGCAATTAACTTTAGTGTAGAAATTAAGACAAATCAAGCATGGCAAGCAATGGTCAAATGAAAGCACATATTATACTTCTTTTTAATTAAAGCTTAAGCTTCAGGTCACTATAGTAAAAAGTTTGGAAAGCCTAAGAGAGGAAAACCCATATATGGATTAGTAGCCTTGGCCAGTTAGAAAAAATGGGAACAGAATAGAAAGAGAACACATTCCACTAGCAGACCAGTCTAAAGAGATGATAAGGGTTCCCACGGAAACTCAAGATTTGGTCGAATAGGAGTAAGAGGGAGTCAGCGGAGGTAAGCAAACCAGCTCATTAGAGCAAGGTCAGAAAAGATAGGAAATTACATCAGGAAAGCCCAAAGATGGAAAGAGGAAGCCATGCACCCAGTCTTAGACCAATCAGAATAAGCCAAACAGACACCAAGAGGAACAATGGACAGTTGAACCAGATGCAGAGTCAGCTTAATGAATGAGCCAAAATGATAAGAAATTGTTATAAAAGCTTCAATGGCTGAAATGATCGTCGCTCAATCTAATTTGGCCGTATTGGGTTGAGTCCTTGTTATTTTTTGTGGTTGATTTATTGCAATAAATCCTTAAAACTCTGTCTGTCTATCTCAAGTCCTAATAGCCTTTATTTTTAGGTAAAAAGCCTTCTGATGATGAATTTTTCGCCACGACACAAGCTGATGATCATTTAAGGTAGGTCCGTCACTCTGGTATGAGCAGTTGAATACAAGTCTGTATTTACTGTTATGCTGCACCATATGATGTGGTTTGTACCAAGTCTCTTCATGTGTCTTTACTTCTTTTTCAGTCTGAATTTTGACATGACCTGCATCCACAAGCTTCTGGATGTGCAGTGTAGGTATGTCGACCAAATCTCAGTTTTTCAGAAGACACCTTTCTACATGTCAGATGGGGGGAAGCAGAGCTTCTGACGAGGTAAGGAAGAGTGGACTTCAGCAATGTTTCAGTAATGGAGTTGCATATCTTTTGACCCCATGGACCTCAACTCTCAGTCTTTGTGTTAAGCAAGTCCAGGGCTTGTTGGTTTTGATTAGACCGGGTCATCAGCTGTAGTTCAAAATGGGTAAAGTGTCTGTCTGTCAAAGTCGCTCTACATTTCTTATCAGTTCAGTGGTGGGGGATGAAACATTCATCAGTATATACCTTTCATCTTGTCCCTGTCCTTGGATTAGACCTGCAGGCCCTTGTAGTGTCCATCCCAAGGCAATAAGGACTGCAACTGGTGCATCCAATTGACCAAAATTGACTGGTTGAATCGGTATCACCAGGTGAGGATAATCTGAGCCTATCAGAGGCAAAGGACATGCCCAGTCTATTGGTGGTAATGGTACATTACGGAGATGCAGGTAGCGCTTCTTTAACTCATTAATAGGGTATGAGTTT
>JANRMT010062852.1:40251458-40265355 GCA_026402145.1 Polypterus bichir lapradei | reverse complement strand
TATGCTTTGGCCAGTTTGTGTGCACCAGGAAATTTCAAACATCCAAGCAGCACTCGGTATTTGTACTGTTCAGTTAGATAGGGATGGCCATTTAATAGACTGTCTAGTCCCATTTTGAGTTTAGCAAAATCACTCTCTTTGCCATTCTCAAAGCATGGCAGTTTTGGCTTACGAATCCCACATGATGAAGCAATGAGCAAGTCCATTATATTGGGTGCGACTTGTACTGAAGGGGCATAGGCAGATGGCCTTGACAGCTAAGGGTGTTTCTACAGGCATGTCAGAAATTGTAGGAGGGACATCCACAAGCTGGACAGGCTGATGTACAAGTCGTGGACCCCCAGGCAGTTTGTGCCTGGCAGTTTCACTCTGCATATTGTTTGTTACATATTTGACTGGTGTATTAGTTATATTTAAACTAAAATCCTGGGGGTCTTGGGACATTATTGTTGAAGGAGGGACCCTGGCATTGTCCTTATTATCTCTACCACACAGGACTAACGGATAGGACATGGTGAAGGGTACTACATTCGCATTAAGCAAACCTTTAGTTGGTGCTGACAGATTCATGAAGTGCTTTGGGATCTGGGGAACAGTAGGGGTCATAATCCCCTTGCGTTCATTTTCAAAAACAAATTATGAAATCATTTGAGCTTCTTCTAACTCCTGTTCAGCCCTTCTGAGACGTCGCTGCTGAGACAGCTGCTGGGCTATAGCCTCTCATTCCTTCAATGCTTCTCCAGCCTGACTGTCTAGTAGTCTACATCGCTCATCTATTTTAGGGTCCTCTTTTATTTGTTTTCTGAGTTCTTGCAGTTCCACATATTTCTTTTTTTCTCTAAGAATGGCAGACTGTGAATCGCTCAATGACAAATGTTTAACATTACTGCGTTGTGAATTTACAGTGCGCTGAGATAAAGTGGGCTGTGACCGCTTGCTGTGACCTGCATGGGAGCCCAAAGTCGTCTGAGGAGTACAGTATTCCTTTGGGATACTGAATAGCTTGTGTCAAAGGGTGCCTTTCGTCTTGATGGGTAATATCCCACCTCATAGGCTCCTAGCTGGGGTGATGCGGAGGCAAACTGACTGCTGACTGCGTGTATCAGTGGCAGAACATGTGTGGTGAGTTGTGCTTACTGTGCATTCAGGAGAGCAACTCGTCTCAGTAAATAAAACAGAAGGACTGACCTGACCAGCTGCTGAAGGGTTAACATTTCCAGCCGTATTTATTATCTGAAGTGGTACTGTGAAGAGCGGGGGTAGTCATCTCATCAGCACTTTGCTCCTTATCCATTTGCCTTTGAACTTTATCCTTGAATTCCGGCTCAAAGGACCATGTAAGTGAGGGCTGGCCTCGGTACGGTAGGTTGGTGCAGGATATGCGGGTGAGATAAAGTCCGAAAGGCAGTAGACACGATGAGATGTCTGGCCGCGGGAGGTGCCGATATTAATTCCACAGTGGCAAAACTTTATTGTTGTAAACTCCCCCTTCAAGGTGATACAGAAGTAAGAAATCACTCCAAACGCAGTCTGAAGTCAGAAAGGACTTTAATTCATGTTGCTGTGGTCTGTAAACAAAGTTAAAATACATGCGCTAAGTCACAACGTTACGTACAAGTAGCCTACACATTTTAACTACTCTGCACGTCTAAGTTTAACAAACATTTGAACCTCTTTATATTACATTATTTAGAATACATTTACATTTCCAAAAAGACGCACAGCATTAATTGCTCGGGTTATATGGGAAAAGGACAAACTGATCGTACAACGTGCAGTAAGTAAACAAAGGAACGGAAAAAAAGTAACGAAGCACGAACTTGAAGTATGTAAGAAAAAGTTCCACAGGTGCTTTCTAATGTTGTGCCATTAAAGTTCGCCTTTTAACCTGGCAAAGGACTTTCTGACAGCGCTCCCCACAGCACTTCTCAGGGTCAAGATCTTCACTTATACTTGGCAACTCCATACACTGCTAATTCTTTTATTGATTTGCTTGAGTGTTTGGGGCTCATTGCTGGATGTACTTTGTGTGATGACACCTTAACTATATCATTCTCTTCATTATGTTTCTGTAAGCACCTCAAACCCTGACACTTGCAGTCTCTTCAGTGTAACCTGATCACAAGTCCCCATTCCTGCCAAAGAAGCTGAAGTTGGTTACTTATTCACAGCTCCTTATTCGTCTGTGTTATATTGATTAGTACACAAAGAAATCTCCAAATACCTTCTTTATTATAGAAAAGCCTCTCTCATACAATCTCCTTCCGGGAACTCTCTCCCATCCCTCTCCCAGTTCTATTTATATACAGTATATTGGTACAGTGCCACCTGCTGTCCAAATTAAATAACATTAATACCACAACATAACAGTCTGGAAAATGATTTGCTTCTATTCAGCTACTTATTCAAATATTGTACTTTGTGTAAAGCAGTTACTTATTTAACAGAAAGACAGATGCCTTTGATTAACAACAGCTGAGTTTTGTCCGTGCCAACGGGGCTAATGAATGAGATTTACTGTGATGTTTAAAAGGATTACATGTTGTTAGGTCATCTCTGTTTTAACAATTTCAAGAAAAGAAAGATGCCTTTGTGAAGCTGTAGTTCAATTTTGTCTGGCACAATGTGGCAAAGGTGGCACACTGTAATATCTAATGAATGATATTTACTTTGATGTTTGAAGGGTACTGTAGAGGGTTAAAAAGAATTTGGACACCCCAAGCTTCACAATTTCAAGAAAAGACAGACACCTTTGTTAATTTGCAGTTGTGATTTGCCCAGCCCAAAACATGTAACTGAGTCAAAAGTACTGGCAATGTTGGCACAGTGAAATAATGAAATGAATGAGATTTACTGTGTAGTTGAACGGGAACTCTAAAGGGTTAAATGTCATTAAGCCACCCTAATTTTCACAGTTTTGACAAAAGAGAGATACCTTTGTTTAATTGCAGTAGGGTTTTTCCCAGCCCAGCGCAGGTATATGGGTGAAATGGACTGGGAAAGTTGGCCTACTTTCATGTGTAATGAATGGGATTTAATGTGATGTTTGATGGGCACCGCAAAGGGTTCAATGCCATTGGGTCTTCTGAATTTTCAGTTTTGATAAAAGACAAATACGAGCCCTTTGTTTAAATGCTATTGGGTTTTGCCCAGCCCTATGCAGGTACATCAGTGATACGGACTGGCAAGGTTGTCATACCCTCTTATCTAATGTATGGGATTAAATGTGAAGCTTAATATGCACCCAAATGTTCACAGTTCTGACAAAAAATGAATACCTTTCTTTAAATTGCATTGGGGTTTTGCCTGGCCCAGCGCTGGTATGTGGATCAAATAGACTGGCAAAGATATCATACTTTCATATCCAAAGAGTGGGAATTACAGTGAAGTTTAATGTGGGCACTGTAAAAGGTTAAATGCCCTTAGGCCACCCTAATTTTCACAGTTTTAAAAAAAGATGGACACCTTTGTTTAAATGCATTGGGATTTTGCCCGGCCCAACGTGGGTGTATGGTTCAAATGGACTGGCAGGGTTGGCATACTCTCGTATTTAATGAATGGGATTCTGAATTTTAATGGGCACTGTCCATCCAACCATCCATTATCCAACCCGCTATATCCTAACTACAGGGTCACGGGGGTCTGCTGGAGCCAATCCCAGTCAACACAGGGAGCAAGGCAGGAAACAAACTCCGGGCAGGGCGCCAGCCCACCACAGGGCACACACACACCAAGGGACACTAGGGACAATTTAGGATCGCCAATGCACCTAACCTGCAGGTCTTTGGCCTGTGGGAGGAAACCGGAGCACCCGGAGGAAACCCACGCAGACACGGAGAGAACATGCAAACAATGGGCACCGTAAAGGGTTAAATGCCGTTTGGCCGCCCTTATTTTCTTATTGGCGCTGATTCAGATGCAAATAGAAAGTGAAAGAGTAACACAAAAGGTACCACCAACCTTGATTGCCTATTTAGGAAAGTTCGGAGAACTCTGCTCCTTATTACTCGATACTGGTCGACCCCGGCAAAGGTGGCGGACCCGCTTTTGTCCTGACTGACCCGAGGCGGAGGGTCCAAGGAGCTGCAGCCACAGACGAGCGAGGACGCCGTGGGAAAAGGTGCGTGTGACACGGGCGACCCGATTAAAGAAACACCTGTATGTTTAAATAACTAATATGTGGAATTTACATGCTAACGATCGTTTAAAGGTAACGCAGCTGCTGTTACAAGTTTGATGAAATTAAAAAATAGACGAAATGTGCAGATCGGGCAGTCCGACGTGGGGAGACGCCAAGCTGTTACCAAAGGGAATCTGCTGACGGGTACAAGTGACAACCTGCCCTCGTTTTCAATTCCTCTTATTTCTTTTACTGCTTTTATATTAGCTTAGATGATAGCGATGTCCTCCTGAAATGCAGTATTTTAATTTTATTAATTATTATAAAGGCATCTACTGGCTAAATTCAGCAAAAAAGAATTTAGGGAACAACTGGAAATCCGATAAGATGACACCTCGAGCCTCATTTAAAGCGAGTAAAAAAAGTTGGATTCGTATATCTGTTTGTTATCATGGCAACTTTTATTTTATTTGTTTGTGTAATGTACAATATCGCTGTTTTAGAAAACTCTCAGAAATAAATATTAATGGGATTCGTTTATTAAATCGTTTTTTCTGATTAAACGATCCGACCGGCTGTCCCAGCCCTTGTGGTTTGTGTTGCTTTCTCTGAGCTCCCCAGTCCAGCCTTCACGACTCTCTTCATTGCCCAGTTTGCACATCCACGTCAACTTGTCTTCACTGTACTGGGGTCTCCCAAAGACCTGCATGTTAAGATGACTGGAGATTCTAGACTGAGAATAATTGAGTGTGGGTGTATGTGTGTGAGTGTGTCCTGGAATGAACTGACATCACTTCCAGATTTGGTTCCCATCTTGCAGCCACAGGCCATTATGATAAAAAGCCTGAAATAAACCAAAAACAAAAAATAGAACTGTTCAAATAATTTTAAGATAGGACTTGTGCAGCATGAGGAAACATTAATAATTATGTTCACTTTACATATAAGTGGCAATATTACAATATGCAGAGTGTTTTGTTTTTAGCTAAACTGAAAGAAAGAAAGCAAAGGTTTATGTGTTTTTAAACGGTGACCCTGTTGTCATTGCTAGCTGTCCCATCCATCATCCACACTGCCCCACTATTAATGTCTCTGCCCTCGTGAGTTGAGAATTTGTTCTTTTTGGTTCTGATTGAATTTCAGAATTGTGCTAACTCATTGCTGGGTTGTGACCATGAATGGTGTTACGTCTGACTTGTCATCTTAGTTCAAAGTGGACAGTCTAAAGCACTTAAATTATGAAAAAAACCTGCAAATAGGAGTTAAACAAAAACCCTTTGATTTCCCTTTGTGTTGCGCTGCACTTCCACTCTTGATCAAGCCGCAGCCTGCAAAACACACAATACTCTTTAATATATTACAGTAGATAGAAACAGCTTGCGTCCTTACCTGGCTAAGTCATGATAAGCTCTGGTCATGTTGTCAGCTAGCGCTGCTTCCATCTCTTGAGATGTTGCTCTTGTTCTAACCCAGCAGGTGGCAGTGGTGTGCAGATTGTAGCACAAAGATAAAAATTGGTCTCAGATCAGTCAAAAGTGTGTAGGACTATAAAGGGAACAGACAGAGAGTCATTCAGTTTTATATATTGATTGTAATTGTTTCAAATTGACACATTCTTTAGAACTGCTCCTTTGTGGCCCCATCAGACTGATTTTAAATCCCCATTCAAAAACAGTCAGCACACACTCACAATCATTCATAACAGGATCATTTAGAGCTGCCAAATTAGGTTGACACACATGTACCTGGGATGTGCCAGGAAGGCTGCCCTACTTTGAGAAAAATCCAATATGGATGCAAAAATAAAAAGGTGCCACACTGTAACATCTAATGAATGAGATTTACTTTGATGTTTGAAGGGCACTGTACAGAGTTAGAAAGCATTTGGACAGCCCGAGTTTTACAATTTCAAGAAAAGACAGACGCCTTTGTTAATTTGCAGTTGTGATTTGCCCAGCCCAACACATGTAACTGAGTCAAAAGTACTGCCAATGTTGGCACAGTGAAATAATGAAATGAATGAGATTTACTGTGTAGTTGAACGGGAACTGAAAAGGGTTAAACGCCATTGAGCCACCCTATTTTCACAGTTTTGACAAAAGACGGATACTTTTGTTTAATTGCAGTAGGGTTTTTCACAGCCCATTGCAGGAATATGGGTGAAATGGACTGGCAAAGTTGGCCTACTTTCATATGTAATGAATGGGATTTAATGTAATGTTTGATGGGCACTGTAAAGGGTTAAATGCCATTGGGCCTCCCGAATTTTCATTTTTAACAAAAGATAAATACCTTTGTTTAAATGCTGTTGGATTTTGCCCAGCCCTATGCAGATATATTAGTCATAAGGACTGGCAAGGTTTTCATGCCCTCCTATCTAATGAATGGGACTAAATGTCTTGGTATGCACTGTGAAGGGTTCAATGCCATTGCCATTGACAAACATGTACCTGGGATGTGCCAGGAAGGCTGCCCTACTTTGAGAAAAATCAAATCAAAATGTTTGTAAAAGTAACTTGCAAACTGCACACGAACAGTGGCCAGTGTGGAATTTTAATGCAGGAGTTGTCCAGTATTTTCAAGATGGAAAAAAAAACAAGTTTTGGAAATCTTTATGACGTGTTACTGTCAAAGATAATACCTACTTAGCCATTTGTTTCAGTAAAACTAATGTTTAGGCCTGCTGGCATAAAATGACTGAATATTGTAGCAGTTTGTCTCATCACCTCAGTAAGTAACATTCACAGACAAGTTCTTCTCATCCATCCTCTTTTTAAATTCACTGATACAATTAATTAACAACATCATCAGAAAAATGTCATTTGGTGAAAAAGAAAAGTATAACTGGGTTTCTATCTGCATATGACTAATAATGAATGATTTCTATTGATAATTCCTAATGGAAGCAAGAAAAGTGAAAACAGTAAAGGTCTGCGTTCTGAGCCCTGCAGGACACCATATTTAGTGTCCACTGCCTGAGAGCCCGCTGTACCTTCACAGCCCGTGTAACTGAACAGAGTAGTCAGTGGTGTCACGTAAGTCTAAGAACATAATTAATTTTGAACTGCCTTAATCAGAGGACATTAAAATGTCATTTAAAACACAGGTTAGTGCTGCTTCTGTACAGTGTCAGAGTAAAATAGATTGTCTGAAATAGATTGTGATGTATAAGATGAGTCCTAAGTTGAATAGCAACTACTCTTTCATGTATTTTAGAAAGATATAGTATGAAATTGAAATAGGCCTATATCTGTTATGCATGTGTGGGTCTGGCTCTGATTTTGAGGAATCCCACCATTCAGTAATGAACTGTTGATCAGGCTAAGAATGGGTGACGCGAGATCCACCATTGAGCTTTACACCAGTTTTGTTGGGACTGAGTCTAAGAACAGGTAGTAGGTTACATTTTAGAAATTAAAGTTTTGATTTTCATTTCTGTTATCAAGTGGTACCTTGAAGGTCATTCTTAGGATAAATAGGAGAAATGATTTATCGTTGTAACTTCAGTGAGTGTGACATTTCTATAAGAAGTTCCTGTTTTTTCTGGTACATGTGTGTTTTTATAGTTAAAAGTCTTATCCTGTCACTTTTTCAGAGATGGAGCTCAGAGTGACACTTGAAGCCCTTTTTCTGATGGCTGTCTTTCATTTCCCAGGATGTCAACAGGAAGGTGAGGGTGACTTCGTATTATTGACACATGTTGATGGTGACCTATCTGTGTTTAATCATGTAGTAAAATAAAGGTTTATTTAACTGTTTTACAAATTAATTAATTTTCATTAAAATTATATGAAAAGACACAGCAAGGATTGAATCAATTACTAACTGATCTACCTGTCATAAAAAGCCATGTATACTGACCGTGAACGTTTCTTGTAACTGCGACAAATTTTTAAGTTTAGCAGTATAGCAGCTGAAAAGTAACTAGAAATTGCAAACACGTATTATGAGGTGTTGTGTAATATAATAAAATTATTAAAATACCTTATGGAATTATAATGTTCAGGAGTTCCATTTGTGTTTGCCAAGTGTTTTAAGTGTCAGATAAAAACAAGAAGAGAGATTAGTGGGAATTAGAGGTCAAACGTGGATGTATTTCTCATTTCTTCCAGTGGTAATAATATTAAATAAATATATAAATAAATAATGCACTTTGTTAGTTTCAGTTTAATGCACTTTAAAGTTAGACAAGGTCATAATCCCAGTTTTTGTGCAGTTGGCACTCATGTTTACTTCTTGGGCAGAGGGGCAGTTGCAGACACACCACCAGGTTATGTTTGCTGGTTGGGTGGCTTTGCCTAAAAAATGACTCTGGTCCGACAACATTTGTGTGATGGCAATCAAGTCTGAGACTGGCATTGGGAAGCTGGAACGTTTAATAAATTAGGTAGACATTTAGAATGAAAGATTTCAAAAACCTCAAAAGAAAAAATAGTCAAGTGTCAGAGGGTTTAGATGACTGTTTCCTAACAATGACTTGGCAGCTTGGGTGTGAAAGGAGGCAGAGAATATGGCAGCCAGTTATGAAAGTAATTTCAATTTTTGAACTATTAAGAGTTATCACCTCTAGAAGTTGTACATTTCTATCTTTTTTTTCTTCTTGCACTTCTAAAATTTTCAATTTCTTCTTTAGAAACATTTGAAATTATTGTCCCTAGTAATCCTGTTGTTGGCATTGCTGGGAAATCTGTCATCCTCCCGTGCCACATCTCTCCGGCTTTAAGTGCAGTGGACATGGAGATCACTTGGTCAAGAAACTCAGAGCTTATCTACGGCTATTCAAGTGGAGCGGAGAAGATCGATAAGCATTGGAATGGCAGGGTGGGACTGTTCACGGATGAGCTACAAAATGGCAACGTATCTCTGAGGTTACAAGACGTGCGAGTCTCTGATCAGGGCTCATACACCTGCAATGTCCTGACATCGACTTATTTCAGAGATGGAACGTTTGCATTAGATATTGTAGGTAAGCAGAAATAATGTTTTCGGGAAACAGATTAAGTCAGATTATGTCTTATATTGCTTTATAAATTAAATTCTATCTGACCTAGCATCAAGAGGACATATTGGGTCTTAAAATGATGTAGTCATGTTATGTAATTAGTGTCTTTTCACCCTTAAAGGAGAGAACCGTTTGTAATTTAAGCTTACTAGTTACCAATGAAAAAGCTGTAGTTGTTGATTACATCATTTTGTGTATTTAGGACATTTGTGAATACGCTGCATTGTTTTTAAATGAATGTTGTATTTTAATTCAACGTGTTATTAACTCTGGTTCCAAGTATCCATTCCTGAATCCCTTGTCACTGTCTGTGTGGAGTTTGCATGTTCACCCCGTGATCATGTGGAGTTTTCCTCTCATCCCAAAGACATGAAAGTTTATCTAACTGGAGACTCTAAATCGACCATGTATGAGTGTGTGTGTGTTTTGAGATAAACAAGAATCCTGTCTAGAAATAATGCTTGTCCCATGCTTGATTCTGCAATGATAGGCTGTTGCTCTTTTTAAAGATGTTGACGAAAAAACAAAACCAGAATTGAAATGGAAATTCTTTTGTTCATTTATGTATGCAATAATTTCATAAAAATATACTCTCACTGAAAAAATTATTACAAACACCTGTCATACACCTGCTTTCCCATTCTTTTATCTAATCAGCCAATCACATAGCAGTATCAGAATACATAAAATCCTGCAGATGCCGGTTAGGAGCTTCAGTTAATGATGACATCAAACACCAGAATGGGGGAAAATGTGATGCAGTGATTTTGACTGCGGTGCGATTGTTTGCACCGGACAGTCTGGTTTGAGGATTTCTGTAACTTATTTTTTTGTTCAAAAGTCTCTGGAGTTTACTCAGAGTGGTGCAAAAAACAAAAAACATCCAGTGAATGGCAGTTCTGTAAGTAATAACTTATTGATAAGAGAGGTCAGAGGAGAGTGGCCAGGCTGGTGTGAGCTGACAGAAAGGCTACAGTAACTCAGATAAACACTCTCTACAATTGGAGGAGCAGAAAAGCTTTCTGAGTTTACAAAACATTTAGCATTGAGAAAGATGGGCTACACTAGCAGAAGAGTACATTTATGTTAGCCAAGAACAGAAAGTTGAGGCTGCAGTGGGCACAGGCTCACCAAAACTACACAAATGAATACTTCAGAAATGTAGCCTGGTCTGATGAATTTTGATTTCTGCTTAGGCACATAAATGGTGGGCACCAACAGCATGAATTCATGTACTCAACCAGCCTTGTGACAACAGTCCAGTCTGGAGGTGGTGGTGTAATTGTTTGAGGAATTTTTTTCTTAGCACACTTTGAGCTCATAAATTCCAATAAATCTTTGCTGGAATGCCACAGTCTATTTAAGTTTTGTTGCTAACTTTGTGCATCCCTTCATGGCCACAATTCATCCATCTCCCAATGGCTACTTCCAGCATGATAATACATCATGTCACAAAGCAACGGTCATCTCAAACAGTTGTTCAGGAACATGGCAATGAGTTTAGTGTTCTTCAGTGGCCTTCCCTTGTCACTGGATCTGAATTCAATAGAAGGCCTTTGGGATGTGATGGAATGGGAGATTTGCGAATGTGTAGCTGACAAATCTGTGGACATCGTGTGATGCAATCTTGTCAACGTGGACCAAAGTCTCAAAGGAATGTTTTGAACATTTTGTGGAATTCATGTCATGAAGAACTGAGGCTGTTTGTAAATGGAGGCCTTACTAAGTATTAATTTAGTGCTCCTAATGATTTTATTAGACAGTGTATATACACACTCACACATATATACATGCACATACAGTATACATATGTATATATATTTCAATAAAACTCTCTGCTTTAATACTTAAATAATGTTTACTATACAAAAGGCATAGAAAAATGACGTATCAGTAGCAGTTGGTGTCCTGGGGCCTCATGTATAACGCTGTGCGTAGAATTCGCACTATAACATGGCGTAAGCACTGAAAAATCCAGATGCAGGAATCTGTCCGTACTCCAACTTCCACGTTCTTCCGCTACATAAATCCTGATCAGCGTGAAAAGTAACGCTCGTGCACGCGCTTTATGTAACGCCCCAACTCCTCCCAGAATTACACCTCTTTGAATATGCAAATCAATATAAATCGCCCTTAAGCTCAGCCTTCTGTGAAAAGACAATGGGAAAAAAAGCATGGGGGAAAATATAAGAATTTCAGCGAATAACAAGTGGAGGCAAAGGAAAAACATACTATTTGTTCAAATAAACCGTGGTATAATCAACAAAAGGAAGTTGATCGAGTGACATAGCGTGTTGGAGAAACTTGAAAGCACACGTTCACAAAATCGCACAGTGCCGGAAATAAAAAAGAAGACACATATCAAAGTCGCCGTGAAAAGGCGAGTTGTAGCCCACTGTCTGAGTGTCATATGAACGCTTATTAGGGTACAGAGAAAAAAAGACACACAGTGGAGAAAAAGCATGAAATATCAACTTCAATCTCGACATTTCCACTTTAATCACGTAGTTTATTTTGTCATTAAAGTAGAACATCATAAACTTAATCTTAAAATCCTTTAATTAACCAGTTTCTCAAATCACATTGTAATTAAAGTAGCACGTTAAATGCTTTGTTTTGTATTTGATCTTCTATGTGCTCTATGTGTGTGAATCACTACTTGCTTCTTAAACGGCTCTCTTCCTCCGACTGGACACAGAATCCATTACATTCATGATATTACAGCTCTCTGAATAACTAAAATACTGAGATGTATACGTGATATAATTTTTATGATGATAGGAGTTACAGCACGTTATTAAACATGTGTTTCACGTCGATGAAATAATTTATTGCAGCAGTACTCAGGGGCGGCTCTAGGCTTGTGGTGGCCCTGGGCAGAGGAAGAATCGGTGGCTCCTTCGCCCGCCAATGACAATATGGTATCTTATGCACGGTGGATGGCCACGCCCGTTGCAGACATTGCATAGCCGCCTCGTGCTCATGACACAAGCATTTAACTTTTGCCGAAATTTGTCGTTGCGTTTTTAGCTGTGTTGTTATTTTCTCTTTCTGTTTTATATTCAATATATATTGGCGTAGCCGCCACTGCAGTCCTTGCTTTTCTTTCCCCAAGTAACCGATCGCCACACAATCAGCTCTGTAATAGAAGTTAAGCCATCTGTAAGCTTAGCGCCGATTCTTCAAAACGTTTAAGGAACATTGAAATATCTTCGTTGTACATGTTTAATTATTCTATCCTTCACGACACTCGCAGTGAAGAAAATAGATTATTTAAATGAAGTTACAGTTTTGTCTGTATAATTTAATAAACATATTTCGCTGCATTTCACCTTTAAAATGATATCGTCATCATATGTAAATACGCGCTTTATAAAGTGGCTCAGGTTGTGTAATATTATAACTGTAGTGCAAGTTTACAGTGGGGTGATTGTACTTATAAGTACAAACAGTTCTACAAGGTGCAATTGATTGAGTGCATTTAAAGTTTTTGGGATGAAACTGTTTCTGAACCTTGAGGTCCGTACAGGAAAGGCTTTGAAACGTTTTGCAGTGGCTGAGGCAGCGTGTCCTTGAAGCTGTATACCAATAATTCTCTTTCCGATCAGCTGCTGCTGTGATTCACACTCAGATACAGTGATATAAATACTCCGAGTGGTGCAGTGAGAGTAATATGGAAAAAGATGATCCGCTGTGGCAACGGGAGCAGCTGAAAGAAGAAGAAGAAGAAGAAAAAGAAGGTGCAGTGAGAGTAACAACGCTAAAGCAGTTATGGTATTTGGAAAACTATGGCTATTCCCTGGACCATTATATTGTTACAAGTTAATTACAATCAGATGCGTTACATTAATAAACAATATGCGGTAGTTCAGTGTATTTATAAAGCCGCGTCTGGAAAATAAAGAGTAACCACACAGGAACAATAGCACTGCTTTGACGTTGGGTGCCGCCAGTCTGCAAAACCGAGCGGAGAACTTGCATACGACAAGGTATGAGGTACCGTGGAAAAGTGCGTGGCTTTATGCCAAGTGTAGGTTTTATACATCGCGATTTGAACGTGGAAAAGTTCTTACGCAACATTTCTGTGCGTACGCACCGTTTATACATGAGGCCCCTGGTGTCTTTACATGACTCAATGGTCTCTTTTCTCTTCATTTCATAATATTTTAGAGGTAAGCCTGCCATTGTAAAAGCATTTTGAGCTACATCATTTGTATGAAAATGTGCTACATAAATAAATATTGTTGTTGTTGTCTTTTGTCTTTATTTCCTCTTTTCTAGGATTTGGAGAGGAGCCTCGTCTTTTTCTCGACAGCCCCCCAGGAAATGAAATTAAACTGAAATGTGATTCACAGGGCTGGTTTCCTAAACCTACTTTGACATGGAGAACACTAATGGGCCAGGACTTAACAACACGTGCTGACACTACGGAGAATCAGGACAAAGTCTCCCTGGTTGGAGTGAGCAGCACACTTTGTGTGACTGAGAGGGATAGACATGGAGTCATCTGTGTAATTCACCATAGAGAAACAAAGACAAGCATTGAAGCACAAATTGAAATTGATGGTTAGTAATTAATCTGCTGTAACTGATCCTCCTTCTTAAATATCACAATGTCATGGAAGTGCTGAGTGTGCCATCTGCTTTTACTTTGCATATTGAGGTCTGTGAGATTCTGTTGCCCACCTAATGTGGGCTCCCATGTGTAAACTCAGCCACTGCTGCTTTGATTTAAGTGGCCACAAAGTCTTCACACTTAACTCAATATACATGTT
>JANRMT010062852.1:40221993-40233746 GCA_026402145.1 Polypterus bichir lapradei | reverse complement strand
AGAGAGAGATGACAACAACACTCATATCAATGACAAAACAATTACATTAACAATCATGTTACGTTATTTTTAAAATATTTCCTTTTCTTTTTCATAACTTCTTTAACACACTACTTCTCCGCTGCGAAGCGCGGGTATTCTGCTAGTTAACTATATGTGTGCTTAAAAATCTTTAAAAAAAATATATTTACATACAGTTTGTATGGTCTGGAACGGATTAATTGTATTTACATACAATCCTATGGGGGAAATTACTTCGGTTCACGACCAAATCGGTTTACGACCAGAGTTTTGGAACGAATTATGGTCATGAACTGAGGTTCTACTGTACTTCTTTTTAAGGGAGGCTAGTGATATATGCACAAATAGTAAAGTGGAAAAAGAAGTGCATTATAAACATCAAGTACACACTTATATTTTATCAGGTTAGTCAAGTACTTCAGTCCTCATGCAACCTCTAAAACAGCATATGAAAACATGCTTGTGAGGATCAGGTGTAAAAGTCAAGAAATGAGTGAAGCTTAGAAAAATTATGTACATATTGAATGTTCAGGAGGCACAAACTGAAGGTTCAGAAGAAAGTTTAATCAAATCAGGAAGCCGCATCTTAATTTATTACACATTTCACAAACGTTAAATTCAAGACTTAGCATACAATAAAGTTTAAACTGAAAGTATTGCCAAAATGTACATTAGATCATTAGAATATTAGAACAATCCAAATAAGAACAAGCCATTCAGCCCAACAAAGCTCACCAGTCCAATCTATTTCTTTTTCTTCTTCTTTCAGCTGCTCCCTTTAGGAGTTGCCACAGCGGATCATCTTTTTTCATATCTTTCTGTCCTCTGTATCTTGTTCTGTCACACCCATCACCTGCATGTCCTCTCTCACCACATCCCTAAACCTTCTCTTAGGCCTTCATCTTTTCCTCTTCCCTGGCAGCTCTATCCTTAGCATCCTTCTCCCAATATACCCAGCATCTCTCCTCTGCACATGTCCAAACCAATGCAATCTCACCTCTCTGACTTTGTCTCCAAACTGTCCAACTTGAGCTGACCCTCTAATGTACTCATTTCTAATCCTATCCATCCTCGTCACACCCAGTGCAAATCTTAGCATCTTTAACTCTGCCACCTCCAGCTCTGTCTCCTGCTTTCTGGTCAGTGCCACCGTCTCCAACCCATATAACATAGCTGGTCTCACTACCATCCTGTAGACCTTCCCTTTCACTCTTACTGATACCCGTCTGTCATAAATCACTCCTGACACTCTTCTCCAACCACTCCACCGTACCTGCACTTTCTTTTTCACCTCTCTTCCACAACCCCCATTACTCTCTACTGTTTATCCCAATTATGGTATTTAAACTCATCCACCTTCACCATCTCTACTCCCTGCATTCACACCATTCCACTGACCACCCTCTCATTCACACACATGTATTCTGTCTTGTTCCTACTGACCTTCATCCCTCTCCTCTCTAGAGCATATCTCCACCTCTCCAGGGTCTCCTCAATCTGCTCCCTACTATCGCTACAGATCACAATGTCATCAGCAAACACCATAGTCCACGGGGTCTCCTGTCTAATCTCGTCTGTCAACCCGTCCATCACCATTGCAAATAAGAAAGGGCTCAGAGCTGATCCCTGATGTAATCCCACTTCCACATTGAATGTATCCATCACTCCTACCGCAGACCTCACCACTGTCACACTTCCCTCGTGTATATCCTGTACAACTCTTACGTACTTCTCTGCCACTCCCGACTTCCTCATACAATACCACAGCTCCTCTCGAGGCACCCTGTCATATGCTTTCTCCAGGTCCACAAAGACGCAATGCAACTCCTTCTAGCCTTCTCTGAACTTCTCCATCAACATCCTCAGAACAAACATCACATCTGTGGTGCTCCTTCTTGGCATGAAACCATACTGCTGCTCACTAATCATCACCACACTTCTTAACCGAGCTTCCACTACTCTTTCCCATAACTTCATGCTGTGGCTCATCAGTTTTATTCCCCTGTAATTACTACAGTCCTGCACATCCCACTTATTCTTAAATATCGGCACCAGTACACTTCTTCTCCACTCCTCAGGCATCCTCTAACTTCCCAAGATTCCATTAAACAATCTGGTTAAAAATTCCACTGCCATCTCTCCTAGACACCTCCATGGTTCCATAGGTATGTCACCTGGACCATCGGCCTTTCCATTTTTCATCCTCTTCATAGCTGTCCTTACTTCCTCCTTGCTAATCCATTGCACTTCTAAATTCACTATCTCCACATCATCCAATCTCTTCTCTCTCTCATTCTCTTCATTCATCAGCCTCTCAAAGTACTCTTTCCATCTGCTCAACACGCTCTCCTCGCTTGTGAGTACGTTTCCATCTTTATCCTTTATTACCCTAACCTGCTGCACATTTTTCCCAGCTCGGTCCCTCTGTGGAGCCAATCGATACAGGTCCTTTTCTCCTTCCTTAGTGTCCAACCTCCCATACAACTCATCATACGCCTTTTCTTTAGCCTTCGACACCTCTCTCTTCACCTTGCGCCTTTTCTCCTTGTACTCTTCTGTACTTTCTGCATCTCTCTGACTATCCCACTTCTTCTTTGCCATCCTCTTCCTCTGTATACTCTCCTGTACTTCCCCATTCCACCACCAGGCTTCCTTTTCCTCCTTCCTCTGTCCAGATGCCATGCCAAGCACCCTTCTTGCTATTACCCTTACTACATTTGCTGTAGTTGCCCAACTGTCTGGTAATTCTTCACTACCACCCAACTCCTGTCTCACCTCTTCCCTAAACTCAACCTTGCAGTCTTCCTTTTTCAACTTCCACCATTTGATCCTTAGCTCTCCCCTCACTCTCTTCCTCTTCTTGATCTCCAACATCATCCTACAGACCACCATCCTATGTTGCTTAACTACACTTTCCCCTGCCACTACGTTGCAGTCTTCAATCTCCTTCAAATTGACTCTTCTGTATAGCATGTAATCTACCTGTGTCCTCCACTCTTGTACGTAACCCTATGTACCTCTCTTTTCTTAAAATACCTGTATGTATTCAGCACAGCCATGGCCATCCTTTTGGCAAAATCCACTATCCTCTGACCTTCTTCATTCCTCTCCTTGACACCATACCTACCCATCACCTCCTCGTCTCCACTGTTCCCTTCACCAACATGCCCATTGAAATACATTCCAATCACCACTTTCTGTCCCTTGGGTACACTGTTCATCACTCCATCCAACTCCCTCCAAAAATCTTCTTTCTCACCCATTGCACACCCAACTTGCGGTGCATATGTACTAACAACATTCATCATCACACCTCCAATTTCCATTTTCATAATCATTACCCTGCCTGACACTCTTTTCACCTCCAAAACACTCTTGACATACTGTTCCTTCAGAATAACTCCTACCCCATTTCTCCTCCAATCTACACCATGATAGAACAATTTGAATCCACCTCCAATCCACCTGGCCTTACTCCCATTCTATTTAGTCTCTTGCACACACAATATATCAGCCTTCCTTCTCTCCATCATATCTGCTAACTCTCTCCCCTTACCAGTCATACTGCCAACATTCAAAGTTCCTACCCTCAGTTCCACTCTCTTTACTTTCCTCCTGTCCTCATGCCTCCAGACACGTCTCCCCCCTCTTCTTCTCCTTCTTCTTCTTCGGCCAAAAGTAGCCCAATTTTCTCCAGCACCCTGTTGGCTAACAGTACTGGTGGCGGTTGTTGTTAACCCGGGGCTCGACTGATCCAGTATGGAAATCTGTATTGTCCGTATGTTGATTTGGCAAAATTTTACACCGGGTGCCCTTCCTGACGTAACCCGCGGTGTCTACCATGTTGTACTTAATAATTGGTGTTTCTGTGGCCCAGTTTGCACTTTTGAATTTTCCAAGTGCTTGCCCAGTTCTGAAACTTATCCAGGTCATTTTGAATTCTTTGTACTCAATATGTGCCATTCCTCCAATTTTAGTGTCATGTATGGATTTCACAAGTTTAATAACTATACTATCATTAATATAAATCAGAAAAAGTAATGGTCCCATGGCAGACTCCTCTTATCTGTCCATTTTGACTTTTTGTCGATTAAGTAAAATTTTTCACAATCATATCCTTCATCTTTAAGCTTATTTGAAAACCAGTGTAGTAATGGTAGAAGTGTCCTTTTATTATTATTCTTCTTAATTACAATTACGAGTCTTTCTACAGAATTTTGAACTAATGGTAAAGTAGTAACAAAATGGTTTGAAGAGCTTGACAGTAAAGAATAATTCTCATATTGTACATACTTATTAATGAGACTGATACCATTACTTTGTTACCCTGAATTGGTTTAAACAAGTTCAAGAATAAAATGAGATTACTTTGTTGTATTACTTTGTTGCTTAATGTCTGAATTGAAAGTTCTACGACAACACAGTTACAGTTTTGATTTTGAACTATTTAATTAACTGGAATTTTTGGTCAAATGATTTTTAACCTTTTTGCAGCACTGCTGTACATTTAAGGATTTTAGCCTTAATAACCTCTAATAGATTATTTACTTCTGACTTTATATTTTGTTGTTTGTACACCTTTTACATCTTTTAAATACAGTCAGTCAGGCATTCTCCAACCCGCTATATCCTAACACAGGGTCACGGAGTTCTGCTAGATCCAATCCTGGACAGGGCGCCAACCCACCGCAGGACACACCGAGCACACATTAGGGACAATTTGGGATCAGCAATACACCCAACCTGCATGTCTTTGGACTGTGGGAGAAAACCCACGCAGACACGGGGAGAACATGCAAACTCAACACAGGGAGGACCTGGGAAGCGAACCCGGGTCTCCTACCTGCGAGGCAGCAGCCCTACCACTGCGCCACCGTGCTGCCCTAATTTCCTCACATGTCCTGAAAAGGAGAGCAGTAATGGAACAAAATTAATATCATTGTTCACAAATACTACTATAACTAGAGGGTTAATAACAGTTTTGAATATTCAGTTGTTTATGTATAACACTAATAAAAGCTTGCCAAATTAAAAATGAATTAAGAAATAAATAAATTAATTAATTAATTAATTTGAGGAGTGCATGATAAGTTCAGTTTTTACAGAAAATAAAACTTTATTCTAAGGGGAGGAATTCTTCCACTTAAGTAGAATACCTCAGGATTTGAACAGTTTAGTGTAAGTTATCACAGCTGATTGTTCTTCAAGAATTAACGCCCCATTGAGTGTCGCTTTAGTAAAACTATTAATTTCTTAGGCTTTACTTTGATCACAGATATCTGAAAAGCAGGTGGAGTCTTAATTTCAGTAGAGTTACAGCATATTATTTCCATATAATTTGTTGCAGCATTGACTGTTTTCCTAAAGATTAGTTTTTTGAAAAGAAGAGTTCCATATTCATTTTGAATGCTTACAATACTATCTGCAGAAAATATGCTGTCTGTGTGGTACGTTATGACTGAGCAATTAATGTGCAGGGGCTTCTGTTATACAGTAACAGTAACTGCCTCCAGCTCAGCAGTCATAAGTGACCATGTGTTTGACTTTAATTCTTATAACTATACATCATTAAAACCTAAATCTATTATCCATATTACAATTATTTTATATCTGTTCGGCGAACACTTTTGTCTAAAACAGTCTAAATATATGTTTAAAGTCAGAGGGGGAGGTCTGCACAAAATATAGTGTGGTATTGTGTGGTTTTACTTAATATGTATTGGAGTGTACAGTAGCATTTGTGTACAGGTATGTCACATGGGGCTGTTATTTTTTTTTTAATTTTAGTTTTTAAAGGAATACTTCACCCAAAAATGATCATTTTTATCCCATGTAGTTTGTAGTGATGGCCAAGAACAATTTTTAATCTCATGGTTTTAGGCAAAACAGAGATAAAGAAAGGTTTATGATATTAGAGAAGCCAATGAGGACCAATGATGTACAAGTGCAGTGGTAGAGGAATTACTCAAACAATATAGCACGATGTGTGGAGTACAAGTCACAGGAGGTTATGCTCAACCTTTATAATGCACTGGTGAGGCCTCATCTTGAGTACTGTGTGCAGTTTTGGTCTCCAGGCTACAAAAAGGACATAGCAGCACTAGAAAAGGTCCAGAGAAGAGCGACTAGGCTGATTCCAGGACTACAGGGGATGAGTTATGAGGAAAGATTAAAAGAGCTGAGCCTTTACAGTTAAAGCAAAAGAAGATTAAGAGGTGACATGATTGAAGTGTTTAAAATTATGAAGGGAATTAGTACAGTGGATCGAGACTTGTATTTTAAAATGAGTTCATCAAGAACACGGGGACACAGTTGGAAACTTGTTAAGGGTAAATTTCACACAAACATTAGGAAGTTTTTCTTTACACAAAGAACGATAGACACTTGGAATAAGCTACCAAGTAGTGTGGTAGACAGTAAGACATTAGGGACTTTCAAAACTCGACTTGATGTTTTCTTGGAGGAAACAAGTGGATAGGACTGGCGAGCTTTGTTGGGCTGAATGGCCTGTTCTCGTCTAGAATATTCTAATATTCTAATATTCTAATTTACTTATGTAAAAGTACAAATAAATAAAATATAATTTAGCAAAAGCAGAATTTCCCTATTGACCTTTCTACTTAAGTAAACATAAGAAAAGTACTTGCGTGACATTATATTAGTAAGTATTAAAGTAAAAGTACTTGTCATATGTATTGCCTGATTCAACAGTATAATATGGTGTTAGGTGTGCCTACTAAATGCATGATTACGGTTCATATAAAGCCCGTAGTATTTTTTAATTATAGCAGATATGTCTGAGAGTAAATAATTAACAAAGAAAGAAAACTGACCTTTGTGACAGAGAATATAAGCCTGCAGATTCGTACAATAATAAAACAAAGGCACCACCAGCACATATACGAAAAACCAACACACTGCATTTTGCAACAGGAAAGCATAAAATAAAACAAAACAGAAAAATGTAAAACTAATAGTTTAGCCAACCACTGCATGCCACTATAATGAGCTCTTGAAACTTCTAAAATAACTAAGTAGCTATATAAAGTAACACTGCACCAGGCTGCTGCATGATATCACTTCTTGCAAAGGCTGTTGTAAAAACACTTAACTTACCTTTTGAAGAGGTGAACTTAACAAGTCCATAAACTGAATTTCAACTAAAAAGGCTCAATAAAGTTTAAAAATGTTCTGTAAGGTAAGATAACTTCCAGTAATTATTTCTCCATTTTATATACAACTTGTACAGTATATAAATATAACTTCAATTATCATGTATACGCTTCTCATGAACAATGGCTTTACCACTCAATTATGTACTAAAAATATATTTTAAGACATAAATGTAACATTGTTGCCGAAATTGACAGAAAACACAAAACCTTGTACATTAAAAGGTAACTTCACTGTGTCCAATATACATTGCCACCTTATATTCAGTGCCTCATAAAGACTTACAAACTGTTATTAACTTTTGCCGCAATTAAGCTGGACAGTTAAGCTACATACTGTATCTTGGTTTGAGTGCAGCCTACATGCCTTCACAGTCAAAAAACTTGAAAGAAATAACATTTCAGTACACAGACAAACCTGTCATTATTTTTTTAGTATCCAGCAAATTAAATTCATACAACATCAACACAAGAACTATCCAAGTGGGAAAAAGCAAACCACAAGCTGCATCCCCCAAAATATCAGCGAATTACTGTTCAAGAAAAATGCCACATTTTACATTTTTTGCCAAACGATATTTGTTTAGCTTTTTTTTATTATGTAAAACACTTTTATTAAAATGTATATGTATATATAAACCATTTTCAAGAATTCATTTTGAGGGAGACAAATATGTTAGAAGAGGAAGCTGGCCTCTGAAGACCCCTATACATCAAATGTGGTTCATTAGTGTATTACAATGAATACAACAAACTAATTGATGACTGCAGCATCACATCTACAGGATATCAACTTCCATTAAACATTTTAAAGGCCTATGTCACTTTATGGTTCGTAAATTTGCATCAAATAAAATAACAGACAATAGAAGGATTTCTTCATTCGGATTTGGTGTTTGGGTGTGCCGTATCTCTTGCAGAGGTCTCATTATTTTCTACATTGTTGATCATGTCTACTTTGGGGTTATTGGACTGCACATTGATGCTAAAGCTTCTAAAGCGGACGCTATTAGCTATTTCCTGACTATCTGTTACGTCAGTCTTATTAGTCTCAACTGTGGCATTTATGGGACAAGACAAATCATCTCTTACTTATTTATGACTTTATTTTTGATCTTACTTGGTATAGTTTTGGGCAAAACAACAACAAAATTTTACTTTTCTCTCTTTGATTTTTCCTTTGCCACACACATGTGCATGGGAGACGGTTTACAGGCTCAAATAGGGTAATTTCTCAGTTGCCTTCTAATACTCTCTCCTTTTGTCCCTCTGCAGACCAAGAGAAAACCATACCTCCCAGTAGCACCATCTCTGATCCATCCACCATGTAATGATGTCATATCTAGTGCAGAACCCACCTCTACAGACATCACTTTCTTTTCTGGCCTCATGGACTCCACTTCTTCCTAAATGTGCAATATATGAACCTCTTTGTTAGCCAGTTTAATTTTGAACTTTGTGGGGGTTTTTTTACTGCCTGAATTGTAGTATATGGGATGGCCATCCCTAAATCTTTTCTACCTCCAACTATTTTCTATCACACCATCAAATGTCCGGTTTGCTAAATGTGACCTAATAGGCACTTACTGTGATTGTCCTCTACATACACATATTTTTATTTAAAAGTTGTTTTTTTTTTTATTTGGGTCTAATTGGGCAGGTTTATAATTATGAGGATCGAACAATGGCAGTAGTTGGTGTCAAACGTTTCTGTGAGTGTCTGTACTATCGGTAAAAATTTGGACTTTTCCTGTTATTATGGTTTTCTGGCCCATGCAAAGACCCCTTTGTGAGTAGGGCACCTGAGTCAGCCTGATCCAAAAATGCATAAATGTATTAGTTTATACTAACCAACCCGCGGCATACCATACGCCACATAATCAGGCCGGTTTTTTAATGATTTTTAAGCACAGGGAGAAAATTAACATTTGAAAAATGTAATAAATCAGCAAGAAAAGCAACATTGTAACAATGCACGGAACGAACCAACACACAATTGTCCGTGACTGAAAACTGGCGGATCGCCATCGTGCCTTCTCCGGCCAGACGAAGGGATGGGGGTACACGGCGCTCAGTCGTGGAGTGTGGAACGGGAGGAGAGGAGAAGGACGTCTATTCAGCTCCCTCCGTCATGCTAGTCTGCTGATTTCTCGTTCAGTATGCACTGCCCGCTCATGTGCCCACCTCCAACTCGTCACTCGAGACGTTTCATTGCTCTGTGCGGTTTTGGCTGCTTTTCTATATATAATCCACCAAGACACCCGACCACGATAGTAGTGAGGTGGGAGGGGGGTGAGTACAAAGGGTAGAGACATAATCAGTGGGAGTGTATGAGTCGCACTTAGTGGGAATTCCATGGTTTGCTACCCGAATGGGGTTCAACGGCTTACCCACGCCTCTCTGCGCCGGGTAGACACACGCTCAATGGAAAGACACGGTTGTCTAAAACGGGTTGGTGTGAGAATACAACAGTAAGTGAATGAAAAGATGGAACTCTGGAGAGAGCAAAATACAACACAATAGTGAACCCGCGGCATAACAAACGCCGCATAATTATATATTGATAGTTGAACACTTCTGGAAAGACACAGTTGTCTAAAAAGGGAGGGTTTGAGGATACAACAGAAAGTGAATGAAAAGATGGAACTTTGGAGAGAGCAACATATAATTGTCTGTGAGTGAAGAAGACACATGTTTGTCGCGGAAGCGAATTGCTGTATGTAGCGTGTAAAACAGTTTGCTATGGTGCACGAGGTCGTGCGTCGTAACCGAAAAGTCGGTTTTTAAAGACTGCTTACTTCATTGTGTTTTAACCTCAGTTGTAAAGGATTGTTTTAAGGATCCCATGGGATACCCCTCGAAAACCGTTTTACACGCTGCATATGGCGACTCACCTCCGCGAGAAAGTCAAGGTGGCTCGGAGGTACATGAGGCCTCTACGACAGACGAATATAAATGACGCCGTTCTTTCTGTGTTGTCGTGTCCGAATTGGTGGGCGTGGCACTGCAAGTTGTCGTCGTATCCAATGGTCTTGGAGTTGGTGGGCGTGGCTCCTCCCTGCGTGCGCCATAGGTGTCTTACTTGTCGGTGGCTTAGTGAATCCGCGCCCCTTCAGGCGTGTTTTCCATGGGTGTCTTGCCTTAGTGAATTATATATATAGATATTCAGTTTGAAATAATTCCAATACCAAATTGCACACAATTAATACATTCTAATTTAAATGTGTTGTTACTGTATTCTGTTTGTATGATGAATGCGAGAAAGTTCAATAAGCAGACTTTTCATTCACCGATGGTGATTGAGCTCTAAATAGAACAAATAATTAATCAGATGGGTGGTCCATTCACTTGCTCTTTAAACATCTAAACAAAAGAGGCTGACAGCATCACATATGTGCTTTAACCCAGGGTTTCTTAAACTTTTTGAATCAAGGACCCAAATTAGAATATTGGTACCATACTGGGACCCCAGAAGAGGATTATTATCAAAGTGACAATGGAGTCACATATATTTATATATACCTGTGTGTATGTTTGTATGTATGTGTATACACACACACACACACACACACACACACACACACACACACACACACACATACACATACATACATACACACACACACAAAAATTATATATATGTGTGTGTCTGTGTATGTATGTATATGTGTGTGTATATATGATGTAGATAGGTATGCATATATATGTGTATATGTAGATATGTATATAGATATGTATATATGTATATAGATATGAAGATATGTATGTGTATATATGTATGTATATATATATGTAGACTCAAACCCATTATGACAGCAGCAATCTAAGCTGTGAGAAAACAGTAAAAAGGAGGCGTGTCAGACGTCGTGGTACATTTTCTGATGCAGCAAGACGAAAACAACTTTGTGACGCTGCCGCCAAATACACAAAACAATTACTTTGACAATCATGTTACGTTATTTTTAAAATGTTTCCTTTTCTTTTTCTTTCCTTCTTTAACACACTACTTCTCCGCTGCAAAGCGCGAGTATTTTGCTATATATATATATATATATATATATATATACAGTGGGAGCCACGTCAAACAGCCGCCTGGAGCATGACAGGACCATGACAGGACCATGACAGGACAATGCACGATCCGTGCACGGAATGTGATCCCCCGCGATGACGCACTTAACGATGCCCCGCCCCATAAACGCCCCCATGCGCTTTCTAAAAAGATGGTTGCAATGCTGTATAATCCCGCCAGATGGAGCATTGACTGCTTCAGTTAACTGCAGTGTCCAGGAAGCCCTATACCGTATCTTTAATATACTGTACAGGCAGTTCTTGTATTGTCAACATACTGTAGTTTCATAAATAGATGACGTGGTAAAAAAAACAACAACAAACCGATTAATAAAACAGATTTGTTAAATCACTCAATACACAACTCATGATGATACGGAAGCGTATTAGGGCCACGGTGAAAAAAAAAATACGGACACAGTGAAGAAAAAAAAATCAAAATGTCGAGATTAAAGTCGACATGTTGACTTTATTCTCGACATTTCCACT
>JANRMT010062852.1:40181169-40195537 GCA_026402145.1 Polypterus bichir lapradei | reverse complement strand
TAACTAAAAAAGATTACAATATGCAAGCTTTCAAGGCAACTCAGGCCCCTTCTTCAGGCAAGATGGAATGGCAGGTACATCTTGCCTGAAGAATGGGCCTCAGTTGCCTCGAAATCTTGCATATTGCAAATATTTAGCTTGACATTCACCTTGGAACAGAGAATATGGTGAGGTTTTTGAACCACGCCGTCAACATTCTCAGCCATTGCTCACGTTTAATTGTTCAGAGATAATGGAGTCTGCTGCCTCGTATTGGATCTGCAGTCTCGCACCCCATCACTCTGATTCTCCATTGCAGTTTGCTTCATGGTGGCTCCATTTTCTTCTGTTGACAGTGTGCCAACTCTTTGGTCATCTTTGAGAGACATCTGGCCATGACAGACTTCTAACCGTCCACCTCTTGACTGTGTCATACACAGCCTATTAAAAGTATTCACCCCTTGGAAGTTTTCACATTTTATTGTTACACAACTTTGAGTTTCAGCTTTACATTATTAGACTTTTTAGCCACTGATCAGCAGAAACCACTTTTTAATGATAAAGAGAAACAGGCCTATGCAAAGTGGCCTAAATTAACTACAAATATAAAACACAAAATAACTGATCACATTAAGTATTCACCCCATTTACTGTATGTCCGTATTTAGCAGATACCCATTTGGCAGCCATGACAGACTTGAGGCCTCCCTGACTCTCTCAGCTTTGTTCATTTCCACATTGACATTTTTCCCCCGTTTTTATAAAACTGCTCCAGCTCTGTCAGGTGTCTGTATTTTGATCTGGGGCCTCATCTATAAACAGTGCATATGTATAAAAATGTTACATACGCCGGTTTCCTCGCTCACTTTGAGATGTATAAAAACTAAAGTTGGTGTAAAGCCACACACATTTTCACGGTAGCCCCCTACCTTGCATACGCACTTTTCTGCTCAGTTTTGCAAACTGCCGGCATGCAGCATCAAGGCAGTGCTACTGTTTCTGTGTGGTGTCCCTTTTTTTTATAGATTTGCATCCATGATGCGGGATTTATCAAACACACTGAAATTAATTGCATATTGTTTTCAAATTTAATTCACTTGACTGTAATCATTCTGTAACAATATAACGGTGCATAGAATGGCCAAACTATTCCAACTACCATAGCTGCTTTAGTGTTGTTAGAAAACATCGCAAATGGAAGAAATAGAAGAGAACGCTATTTAGAGATGATGACGATGACTGGCTTCTAAGTCGATTTCCCTGTCCTAGAGCTGTCCTCTTGGCACTGTGTGCTGATCTGGTGCCAGCTTTGCAAAGGCAGACTTTGAGGAATTGTGCTCTACCTGCTCCTATGCAAGTTCTTTCCCCCCTCAGGTTTTTAGCCATAGGAGCTTTTCAACGTGAACTTGCTGACTCATCGGGTATTCCACAAACATCACTGAGTCGGGCCGTGCCAGCGGTATAGGATGGTATTATCCGCTTGTCATCCAAATAGATAAGATTTCCTTACAATGTGGCTGAACATCAAAGCTCAATTTGCAGCAGTGTCTGGTTTTCCAAATGTAATTGGAGTGGTCAGCTGCACACATATTGCTATTGCTACAGCGCCAGACAAGTTGCATCAGCCAGGGATGAATCACCAAAAGAATGAGCTGGCATTGCCTCATATATAGCTGGAGGACTTATAAAGATGGCAGCTCTGCACAGTTGCTGGTGCTTTTTCCAACTAGTGTGGCAAAGGCAAGCAGTTCTTTTAAAGATAGCGACTCAAATAGCCATGTTTCCGAGGCAGAGGTGTGTGAGTAGCCAGTGCCCAAAGATGTGCTGGGCACAGCAACATCATCACCGTGTGGATTTGCATCATCGGCACGAGGGTCAGCTTTTGTAATATTGTCTGAAACAGAATAAACAGATTTCGGGCAGTGACTCGCCTTTTCACATCAACTTTGACATCTGACCACTTCTTTTTTTTATTTCGGGCATTGTGCAACTTACTGAACTTGAACTTCTGAGTGTCTCGGCCACGCTGTATCACTCCATCAAGTTCCTTTTTTCCGTTTTTTCTTGCCCTCACTTCACATTCACTGAAATTCTTCTTTTTTCCACGTGCTTTTGCCATTGTCTTTTAACAAAGCATTGGATAGAAGGGGTGGCACGGTGGCGCAGTGGTAGCACTGCTGCCTCGCAGTTAGGAGACCTGGGTTCGCTTTCCTGAGTCCCCCCTGCGTGGAGTTTGCATGTTCTCCGTGTGTCTGTTTCCTCCAGGTGCTCCGGTTTCCTCCCACAGTCCAGAGACATGCAGGTCAGGTGCATTGGTGATTCTAAGTTGTCCCTAGTGTGTGCCTGGTGTGTGTGTGTGTGTCCTGTGGTGGGCAGGCACCCTGCCCGGGGATTTGTTCCTGCCTTGCACCTTGTGCTAGCTGGGATTGGCTCCAGCAGACCCCCATGACCCTGTGTTAGGATATAACGGGTTGGACAATGACTGACTGAATAGAAGGGGCTATTTATATTGATTTGCATATTAAAATATGCAAAATGCTGGAAGGGGTCAGGGTGTGGCTCTAGGTGTGTGCACGTGCGTTAAATTTCATATTCATTGGGAAATTTAAAGGAAAATGTGTGAAACTTGCCGTACGCACAGTTTTATCCATCTGGATATTTTTGTGCATATGCACATTTCCAGTTTTGTCTGTATGCCATGTTGTAGTGTGAATTCTACGCATGGTGTTATGCATGAGACCCCTGAACTCTAATTCAGCCATTCCAGACTGTTATCAAAAATATCAGAGCCATATTTTATATTTAATTTGGACTGAAGTACAGCGTGATGCTGAATCAAATTTATTGAACTCAGTGCCACTGAAAAAGGCCAGCATTGCATGGAAATATTGATACACTGTAGTGTGTGCTTGGTGTGTGGGTGTTTGTGTGTGCCCTTTGGTGGGCTGTCGCCCTGCCTTTGTTTCCTGCCTTGCGCCCTGTGTTGGCTGGGATTGGCTCCAGCAGACCCCCGTGACCCCGTAGTTAGGATATAGTGGGTTGGATAATGGATGGATAGATGTTGCCTAATATAAGAAACAGAAAGTTATGAATTGACATATTGTACATTTACCGTTTGATCTTGTCAGTGTCCCTAACTAAAAACCGCCTGATCACTGGATTAGAAAGTGTGTAATGAAAGATGCTGTTAGTAGCTTCCCTGCTGTATTCGTTCACAGAGTCTTTGGGGTATCCTTGATGGTGTCCTCCAGATCTGATGTAACATCTCTCACACTTCATATTATGTAAAGCTTGTGCTCAGCTGTTAAGTTTGTGTTGCGATGTGACATTCTTTACAAATATTGTCCCACCTCTGACTGCGTGTTTTATACACTTTGGTGAATGTTGAATTAAACGCTGGAAAGGATGACGCATCTGGGCGGGCAGGCTGGGGCAAGGTACCTTACTCGGATGTGAAGCCAACCCATTGGGAGCTCAGGAGGAAAGACCCGGTAGAGTCAGATCAAGGAACAATACCTGGCCAGGATCCAAGTGTGATAGAGGAACCAGGGGAGACAACTCGTCACGAATACATGCTCTCCCAATACGATAGGTGGAAGCATCCTTGGGCAGTGCTAACCGTATTGACACCCACAAGGCATGCTGGGAACCGTAGTCCCATGGAGCAGCTTTGTTGGGTTCTGGAGGTGCCACCAGAGGGTGATGCGAGGTTCTGTGATCCCTAATTTTGGGGACTTCCATACAACCCAGAAGTGTTTCCAGCAGGCCAAACCCTAGCACCAGAAGTACTCCCGGGTCTAAGATAAAGGAAGCCACTCAAACTCATCCAGGCGAGTCGGAGTCGGGAGAGGAGTGGAGGCACAAGAGAGAGGAGAAGACAATATTGGTGAAGAACCAACATTTAAGAACCTAAGGTACTTTCATTAAGAAAGCTGTTTTATTTGAACCCAGGGATTGTGTAGTTTGGTCGTGTTTGGGATTTAAGGTGCTGCAACGCCCCCTATAGGTCACAAGGCTAAGTCTGGTATTTCTCAAGTTGAACTTATTTCTTCATAAACAGCATGTATGCATTTGCTGTGTGAAATTGTGCTCTAAAGTTAAGCATTTTCTATAATTTAAAAAACATCTCCTGCCTGCACTGGCACTGGATGCTATGGGGCACAGAGGAAAAGCCTGAAAACTTACCAAATCTGTCAAATCAAGACAGTTGTCACACATAAAAAAGTCCTTAATTTTGGAACACAAGTCTGTGTGGCCAATGCATGTATGCCATTTTTACGAAGTAATTACTTTGACTTGAAAAATACCAAACGTATTCTTTAAGGAGTCCACCCATGGTTGCAGGAGCAGCAGATGTCAGCAGGTGAAGCCAGCAGGACGTCTTCATGTTGTGAGTTCTCTTATCTGTTTGAGTGCTGAGACAGCGTATTTTAATTACAGAGCTTTATATTCATACAGGCTCCTTCACGTTGACTTGTGATGGATTTGTGGATCAATTCTTTGATAAAAGTGTGATATCGAAACCAACACACCCTCACATCCATGTCCCAGAGTTTGTCACTGACATTCTGGATCACATAAAAGCAGCTTTCATAAACTGTCACCGATGAATGTGTTATGAAGGTCATGTCAGCATCTACATTGTGATTTGTGGACCTCTTTTTGCTCATCACCTGCTACAATCCAATCTAATTAAAGGCACAGGAAGCCCAAATACTTTACAGTTCTAAACAGATTTGCTCGATTTGTCTTTTTGAAGGCTGAATCTTGTGGCTTACAGTCCAGCCCCTAAACCAGTAGGCCCCACTGGCTCAATGACTAAACAGCAGAACTTTGAGAAAAAGAGGCGTCATCCTCCAAATCCTGACCTCGGCCGACTTCCCAAGAAGTCCCCTTTCTTTGTTGATTCTATCAGGGTCTCCAGCTGAGATCAGAAACTCGGCGGCTACTCTGTTCAGGGAAAAGAGCTGCAAACCAACCCGAGGCTAAATGGCCGTGGGCCAAAGCTCCAGACAACAAAGGAGGTTAGGTCTCCGTGCTGAAGACTTCAGTGAGGGTGCGCCGCTCTACGCAGACAGAGAGAGGCAAGTCATCTACATCGAGGCTCTTGAATAACAGAACCCACCCTGGTGAAATAATAAAACCAACCCCTCCTGTTCATTTGGTCTTAAGAAATCCATTAAATGCCAGTCAACAAGTTTAAAAAAAAATATGAACAAATGCAACGTTTCAGTGCCACTGAAAAATGTAAGGAACATACCAGAGCAGAGGCACACGGGCACTCCCAGGTCGAACACGGTGCTGGATGAAGTCAGCAACCAAAACTCGCAATTCATTCTGAATGAGTTTCAAATATGCGTTTTGAAATTGTGGGGCTTTGAATGTTAACTGATAAGTGAAAAAACGAACTTCAATGAGTTGAGGTTTAGAATGCAACATAATAAAAAGTACAAAAAGTGAAGGGGTCTGAATGCTTTTGGAAGGTCTGAAGGCACATCTGTTTGTCAGTATGAGTTGATGTTCAGTAACTTTATGAAGTTAGAATAAAACATTAACTCTAACGTTCATAAAACTAATAAAACTCTAATAAAACTCTAAATCTCTGTGTCGGTTCGCAGCTGAGTGTGAAGTGGCTGGGATGGGAATCAGCACCTCCAAATCCCAGACCGTGGTCCTCAGCCGAAAAAGTGTGGAGTGCCCTCTCAGGGTTAGGAGCGAGATCCTGCCCCAAGTGGAGGAGTTCAAGTGGAGGAGTTCAAGTATCTCGGGGTCTTGTTCACGAGTGAGGGAAGAATGGAGTGTGAGATCGACAGGCGGATCGGTGCGCTGTCCGCAGTGATGCGGGCTCTGCATTGGTCTGTCGTGGTGAAAAAGGAGCTGAGCCATAAGGCAAAGCTCTCGATTTACCAGTCGATCTACGTTCCTACCCTCACCTATGGTCATGAGCTATGGGTAGTGACCGAAATAACGAGATCGCTTTCCCTTATAGATAGGGTGAGAAGCTCAGTCTTCTGGGAGGGGCTCAGAGTAGAGCCACTGCTCCTCTGCATCGAGAGGAGTCAGATGAGGTGGCTCGGGCTTCTGATCAGGATGCCTCCTGGATGCCTCCCTGGTGAGGTGTTTCTGGGCACGTCCAACCGGGAGGAGACCCCGGGGAAGACCCAGGACACGCTGGAGGGACTATGTCTCCCGGCTCACCTGGAAACGCCCTGGGATTCTCCCAGAACAGCTAGAAGAAGTGGCCAGGGAGAGGGAAGTCTGGGTATCTCTGCTCAAGCTGCTGCCCCCGCTACCAGACCTCGGATAAGCGAAAGAGGATGGATGGATTAACTCTAAAACAGTCTGTAACAAAGGAGGCAGGCTGAGTGGGTGAGATGGCAAAAACCTTTAATAATGCCATTGATCATCCTAAGTCAGCTAAGTGCTGGTAACATTTTGTGCCAACTTTAGTATTTTAATGTCTTCAACTGAGCAGGTGCCATACTAGAAGGTAATTCCTATTCAAGTTTGTGAGGATGGACTCCACTGTCACCTGTAGACACTGCTGAACAATTCTCCGATTGCTGGCCTCCCCTTAGAAACCATTCAGATACTGTAGTGTGTTTGAAGCAGTGCTGCATGTTCTAACAAAGACGTATAATAACACAATCAAATAAACCCGTCTTTGTCATCCCTTCAATGGTTGTCTGTTAGGAAGAGGATGCATTTTAAGGTCCTCCACCTCTGAGGTGGCTCTGAGGCTGGGGATCTGCTGCAATCAGAAGGTTGACGGCTTGAATTCCGTAAGCACCAGAAGTGACTCTACTCCGTTGGGCCCTTGAGCAACGACCTTAATCTCCAATTGTTCTATCCTGGGCATGATGTTATTCTGCATCCAGTCCTGCAAGCAGGTCCTCCAACTTACAGGGAAAACTTCGGGGTTGGTGGCAGGACTGGCACTCCAGTCATAGTAAAAAAAAAACCAAACCTCACACTGTTCAGTGCGGTGCTAAGGTGTCACCCGCTTCACTCGGGTCCCAATCCAGGTGGTTCATCGTGTGGCAAAGTGCTATCAGCGCATGCTCCCAACCAACCTCATATACAAATGAGCTCCTGCTCCTGTTCATCTCCTTAATCCGCTCACTTCACTGAGACTTTGTTCTGTTTGTGCCATGGCTATGCACTCCCCACCACATGTAAACTGAAGACCTTCTCGTAACTTGGAAATTCTACCGTCTCTTTGAACACCAGAAGATGACTCTACTCAGGTTACAGATAGGAAATTTGAAATCCTCAAGTGACACACCACGCCAGGCAGGGTGACTTCCGGCCCCCGTCTTCCATGTTCACCTGGACTGCTACACATATACCAATAGGCCATCTTAGGTCTTCTAACTTTTCTGTTGTAACACAAATGAAGTCAACAGAACATACTGTAACTACAGTCGCCTGCAGAATCACTCCCAACATGGCTGGTCAGTTGCATCATTCTCGATACGCCCATTCCAAGGTGTACCTCGGGCAGCGTCCTCTTGAAACATCCTTACACTGTGCCTGCTTGTAACAATGCAATTATTTCATTACAGCTGTCTGAGTGGTCTCCTCTGTCTGTCTGTAACTCTGCCTCGCAGTTAGGAGACCTGGGTTTGTTTCCCTGGTCCTCCCTGCATGGAGTTTGCATGTTCTCCCCGGGTGCTCCGGTTTCCTCCCACAGTCCAAAGACATGCAGGTTAGGTGCATTGGCGATCCTAAATTGTCCCGTGTGTGTGCCCTGCGGTGGACTGGCTCCCTGCCTGGGGTCTGTTCCTGCCTTGCTCCCTGTGCTGGCTGGGATTGGCTCCAGCAGACCCCCGTGACCCTGTAGTTAGGATATAGTGGGTTGGACAGTGACTGACTGACTGGAGTTGAAGCAGAAACCAGGACAACCTTTAAGAAGAATCTGGGTGAGATATTGGGGCAGCTTAGCTGTTAACTAAACCTGATGGGCTGAATGGTCTCTTCTTGCTTATTAAATTTCTTATATTCTTATAATGTTCTGCACACATATTATGTTTTAATTGGCTGTTAATTACGTTTTAATTTAATTAAACCCATCTAAGATGGGTTGAAACCTAAGCAATCAACATAGACCTCAGCATATTCAGCATTGACGTTTTTCATTGCAACACTTATTTGAATATATTTGTGTAATGCCTGTAAATAATAAAGTGCATTGCATTTTTCATTCTAACAGACAGCGCATCACAAACATTAGCGCTGCTTTTTCCAATCCCATACCAAATGGCATATGACAGAGACATGGCAACCAGACAGACACACAGATACTTGTCCTTTTATTAAGGTGGATTGTTTTGATATATTTCAGTGTTTTATTCAGTTTCCTTTGTTTCTATTAAGGGTTTTATTTCTTGAGATGATAGTTTATTTAATGTGCTATGTAAATAATATTTTTTTTATTATTACTATTATAATCGAGAGATAATTCCCATGGCTTGTCCTGGGTTTTCTCACAGTATGATGTGCCCGGTGTTCTTCCAGATAGGGGTATCTGGGGGGGTCCTATGTACCCCCAGCTGGCTGCTCTCAGGCTCGACACACGGGTTCTCATTAATAGCTTGTCAAACATTAGCAGATTGCTTTACTGAACTTTGTCCTTTGTGGCCCACTGTTTTTTTTAGTTTCCTGCCTGTCATAAATTCTGTGGCACTAATGTTTGTGTAAACTGCTGTTCTGTTTAGTTTTATGTTTAAAAAGATGAATGTGCCGGGCCTCAGTGAGACTTCGCTCTTCAAACAGAAACTCAAAGCTCCATTTACGTTTGAAAGTCGGAGTGTGAGCCAACTGCAGTAGATACCACACACTTACATGGGGGCCTGTCAGTACAGGAGCTGCAACACCCTCAGCACACCCACCCAACTCCTGCACCCTCAATGCCAACTCACAGCCTGGGTGACATACTGAGACGACTGAAAGGTTAACTCGCCAAATGCACCTGAAGGACTGAATTCTTTGTTCTTATATGTAATATGTTTTACATTTGTATGTTCTAACTGCACTTCACAGAACTGCATGCCAGTGATGCCAATGGTAATAGCCCACGCATTTTTGTAATCTGTTAATTCCGTTGCTGGGCAGCAAGGAGCTGGCGCCCACACCCACAGCATCAGGGGTAGGAAAGGAGCCAATGCCTCTCCTCAGCTCACAAAAAGCGAAATAAAACCGAGTGTCCCAAGAACTGTGGAGCACAAACTCAAAAATCAGCCTGCTTTAAAAGTCCATAAGTAAAAAATACAATAAACCTGAGAATCTGGCATATTGTGTTTGTTTTCATTTGCATTCGTGAACACTAGAAAGTCACACCTTATGTGAGGATTAGCACAAAAAGTCAAAAAATTGCGTGTAGCTGCCTCATCATATTGTAACAATCCGGAGCAGAATAATGAAGTAGCATTGAGAGGACACTGGCAGCAGTAGGTGACCTGTAAAATGACTGATGGTTACACCAACGCCGAAACTGCCTCCTGTTCTGCCATCACCAGTCCGATCCTCCACTGCTCCTTTCATGTTGTGCCAGTGACCTTTGTGTGCCTCATCCACTGCCTGCACATTCCTGTCATTGTTCCTTCTTCACATGGCTCACTTGGGGCGAGGGGTGACACCATCTGCACTCGCTCCCTCCTACTTTGTGAGACGATCCTTCTCGAGATTTGACAGAGGCGGTGTACCCAGGCTAGCAGACTTAAGCAGTGGAGCGGGGCTCATACCTTCTGATCTTTAAGCGTCTGATCATCTCTCCATCTGTCTCACACACACCCACCCATTAGATGGCTCTGCCTCTTCTGACAGTCCGTGGGCCCCTTTGTCGTGTCTCTCCCTGGCCTGTGTGGCCCCATAAGAATTTCCATTCCAAAAATGCCACTGAGCAGACAGAATCTACAGAGCCTACAGAACTATACACCCCCTTGGGAGTTTTCACAAAATTATAACTACGTATAAAACATTCAAGTGCAGCCGTGGGTTAAATTGAGCTTTTTTGACACTGAGCAACAGAAAAAGAATCTCTAAAGTCAAAGTGAAAATAGATCTCTGCAAAGTGGTGTAAATTAGTTATAAATATTGTGAAAGGATTCCACACAAAACAGAGAAAGGTGTGGGGGCAGCCGCCCGTATATTTTAGATAGGCTGCCAAAATGGACGTTTGTGGTTCAAAATGGTACAAGTCTTAACAGACAACAGTCCAACACAGAAGAGTACGGACAGGCAAACATGGAGGTTTTAAAGCCGGGCAGGGGAAGTGATGTCATCAAGTTGTATGAACGCTAGGGGCCGCTGTCCCCCTCTTAACCCAACAGACAGAAGCACAGGGTAAAAGCACCAAGAATCACAAATAATAAACACAAATCTCTCCTCCACACCTCCCAGTAAGCTCTGTCCTCTACCTCCCAACTCCGGCTCACTTGCTAGGTCTCCACCAGTCCTTTATATAGTCCTTGACCCAGAAGTGCTTCTGTCCTTCTGTCCCCGTGACTTTGGAGTACTTCTGGGCTATGTAAACAGTAGGGACTCCCAAGTCTCCCTGCAGCGTCTCCTGGTGGCACCCACGGTACCCAGCAGGGCTGTGTTGCAGAACTCCAAGTCCCATAGGGCCCTGTGGGCATCCAGGGCACCGCTGCAGTCCAGAGAAGCTGCCATCTATCGTCCTGGGGGAGGCAGTGTCCCTGATAAGCTGTCTTCCCCCATCCTTCCGTTACTGGGGCGTCCCTTACAGAGTCCAGGCGAAATTTCCCATGATTGTTTTGCTGATGAAAAAGAGGAAGGATCCTTGCAATCTGCCACAACAACAACAACAACAACATTTATTTATATAGCACATTTTCATACAAACAGTAGCTCAAAGTGCTTTACATAATAAAGAATAGAAAAATAAAAGACACAATAAGAAAACAAAATAAATCAGCATTAATTAACATCGAATAAGAGTAAGGTCCAATGGCCAGGGGGGACTGGTCTGGCATGGAATTATCCCTTTGTGAGCCCTTCAGCTGCCTCCCATGCGCACGTGTGTGACAATGTGAAACAAACCATAATCGCTCACATTAGTATTCTCTTCCTTCATGTCAGTACTTAGTAGAAGCCCCTTTGGCAGCCATGACAGCCTTCAGTCTCTGTGCGCAGGTCTGTCTCCGTCATCTGGCTATTTTTTCTGCACTCTTCTTTGCCAATCTGCTCAAGCTCTGGCATGGAGATTGTGAGCAAACAACCTTTTTCAAATCCTGACACAAATTCCCAATTGGATTGAGGTCTGAACTCTGACTCGGCCACTCCAGGACATTAACACTGTAGTTTTAAAATCATTACTTTGTAACTTTGGCTTTATGCTTGAGGTCATTGTCTTCATACAGTACAATACAATACAATTTTTTTTTGCATAGCCCAAAATCACACAAGCAGTGCCGCAATGGGCTTTAACAGGCCCTGCCTCTTGACAGCCCCCCAGCCTTGACTCTCTAATAAGACAAGGAAAAACTCCCAAAAAAACCCCAGTAGGGAAAAAATGAAAGAAACCTGGGAAAGGCAGTTCAAAGAGAGACCCCTTTGCAGGTAGGCTGGGCGTGCAGTGGGTGTCTAAAAAAGGGGGTAAATACAATACAATACAATACACAGAAGAGAACACAAGTAATCCTGAATATAATAGAAATATTACAAGTACAGAGAAGAATTCAACAGAAGATGATATCACATAATACGATGTGGATTTGTTTAGAGTCCTGGAGACTTCAGCCATCAAGCTGCCTCCACCTGTTGGCCATTTCACAGCTGATTCAGCGCTGGGCCTGCCAATCTGATGAAAGGACCCCTAAACTGTGCTAAACTGAAGTAGTGAGTCTTCAGCCGGGATTTAAAGGCTGGGACCGAAGGGGCATCTCTTATAGTAGCAGGCAGACCACTCCACAGTTTAGGGGCCCTGTAACTAAAAGCTCGACCTCCCACTGTTTTTTTATTAATCCTTGGAATCATAAGCAGACAGGCATCTTGAGATCTTAATGTGCGCTCAGGTTTGTAAGTCATGATAAGTTCAGACAAGTAAGCCGGACCTTGGCCATATAATGCTTTATATGTTAAAAGGAGGATTTTGAAATCTGCCCTAAACCTAACCGGGAGCCTTTGTAAGGATTTAAAAACTGGAGTTATGTGTTCGTATTTTCTTGTCCCTGTAATAATTCTTGCAGCAGCATTTTGGATTAACTGGAGGCTGTATAAAGAACAGTTTGAACAAAAACACATTTTCTACCAAGGACTATGTTTCTTACAGACTGAATCAGGTTTTCCTCCAGGAATCACTTGTATTTTGTTATATTCATTTTACCCTCACAAGCTTTCCAGGACCTGCTGCAGAGAAGCATCCCCACAGCCTGAAGTTGCCACCACCCTGCTTCACAATGGGAATGTTGTGTTTTTGATGGTGTGCAATGTTCAGACATGGCCATCAGAGCACATAACCTTCTCCTGTCTGACTTCAGAGTCTCCCAAGTGTCTTCTGCCTAGATGTCATATGTGACACTGGCTTTCTCTTTTTCACTTTTTTATTAGGTTGCGCCGAGTGTGTTGTCTGCACAGTCTCTCCAATCTGAGCCACTGTAGCTTGTGACTCCTTCAGAGTTGTCATAGGTCTCTCCTCCCTCATCTTTTTCTTGCATGGTCACTCAGTTTTTGTGGACGGCCAGATTCAGGCAGTTTTCCAGCTGTGCCATACTGTATACTCATTGTTCATTTAACTTGAACCCAAGGGATTTTCAGCGACATGAACATTTCATTGTCTCCCCACCTCCACCCATCCATGGCATTGTTTTTGGTGTTTTTTTGTCTTCATGTTGTAAGTTAGGCCACCATACTGACTCACCACAAGTTGGTCCTACCACATAAAGAGTATTTAGACTACAATCAACTGAAACCCCAGACAGATGACCTCCATTGAACTAACTATGGGAGCTCTGAAACCAACTGGCAGCACCAGTGACGATTCAGGGGTGTCACATTAGAGGGGGTGAGTACTTTATGTTTTATTTTTGTAACTAGCAAAATACCCGCACTTCGCAGCGGAGAAGTAGTGTGTTAAAGAAGTAATGAAAAAGAAAAGGAAACATTTTGAAAATAACGTAACATGATTGTCAATGTAATTGTTTTGTGACTGTTATGAGTGTTGCTGTCATCAAGGATTTGATTATCATTATTTCTTTCAATCAGGTTCGTATTTGTACGATGTGTTGTGTTCAAGTTACATTCCTTGTTTGTCAACCATTGTAAAGATGACAGGTTTCATTCATCGATTCGTTTCTTACTGCATCAATAAACAGCTCATCTTCCTCTTTATCTGAGACCTGACACACTGCATGCACGGGTTTTTTTTACACTGTCTTCCCTTAGCTGGACATTGACTTTTTCCACCATGTGCTTTGTTTCCGCAGTAGCTGCACTTATGAATATGCTTGTATGCATCACTCGCTTCATATTCTTTTGCTGCCTTCTCAATTGTGTAATGCGTTTTTTGTTCAGCGCTCTTTGGAGCTCTTGCTTGTTGTCTGCGTACTGCGTTCAGTCAGTTCACGTGAGCCACTCGGCGGCAGAGTGTTTCTATTGGATTGCCACTGACGGACGGCCTTATATGGGCTGGCACTAAATTACGTGGGAGGCGTGACGATGAGGGACGCAACTCTGCCTCACATGGCGACCGAGCTGCAGGCTATGGCCATATATATGTACATAAGTAGGTTTCAGTTATGACCGTTACGTGTAGAATTTCTAAATGAAACCTGCCTAACTTTTGTAAGTAAGCTGTAAGGAATGAGCCTTCTACCTACACGGGAAGTTGGAGAATTAGTGATGAGTGAGTCAGTCAGTCAGTGAGGGCTTTGCCTTTTATTAGTATAGATTAATTGTAATTCTACGCGGTGGTGTGCTGGGGAGGCAGCATAAAGAAGAGGGATGCCTCACGCCTGAACAAACTGGTGAGGAAGGCAGGCTCTATTGTAGGCATGGAGCTGGACAGTTTGACATCTGTGGCAGAGCGATGGGCATTAAGCAAACTCCTGTCATTCATGGAGAATCCACTGCATCCACTGAACAGGATCATCTCCAGACAGAGGAGCAGCTTCACAACAGACTGCTGTCACCGTCCTGCTCCACTGACAGACTGAGGAGATCGTTCCTCCCCCACACTATGCGACTCTTCAGTTCCACCCACGGAGGGGGTAAATATTAACATTATACAAAGTTATTGTCTGTTATACCTGCATTGTTATCACTCTTTAATTTAATATTGTTTTTAATCAGTATGCTGCTGCTGGAGTATGTGAATTTCCCTTTGGGATGAATAAACTATCTATCTATCTATCTATCTATCTATCTATCT
>JANRMT010062852.1:40140038-40172782 GCA_026402145.1 Polypterus bichir lapradei | reverse complement strand
CTGCACATTTCAAGATATCTCAAATACATTTCAAGATATCTTAAAATAGGCAGAAAGTTCCATTGAAAGTATAAGAAATTTTACAGGAAGTGATTTTGAGATATCTCTAAGGTTATTTAAGATATCTCGAAATGCGCAGGAAGTTATTTTAAGATATCTGAAAATGTATTTGAGATATCTTTAAATATGCAGGAAGTTATTTTAAGATATCTGAAAATGTATTTCAGATATCTGAAAATGCCTGCAGATGTATTTTAAGATATCTTGAAATGTATTTGAGATATCTCAAAATGCACATTAACATATTTCAAGATATCTCGAATTGCATTTAAGATATCTTGAAATGCATTTCAGATATCTCAAAATGTACAGCATATCATTTCAAGATATCTTGAAATCTATTTGAGATATCATAAAATGGTTTTTAGATATCTTAAAATAGATGCATTTTTAGATATCTGCAATTCAATTTAAGATATCTAAAATGCATTTCCAGATATCTTAAAATTCATTTTGAGATATCTCTAAATGTTAATTTGGCTTGCCATACAACCGGAATTTGTTGACAGCTTGCAGCTTTGATGCTAACGAAAGTCAGGGAAGCTAACTTAACACTAGCCACATCATGAGCAAATTGGAAAAACAAAAAATAAATGAAACTAAATAACAAAGCTGCTAGTTAATTCTGTAGAAACGCTGTATTAACACAATTTACCAATCTTGCTATTATAAAGTACTCACCATGGCTGACGTGTTCTTCCATTGAATTTGCAACGTCGATCGGAGATTTAGCGCTTCCACCATCAGCAACCCCTCCCGACTGGGGCTGGGGACTGAGAGGCTATGGGCGTTGGGCTGTGGCTACCTGTCCGGCTGGATAGTAGTGTAACGATCCGGCAGCAAGCGCTGGCGGAGTGACGCCGTATGGGTAATTTATGTAAATAGTTTGTGGGGAATTTATGGGTAATTTATGTAAAGCTTATTGTTGTGTTGAAATTAACTTAATAACCTAATTGTCTTTCTTGTTGTAGTGTTGTATGTGTTTGTGCTCAATCAGTGGGGTGGGTTGGGTTATCGCCGTCCGGGGTTGTTGTTATTGTAAATAGTCACCATCCATGAGAAAGATGGCTCTGTAAATGACCTTGACCATGGCTATACAATGAGCTTTGTTTGCTGAATATCTCCGCTAATAAAGAGATACAACAGGACAGAGCTGTGTATTTGCTAAGATTTATCTCAGCAATACTTGCGAGACACTCGGAGTCGTGCGGTGTATGGGACACGAGTGCTCGTTTCTTAAAGAGCTGACCGTAGCTGCGTGCATAGCGCTGGCAGTCCGCTAGCCGACAGTTTGGGAGAGGTGCACGGCAGAGTTTGGCTCTGAAAAACTTCAAGACTCACCCACGGGTCGCTACATTGGTGTCAGAAGTGGGAGACCAGGCTGTTTAGAAGACGCCGTTATGGAACAGAGTCTTGAAAAATTAGAGCGTGCCATCTCAGAGAACTGCGTTGCGTTAGAGCGTCTGATTAGCGGAACTGTGCGGAGAAAAGAGGCAAACTGGCCTGATGGTGCCAGTATTCCCCGGACAGTGTTACGATCCTCTAGGCACGGCCAGAATGAACCGTCAACTACCGCAACGAATCCCCAGGTTACCAGTCGGCCGGTCCTCGTCTCACGGTCACTTGCCAAGCTGCCGCGATACAGCGGATTGACGCCCTTAGAGCCATACCTTGCACAAGTGGATCTGGCCGCGCTACACAATGAGTGGAGCCGTGAGGAAGCTGCGACACACTTGGCCCTTGCCTTGGAGGGTCCCACACTTCAGGTACTCATTGATCTGCTATCAGAGGAGTGTCGTGATCTTCAGGCTCTCACCGCTGCTCTCACCCGTCGCTTTGGACAAAGAACCTCAGCAGAATGCAGCAGAGAGAAGCTGACTAGCCGACGTTGGCGTGAAGGTGAGAGTGTAGGAGCCTTTGCCGCTGACATCAGGGTATATACACGAAAAGGTTACCCTACTTTCTCAACAGCAGCGAGGGAGGAACTCAGTCTTCATGCTTTCCTGCGGGGCCTCACACCAGAACGTCTCCGCCAGCATGTCTGTTTGTTGTCACCCCGAGATTTGAGCGAGGCACTACGAGAGGCTGAGCGGGCTGAAGAGGTGCTACAGGCCGAGTCACCGACAAGACGAACGCCACGCCCGAGTCGACTAACGAGAGCAGTTGAACGAAGGGCGGAAGGGGACCCGTCTGAGGTAGTGGAGGTCAGTCGCGCCCAACCAACATCAACCCCTCGACAGAGACAACGAGTAGACTGCTGTTTCCGATGCGGAGAACCAGGGCACTTTGCCAGGGATTGCCCTGCCCCAAGTCCTTTGCCTCGTACAGCATCACCGCAGGGAAACGACATCGAGGTGAGGCCGTGAGGGGACCCTCGCTCCGTTTTTCAGCACCCCTCCACAATGACTGCTTTAAAGTTGGGTGCTGTGGATTTTCCACTGGACTATACCTAGACTGCACTATTGACGGACGGCCATGCAGTGCTTTAGTGGACACGGGGTCCACTATTTGTTTGCTACGAAAAGGAGTGTTGCCCGAAACCGCTGGTCTTCTTCCAGAGGGCTGGACCCCCACAAATAGCGAACTACGCACTGTTACGGGTGAACGGACAGTAAAGCCCGGAAAGAAACTGTTATCTGTGTTGGTAGGGACGAGCCAGACCAACCACGAATTCTGGCTTGCGGACATTAAAGACCAGTGCATTATTGGGTTGGACTTGTTGGCCCACTGGGAAGCACGTGTTGATGTGTCAACGGCCGTCCTTTGTTTGGGTAATGAGACTGTGCCGCTCCGGTCGGGCTGGAACCGTCCTAGAAGGACTGCCAGAGTGGATTCACCTGGACACCACTGCTCACCGGCTCCCAACCATTGTTTGGAAGTGGCAAGGGTTCAAGAGAACCCCCAGGAGAGTATTGCTGGACAGTCAAATTCATCGCACGACCCCCCATCAGCTGAGACGGTTGCCGCTGTGGAGGAATTGGGCCATCGAAGTAGTGAACATCTGAGCACGCCACAGCAGGAGCAACTCCAGAAATTACTGAACGACTTTGTGGACATTTTTGCGGCTCGAGAGGAGGACTGCACCAGAACCTCGTTAGTAAAACACCACATTGACACTGGCCACGCCGCTCCCATTCATTTGCGCCCCCACCGATTACCTCTTGCAAAACGTCAAGCTGCCGAAGAATTGATTCGCGAGATGGTAACCTTCGGACAGTCCCTGGGCCGCACCCATGGTCATGGTGCGGAAGAAAACGGGGGGTTGGCGCCCTTGTGTGGACTTTCGTAAATTAAATGCAGTCACTCGAAAAGACTCTTACCCACTGCCCCGCATCGACGATGCATTGGACTATGTGGCTGGATCCCGTTGGTTCAGCACCTTGGACTTGCGCAGTGGATATTGGCAGGTAGAACTGGCAGCAGAGGACCGACCCAAAACTGCATTCACCATCGGACAAGGGCTGTGGCAGTTTAAGGTAATGCCGTTTGGACTTTGTAATGCCCCGGCCACTTTTGAAAGACTAATGGAGCGGGTCCTAAAAGACATTCCCCGAACCCGTTGTGTGGTCTATTTAGATGATCTATTGATTCATGCCAGAGACTTTGACCAGGCTGTGCACAATTTAAGGGAGGTCCTGACCGCCATTCGTAGCGCCGGGTTGCGGTTGAACCCTGAAAAATGCAATCTTCTCGCCCGACAGACCCAGTTTCTAGGGCACGTAATCAGCGAGAGTGGGGTGGCTACAGACCCAGCAAAGGTGGCTGCCGTGAGCAACTGGCCCCCACCAGCCAACATCACCGAACTGCCTAGCTTCCTGGGTTTAGCCTCATATTACAGGAGGTTTGTAAAAAACTTTGCAACCATTGCCAGCCCCTTGCACCGACTGACGAGTAAGGGCCAACAGTTTGGGTAGACGGAGGACTGCACAGCCGCTTTCCAACAATTAAAGGCTGCCCTCGTCAGCGCGCCTGTCCTGGCGTACCCTGACCCCAACCAACCTTTTGTGGTGGACACTGACGCTAGCAATGTGGGGATTGGGGCCGTACTCTCACAGAAGGGGGAGGCTGGAGAGAGAGTGGTAGCTTATTACAGCTGCAGCCTCAGTCGACCGGAGAGAAATTACTGTGTCACTCGGCGGGAACTGTTGGCAGTGATCCTAGCGGTACGGCACTTTCGGCCCTACCTATTGGGCACTAGGTTCACGCTGCGGACTTACCATGCTAGCCTCACCTGGATGTTGAATTTCCAGCAACCAGAGGGCCAGGTGGCAAGGTGGATGGAGATTCTACAGGAATATGATTTCGAGATACAGCACCGACCGGGACGGCAGCATGCCAACGCTGATGCCCTCTCCAGGCGTCCATGCCTCAGCAATGAATGTCGATATTGCCGCCGACAGGAAGAAAGGGGTCTGGGGCCATCGTCAGCATCCGCAAGGATAGATGACACTGTTGGAGTAGGGGAGCCGTTCACTATTGACCAATTGAGGCAATTACAGGCGAACGACCAAGCGCTAGAAAAGATAAAGGGCTGGTTGGAGACACAAGAACGTCCCGACTGGCAAACCGTGTCTTCACAGGGGCCTGAACTCAAACTACTACACTCCCAGTGGGGCAACTTGGAGTTGCACGATGGCGTAATCTACAGACGGTGGCAAGCACCCGGGGGGGGAATTGACCGACTACAACTGCTGGTTCCCCAGGCTTTGTGCGCCAAGGTCCTCCGATGGGTCCACGGAGCAGCTGGATCCGGACACTACGGAAACGCTAAGACAGTGCGTCGACTACGGCAGCGGTTTTATTGGCCCGGGTGTCGGCAAGACGCGGAGCTGCACGTCCACTGCTGTGACATCTGCACTGCGCAAAAAGGACCTGGTCAACGTTCTCACGCGCCATTGCAGCAATACCTTGTCGGGGCACCCATGGAGAGAATTGGAGTGGACGTACTGGGTCCTTTTCCTGTAACGGAAGCCGGAAATCGTTTCGTTTTGGTAGCAATGGATTACTTCACCAAATGGCCAGAGGCGTATGCAGTTCCGGATCAGAGTGCCTCCACAGCGGCTCAAAAACTAGTGGATGAAATGTTCACTCGATTTGGGGTTCCGGACGAGCTCCACAGCGATCAAGGGCGGAACTTCGAGAGCCGTTTGTTCAGGGAGGTGTGTCAGCGACTGGGGGTGAAAAAGACCAGAACCACCCCCCTTCACCCGCAAAGTGATGGATTAGTCGAGCGATTTAATCGCACCCTGGCCACTCAACTGGCAATCCTGACCAGTCAACACCAGCGAGACTGGGACCAACATTTGCCTCTGGTCCTGTGGGCATATCGGACAGCAGTGCAAGAATCGAGCCAATGCACACCAGCGGGGCTGATGTTTGGGAGGGAACTTCGCACGCCAGTGGATTTGGTGTTTGGCTCGCCCCCTGAGCCTGAGATTGTTGGTGGACCCGAAATGGATTATTTTAGACGGTTAAAAGAGCGGCTGGACACCGTTCATCGACTGGCCAGGGAGGCCTTGGAGGGAGCTGGAGCTCGCCAGAAACAGGCTTACGACACACGGGCTCATGGCCCGACACTGAAACCAGGGGACAAAGTGTGGGTATTTTGCCCGCAACGGAAACGGGGACTGTCTCCAAAATTAACTGATCATTGGCAGGGACCTGGAGAAATTTTGGACAAAATCTCGGAAGTAGTTTTCCGAGTCCGAATGCCTGGACGGGGCAGACGGGTGGTGCTGCACAAGGACCGGTTGGCACCATACCACCCACTGGCCCCGGAGAAAGAACGACTCGAGGATACAAGCGGCTCTCCAACCTCCACCCCCGGCGCAGAGACGGACATTGACAGTCTCAGGACTGAGCCTGACCTGAATAATGGCACCTCCGGCAGGCCGAAGCGTGTCCGTCGCCGGCCAGGACACTTGCTCGAATTTTGTTTGTGATGAGTAGGGTTGTGGGGACACTAACCCTCTTGGGAGGGGGCTGTGTAACGATCCGGCAGCAAGCGCTGGCGGAGTGACGCCGTATGGGTAATTTATGTAAATAGTTTGTGGGGAATTTATGGGTAATTTATGTAAAGCTTATTGTTGTGTCGAAATTAACTTAATAACCTAATTGTCTTTCTTGTTGTAGTGTTGTATGTGTTTGTGCTCAATCAGTGGGATGGGTTGGGTTATCGCCGTCCGGGGTTGTTGTTATTGTAAATAGTCACCATCCATGAGAAAGATGGCTCTGTAAATGACCTTGACCATGACTATACAATGAGTTTTGAGCTTTGTTTGCTGAATATCTCTGCTAATAAAGAGATACAACAGGACAGAGCTGTGTATTTGCTAAGATTTATCTCAGCAATACTTGCGAGACACTCGGAGTCGTGCGGTGTATGGGACACGAGTGCTCGTTTTTTAAAGAGCTGACCGTAGCTGCGTGCATAGCACTGGCAGTCCGCTAGCCGACAGTTTGGGAGAGGTGCACGGCAGAGTTTGGCTCTGAAAAACTTCAAGACTCACCCACGGGTCGCTACAGTAGCAATAATGTAGCTACACGAGGTCATTTGTTGTGAAAGCTAATTTTTGTTTGTATGGTTCGCTTAATTTTCACTATTAACTTGGTTTTATTAACTTTTCATGTGAGGTCATATTTTGGTGTGTAACAATGGACCAACAGGAAGGTGATGGAAAAGGATATTTTTCCCGGTTTAGCTAAGGAATGGCATGTACAGCTCTACTCTGCCTCTGATTGGCGCAATTCGTTTGCCCTAACCAATCGTTAGTTCTCCCAAAACAGACAACAATGGCAGAAAAAAATTGACGTGCCTGCAGCACATAAATGCGTATCAGCGCGTCAGTGTGGATGTAGACTGTCGCAGTGTGTGGACTGAAAAGCGTTGTATACCCTGCATTACACTGCAGCGTGTACCCGTAAAAGGAGGATTTAGAAGTATACCCTGGACTACACTACCAGAATGGTTTGTAAAGATAGTGTAGTGATTAGTTCTTCTGTCTGCAAATTCTAGGGTCCTTATTCAAATCCCATACCTCGACACCAACTGTGTGGAGTACACGTATTCTGCCCATGCCTGCATGGGCTTTCCTCCCATTTCATAAAACATGCATGGTAGGTAGCCTAATTGCTGAGTCTAATTTGGCCCCAGTGTATGTGGGTTCTGTGACAGAATGTCAGCCTGTCGAGGGCCAACTCCTGCTTAGTGACCATTGCTGCTGGAATTGGCTTTAAATCCTGAATTGGATTATGTGGATAAAATATTTTTTTTAAATAAAGTTTTCTTCAATTGGGCTTCATAGTTTGGAATAAATGTAATTTTCCTTTAAAGAAAGGCATTGTTGTGTTTCTTCTTCTAATTTAAAGACCATAAAGGCATATGATGGAACATTTAACTTAACAATTGTAGCTTGCAATCCAAGCTTATTGAATTTTTTAACATAAATTATAAGCATTTCTTATACTCACCTTCATTTAGCTGTTGTCTTTCAATAGTTTCAATGTCTGAAAGAAAAAAATAACAGCTTTGGTACTTCAGAAACATATAAATAGTTTGATACTAAAGGATTATATAAAAATAAAAGCTGTATCATTATCATATCTCTAGGTCTTGATTTTGCTGGCATACAAAGTTTGTACCGCCTCCTGTCCTCCTTTTAAATGGTTGAGATTGTACTTCATTAATTCCAAGTTTAATTTAATTATCAGCTGATGCTCCAAGTAGTTTTGTTTTTTGCAGTCATGAAGAAGGAAGGCATTACATTTTATTTCTTTTTTCCAATTTTGATGTCTTTTTTCTGCACTTTTTTCTTCACTAAAAAAAAATTGACTGTTTGAGTTGGAGAGGCTAAGGTTTCACTGCTATTTAGACTGAATATGTGAGTACCACTTGGCAAGAAAAAATGATAATAGAAATACAGACATGGACAAATTTTTTAGTGTCCTGGCAGATCATTGAAAATGTGTCGTATGTCTCCTAAAAAGTGATTAAATGAAAAGCAATTGTCCCGTGTATACCTGCATGCCTTTGATATGTCATTGAGTAATGCAAAGCAAGTGTGAAAAATTATTTCTTATTCTGCAAAGATATTCTAGAAATGTCTGGAAACATTTGTTGGTATCCCTAGAAAAGATGGCAAATTATTGGTTTAAATTGATTTTTCAAACTAGCTGTTTTTTCAATTCCAATCATACATCCCCAATCATGCAATCAGTCACTAAGCCTATTTAAACAGAGAAAAGTGGTTACTTTGCTATTTGGTATCATCATGTGTCCCACACTGAACATGGACCAGAGAAAGCAAAGGAGAGAGTTGTCTGAGGTGATAAGAAAGACAATTACAGACAAGCATGTTAAAGGCAAAAGCAATAAGACCATCTCCAAGCAGCCTGATGTTAATTTTGACAATAGTTGTGCAAATATTATTAACAAGTTTAAGGTCCATGGGACTGTAGCCAACATCCCTGGATGAGGCTGCCAGAGGAAAATTGCACCCCAGAATGGGCAGAAGGACAATGAGAATAGTAGATAAAAAGTCAAAGATAATTTCCAAAGGGATACAAGCTGAAATCCAAAGCCAAGGACCATCAGTGTCTGATTGCACCATCATCGTTGTTTGACTGACAGTGGGCTCAATGGATAAAGACACAAGAGGACTCCATTGTTGAATGAAAAACTTAAAAAAGCCAGGATGTAAATTGTTAAAATGAACATTGACAAGACACAGTGCTGCTAGAAGAATATCCTTTGGACAGATGACTGAAAACTGGAGCTTTTTGGCAAGTCACATCAGCTCTGTTATTCACAGATTAAAAATAAGCACTCAAACAAAAGAACACTGTACCTACTGTGAAACATGAAGGAAGTTCAGTTATGTTTTGGGGCTGCTTTGCTGCATGTGCCACGGGGTGCCTTTCTGCAGTGAAACGTACTGCCCGGTGTCAGAAAGCTCTGTCTTAGCTACAGGTTATGAATCTTCAATCAGGAAAATAACCCAAAGCACACAACTAAAATCACCCATGAATAGCTAAGAACAAAAAATTGGACTGTTCTTAAGTAGCCTTCTATGAGCCCTGATCTGAATCTTATTGAACACTATGTAAGGAACTGAAACATGCAGTCTGGAGAATGAACCCTTCAAACCTGACACAGCTGGAACAGTTTACCTGGGAATATATATATGTATATATATAATGTATATCTGACTTGTTTTTTTAACAGGGTTGTAAGGAACTAGAGCATTAGCTAGTAATAAAAGACACAAGGCATGAACCAGCCCAAATGAGACATCAGTTCATACAATAGCACACTCACAGATTTGCGAGTCAACCAATAATGTTCATCATCAAGATATGTGAGTAAACTGAAGTACCTAGAAAAAGGAAAATGTGCAAACTTTACACAGTAATTGAGTTTGATTTTGAGCTCAAGTCCCTGTGGCACAGTAGTGCTAAATATTGCATCATCTTTCCTCTGTCTTTCCTTAACAAGTCACATTCTAGTTAAGATGTTATAGAGAAAAATAACAACACTTTAAATGTGGTCAAACATGCAAAATAGTGACTATGTCATATCATCTGATCTTTCTTTAACAAGATAAATACATGTCAACACAATAAAAAAGGAACAATCAGCCATGAGCTGCAGCTTGCCTTTTATTTGTATGTTTTCTGTATTGTAAAAGATCCAACATCATTAAGTAGTTTTGATTAATTCTCTATGTATGGCCCTGTCAAGCAAAGTGAAAGAAATTTCCATGCCACAAAGTTTAGTTTGAAATTCAGGTTCATAACATTTTATTGACACTAATCTTTATAATTACTCACCTTCAATTAGGCCTTGTTCTTCAGGTAACTTTTCTAATAGAAGGATAACAGTTGGAGTTTTAAATTTAAAATGTTGGAGACAAAAAAAGTATGTAGAAATTAGTTACATTTTCATCTATTAAAACTATTATATTAAAAACAGACAGTAAAAACTGAAAATGTCAATATTATCATATTTACAAAAAAAACTTTTTTATTGACTGCTAATTGCAGTGCATCATACGCCAAAAAATGAGAGAAAGATTAAACATAATATTAAACATACTATTAATTCTTAACTATCTGCTTACTTAATTTTTTGCATTTTACCTTAGTTATGCTTCTCTAAGTTAGCACCAATTTTGTACTAGCTTTCATACACTATCAAATCTGTCCATATAAACAGTAGCCATCAGTCCACCAATTTAGCCCTTGCCATTCATTCAGCTTATCAATGCAATCATCTTATATTTTACACATTCCAATATTTCAGCTTTCTAATTCTTTCAAAATACAGTTTTGCATTGTTTTACTATAATCTATCCTTAAACACCGTTGATGTCCCTTTGTTCCCGCTGAAGAACTCATTTTAACCTTTTCAAAATCTTCAATGGCTGAACTAGCGATATGCCTTATGGGCCTTTTGTGACCCGATTCTGACTTCCCTTTCAGGTGTCCTGGATGTCAGACCTTTCATTACAAACCTGTTTTAATTGGTTGACCATCCTAAACTATACCGTAGATCTGATGCTCCTAGGTTTTACTGATGAACAAAATACATTTAGGTGTTCTGAACAAACATAATACCCTAAATGAAGAATAAATGCGTAAGGTGGATAAAGATTGACCTGAAGTAAATGCCAGAATATTTTTTAGAAGCTGTACAAACTATTGAATGTTCAACTTTTTTTAAATTGGTAATTCATTCTTTGAAATGTAAATCAGTAACCCAATTACAGTTTTATAAAAGTAGTCCTTCTAACAATCAACTTCACAATTTTAAATAGTTTTGTCATGTTTCCTGTTAATCTCCTTTTAATTTAACTGAAAAGCTTTCATTTGACTATTTACAATTAGCTCAAACCCCTTTTCTGGTTATTTTCTAGCATCCATATATTTTTCCTTGTATTATGAAGACCAACACTGCACCTGATATTCCAGATATTCAGAATTTTCACAATATTATTATACAGTTTAAGCTAAAGGTACACAATGACTTGTTATACAACCCCACATCCTATTAGCCTTCTCAATTACTTACATATACTTACTGTTTATGGATGGTAACAAATTCACCATGATTCACTTTCTCATATGGTGTACTTTCCTGAGGCCACCGTGCCCCTTGGTGTAACTACTCGTAATATTTTGTGTGATACCTTACATTTATTTTATTTAATCTGTTATTGTTCTGTGGCTGCATCCAGAATTTCAGTTTTAGGGCATTTTATAAATGTAGTTATGAAACAAAATCTAAATTAATTAATAATCAGTGTATAAAGAGCACAATTAGACCAAGAGTTAAAATCAGATACTTGGTTAGAATTAGGGTGCATGTATCCATCAATCTATCCATCTTCTTAACTACCTTATCCAGGGCTGGACCACTCGGCAGCTGGAGCCAATCCTAGCAATCACAAGGTAACCCAAAATGCCAACCCCCCAAGACCCCCCCCCCCACACACACACATACACACACACACACACAAACCTAACTCCGAGTAAGATTAAAAGTATAACATCAGCTCAAAAACATATTTGCAGTTCAAGTTGACATTAGGTAAATATTGTCTGTTTTGGAAATAAAGCTGCATTAGGGAATGATATTATATTAAATACAAAATATGATCTGAACATTAGATCTAATTATTACTTACAGTATTGGGCCACTAATTTAAGTTATCCCCAAGCTCTACATTATGTTTGACTTTTCTTGCCCTTACAAATACAATCAAAGATTAACTCAAGAACAGTCTAAATTATAATTGCATAACAATCTGTAGATATTTTGAGAAACATAGACTTAATTATGGAAAACAATCTTGATCAGAAGACATTTAATTATAATGTGACTCTGAAAGACACTTTGAACACAGTAGCTCCCCTTAAAATAAAGTGACTAAAGCAGATAGAAACTCACCCTGGTTTAATGAGAATACTTGCATTCTTAAAATTGAGTTCCAAAAACTGGAGCACAGACAGCGTATCTTCCGAACTGCATGAACAGACAGTGTGAAAAAGTATAAAAAAGCTCTCTTTATGTAGCACTCTGGCTACTATTCCAGCTTATTAGACGAAAACAGAAACAATCATTGTGCACTTTCAACTGTAGCTGCTAATCTAACAAATAGGAATTCTGAACTGCAAAATACCTACAAGCATTAGCAGAGCACACTTTACAGATGTATTTAATGATAAAATTGACAATAAAAGATCTCAGATTTCAGAGTCACCTTGCAAACTAAATATTACATTAGCAATCCCTGTCTCTCCTTGGGAATACCTCTTTAGTAGTTTTATCTTGATAACAGAAAAGGAAGTCATAACTTTAATTTCTAAAATGAACCTGATACCAGGCGGCACGGTGGTGTAGTGGGTAGTGCTGCTTCCTCACAGTCAGGAGACCTAGGTTCGCTTCCTGGGTCCTCCCTAAGTGGAGTTTGCATGTTCTCCCTGTGTCTGCGTGGGTTTCCTCCCACAGTCCAAAGATATGCAGATGAGGTGCATTGGTAATCCTGAATTGCCCCTAGTGTGTGCTTTGTGTGTGTGTGCCCTGTGTTGGCTGGGATTGGCTCCAGCAGACCCCTGTGACCCTGTAGTTAGGATATAGTGGGTTGGATAATGGATGGATGGAACCTGATACCTTTGCCTTAAATCCAGTTCTAATTAAACTGATGAAAGGCTAAATAGCTCTTCTGGCAGCACCCACTCTTAGCATTATCAATAGCTCATTGCTGAAGAGTGCAGTTCCTGATGCACTAACATTGTCAGCTATCAGACTGTTACTGAAAAAACCTGCATATACTTAATTACATGACTTTTTCAAATGTACCCTTTTTTAAAAAAAACTTCAAAAGAAACGGTTGCCTCTCAAAAAATTGTCTCACCTTACACATCAAAATTTACTTGGACAATTTCAGTCTGGCTCCCAAATCTGACATAGTACAAGAACAACACTAACCCAAGGTGTAAACAACATTCTAATATTCTGTGATGAAGGAAATTCCACAGTAATTATGTTGTCAGATTTAACTGTATAATTTGGGGCACTTGGATGATCTCAAGATGAGAATCTATTAAGAATTCCAAGGATTAGCAAAATAAGAGTAGGATATTGAGGTTTTAGTTTACAGGAGTGATCTGCCTTCATATACAGTATAAGAGATGCCCCTTTGGTCCCAAGTTTTAAATCCAAACTGGGTACTGCATACCCTGATTCAAGCTGCTGATTAGATGTGCATATGCATCTCTGTTTGCTAAATATCCGTATAAAAATACAAGCATTAAATTTTTATGCACTATTACTAACCCCTCTCTATTCTGTTTCTCTTCTTGATATCCTGCTGTGGCACTTGTTGCCACTGGTCTACTGTAGGACAAAGTGGCCATTGCTCATTCTGCTAGGCTTTAGTGACACACCAGGCCTGTTAAGGCAGCAGATTTAGAAGACATCCAGTTGCACCGTTCACCACTTGCATTGCAAACTAAGTGTCTGAGCTGCAGCTTGTACCAGGATCTGCCTGTATTTCATCTGATAACAAAGGTGTAAATCAGAGTTGAGCTGAATTTTTTCAAAAGGCCTCTCAGCAAACTCTTTCGGGCCAGAAGGTACAAAATGGGTTCAACCAAGAACAAAGACCTATAACTCAAGGAATGGCAACAGGGATGGGCAGAATAACGATTCTACTGTATGAGAAGACTCTGATTTTGTAACTGGAAGTGACTTTAATCCAATCATGAAAGGGTACGATTCGTTCTTAAAAACTAGCTGACCCATTCTTGGGATACACACTATCAGATTCTCTGGGGAATTCTGAGGGAATTCAGGCAATTCTCTAAATTCTCCCCTGCACTGGGGTTACTCCTGAGTACATTCTCCAAAATGACTAAAATCTCTGAAACTGCTCTCTGAAACTGAAAAGTAGATGAACAACTCTCTCTCTTTGGTGAGCTGAAATCAATAATCTTTTTCGCTTTGTGGACCTGGAAAACTGAGATCTAGTCTGCCAAGCCAAAGCTGTATGCCAGTAGTCTGAAAAACCTAAGAAGTAACCATTAATTCAAGAAGACAATTACAGCATCTAAACCATTGTGCTAGAAAGAGTAATGCTTTTCCCCAAGACATTGTAGATAACACAGCAAAGAGCCAAACAACAGAAAGCAAACTGACAGAGCAGCATCACAGAATACCACAAACAAAGGATCATATAACAAAGAGAAAAATGCAATGCAAGAAGAATCCTCCACTTGAACCCAAAGCAGCAGAAAAGCAGCAATTCCACATAACATCAATCATCACCAGGATACCCCTGTGAATAAAGGACCGCGGGAGAGGACCTATTTGGAACAGTTTCTCCCCGGGAACACAAGACTGCAACCCCCCTAGATTGCATCAGGACCATGGGCTTGGAAGCTCAACCCTATTGGGATCCGTGGTCAGCTCCAGGGGGCACTTGGATGATTCCAGAGCCCTGGACTGCAGCGCTTCTGCCACACCAAGAAGTACTACCAGAAGAGAATCTGTTTGCACCTGGAATACTTCCTGGTGCCCATACAGCACTTCTGCCACACCCGAGAGTGCTGCCGGAACAGGACAGATTAGCACCTGGAGCACTTCCGGGTGCAATATAAATGAGGCCGCCTCACTCCATTCAGGGAGACAGAGTTGGGAGGTAGAGGAAAGAGCTTGCTGGAGAGGATTGGAGGCGGCACATGAAAAGAAAGACAGAGAAATAAAGAGAGAAAGAAAAGAAAGGACAAAGCCTTATATTGGGAAGGGCTGTGTGTTGTGTGCTGTAAAAGCAAGAAAGAAAATAAAATATCTGTGTGCTTAGGACCTGTGTCACTGTGCCTGTCTGTGTTGGGGTTGATTTTCTACTATATATGCAGTTATCATATTTCTATAATCTTTGTGTTTATCAATAAATTATATAATTCTGTGATTAAATTATATAATATGCAGGGTCTAACAACTAGTGACCTGCCTCCTACAACAGAGGAAGTTAAGATAATAAAGTAGGAGTCTTACCGAAGTATTTAATTAACAACATTGCTTAAGGCAAAATTCATCATTAATTGATTGAGTCCTCCTATACTATGTTATTATTATGACTGTACCTGAGTGGAAAAATTAAAATGTGTTTTCATATTCCACCTCAGAAGTACTGGGAGCCTTGGAATCAATGAATTGAAAGATTCTGTTTTCTAATTAAAGGGCCAAGCACAGACAATGGAAAGGGCGAGCATCCAGTTGGCTGATTCTCCTGACTGAGTTGTTATTTTCCACTCTTCTTTTGTCAGCTGCCCACAGTTCAATAATTAATTAATATATAGATATTGCTTGGCTTCATATATGTTAATCAGTTTCAGACTACTTTATTTTCTCCTTTGTTTACCAAATCAGTGTTTTTATGTTTTCATTAGGTATTTAGTAATTTGTAAAGTTTGAATTTGCATTTTTACTAATAACATTTCAAAACACTATGGATCTTCACACAGTGAAGAGTACTATTAAAAAATAAACTGAATTGAATTTAATGCTGTCAAGTACAAGTTAGCCTTCTAAAGAGTGGGCTTCTAATAGTTGAGAAGTACAGGGAATAGCCAAATCAATTAATTGTTTAAGAATGATTCTGTAATGCAGTAATTTGGTTTTCGTCACCTTCATAATACTCGCCTTCAGCTGCAATACAATTGTCCCAGTGCTTCTCCCATTCCTGAAAACATTTCCTGTATTCATCTTTTGTTACCACGTCTATGGCAATTTTTTCCCGTACTTTCCTGGGAAATGCAGTTTTGTGTGTACCACTGCTCTGGACAATTTTTTCCCTCATGCTTTCCTGTAGACACCTCAGCAGTTCAATGTAATGTCACTCATTGACAGTCTGTTCACAGAGAACAAATTCTTTATGAACAAGTCCATTAATGTCAAAAAATGTTATCATCATTATCTTTTAAAAATCTGCCCTGGTAACTTGGAGGAAAAAAAAAAACTCTGAAGTCGCATGGTGGCATATTTAGTAACTACACCTTCCTCTTGCACTGTTAACTGATTCTGGGAATTTCTGTGTCTCTCGTCATGCATTTCCATAAGCATGCCCATGTCTAATATAGTTTTGGCAAGTCTAAAGTATTTAAGGCTGTACTTTACAAAATGACCACTTGTCTGTAGTTATCATCATTAAGTACTGTGCAAACAGGAAATTGAAATACACAGTTTCTACAGCAATGTACAGTATACAGCACCAAACCACCTTGACAACAGGAACATTTACAGCATGTGATCTTGTTGTTTCTTGGTTTTAGCTCATCATTCAAAGTCATCACCCTATATTAATAGTGAGCCTTAGAACCTTAAGAATGAACACATCCAATAGTCTCACTTTGAGCACTGGAAAACTCCAACAGTTATGTACTCAGACCATTACTATTTTTCCATTTTATGCACAATTGTTTTGCCAGTAATGATGCAAATTCTGTCATGACATTTTCTGAATGCACAAATATAAACTTTCTTATTACCAGTATAAATAAGAGAGCCTATAAGCTTAACTTTTCACTGAATTGTACAGTACAATAGCAATGATCTGTCCCTCAGGTTTAGCATTGTTGGCATCAGGAGACTTGCAGGGGAGCATGCACCTATTGATATCCATGTTGCTGTGGAAAGAGTTAGTAGCTTTAAGTTCTCAGTGGTCCCCCGTCAACATGTCTTGTTGAAACTACACAACAGTGTCTTAACATTCTATAAAGACTGGCAAAAGTCATTCTACCACCCTGGTCTCTCACTACCTTCTACATATGCACAGTAGAGAGCAGAACAGACTCTACATCATGCTCTAGTATAGCATATTTAAGATGCTACATACTGTCCCTCTGAGGAAAGCATAAAGTAAAAAAGAGAAACGATGCACATATTATGTTAACTCAGCTACAGCCTCACAGCATTTCTGACTGTTCATTTGAATTCAAACTTTAAAGAAAAAATACAATGTAAAGCACATGCTACTGTAATCTCACGGTGTAAACCCCAGATCTGATTTTTGAATAGGTCCAGCTTTCAATGTAAACCTGGACATTCAGGAATTCTAATGGGAAAACTAAGACAGTTTACCATTTCCTAACAACCTGGGCCTAGGAACCCAGACGTGAACCAGTGGATATTATGTACTGAAATAAATGTAATAATGATTGGTAGTATTCCCAGGCAGCAGGGGACGCCGCAGTGGGGTTTAGAGATATCTTTCTGTAAGTGGTTACAGAAAAAGTTCTTAGTAAAAGGCTACTGTGCAGTTAACATAACTTCTGGCCTAAGCGTATATCATTGAATGTCTGCCGTCATCAGCATCAAATTACCTAACATAATACTGGACAGTCTGCTGGTATTAAATACTTCTCCTCTGTTTCAGGTGATAGTTTCTTTAACTAGCAGTGCTACTATCGCAATATTAATTTGCCAGTAGAAATTAAATAGCATTCCAAGTTTATTCCACATTACTACATTAAATTATATCCTGTTCTTTTTTGTTAGAAACTAAACAAAATTTGTAGTTTTATATGTAAATATTATGTTAAAATGACCTTCTACTAGATTTCTAAACATTTGCTGCCAAGGGATTAACACCACAAACACAAAAAAAATTAAACGTGTTTAGAAATTGTATTAAATAAATTCAATACAGTGTAAGTAAATGGGCGTAGAAAATTTGTATACATTTATTTGTATGCCACAGGAAGAAACTACACTGCGACATAACAAAGATGTCTTTACAGTTCTGAGCTAGGTGAAAGCATAAAGTAAATCATAAAACTATTTCAATTAAACTATTATTTTTGCATAATCAAACCTACAAGAGTTTTATATGAAGCATCTGTTTTAGCACTTATGCATAAAGAAAGAAATTAGTCAAATTTTGCAACTATTATAATTATCATTTTTTTCCCCATCACAGTCATTATAGAATTTATGGCTGGGTATATTAGAAATAATATCCTTTAAAGAAGAATGTGTTAAACGTGACTATGCATTATTATTTTTATTGTTCCTTTAAAGAGCAATTTAAGAGGATGCCAGCCCTCAGTTAGTTAATTAAACCTTCATCTGCACTTCTAGTAAAGAGCCCTGTATTTTCTTCTCTGTGTCTGCACAGGAATGAGAAAATTAACAAATTAAGGCATTCTATACAGTATTTGCTCAGTTTTTATAGTATGCAGTTTTGTCTGCTTTTCATTTTGTAATTTTTTTTCAAAAGTAATTTTAGCACTTTCAAAATGTACATTTGGAATGCTTAGGTTTATTTAATTAAAATTGTTGCTTTTGTAAAATGAAGTTTCCAATCAACAAAAAGTATTGAACATTATAATGTATTAAGCATGTTCTATTGTTGCTAGTAATTAGTGATTTGCTGTCTGCAAAAATAACTTTTTGTTATTTATGTACAACTAGCAAAATACCCGTGCTTCGCAGTGGAGAAATACTGCCTCAATATTTTTATTAAGAAAAAAGTAAACATTTTTAAACTGAGGGAAAATATACAAAAAATTATTTGTTAAGGATCTCTTTGTATACTACGTTGTCAGTTGGCCATTTTGGTACACTTGAAAGCGACGACCGAACAATTCAGCGGCAGCCATCAACTCACATGCAGAACCATAGGTGAAGGGCTTAAGCATTTCACTCTTATAGTGCTCCTGTGTAGTCTAATTATCTCCTGTACCGTCATCAGTCCACACCTTGAACCTGTCCCAGTCATTTAATACATAAGACACAATGTCCCTGCGGATATCAAAAGTGAGCCTGATATGTCCGTGCAATATGTAACATAGAGAATGGAAAAGGCAGGCGCCATCTCCGGGCATGGACACCACTCGGTAAGTGACAGTTCTTTGATCGATGGTGATCACCTCGATAGACATGTTAATAGGGGTACAGTTGGAAGAATAAAGGGAATGGGTACTTGATCAGTAAACAAAGTATAAAATACTTTATACTTTACAATTGTAATAAAAGAACAATAATACACGTAGAACCTGTGGATTAAATAAAAAGGCTGCTTCCTTAGCGAAGCAAGGAAAAATGACGGCCTTATATGGCGTTCGTTTATAAAACAGCGGAGAAGCTGTGTAAAGGCTGCTTCACAAAAAAACAGTGGAGCGCCTTATATGGGCAGGCAGTCAGCCAAAGAAGGGAATCAATAAATATCTACAATCGTAATAAAGGAACAAAAAAATAGCAGAGAACCCGCGGATTAAATAAAGGAAATTGGTACCTGAACAGTAAACTAAGTCTAAAATAGCTAAACAATAACTATAACAATCCTAATAAATGAACAATAAAACATTAGAGAAATGCGAAGCAAGGAGAAAGGACGGCCTTATATGTTGTTCATTTATAACACAGCGAAGAAGCTGTGTAAAGGCTGCTTCACAAAAAAACAGCAGAGCGCCTTATATGGGCAGGCAGTCAGGCAAAGAAAGGGAATCAAATAACTATAATCGTAATAAATGAACAAAACAACAGCAGAGAAGCCGCAGATTAAATAAAGGCAATGGGTACCTGAACAGTAAACTAAGTGTGAAATACCTACACAATAACTATAACAATCGTAACAATGAACAATAAAACAGCGGAGAACCCGTGGATTAAATAAAACCTACACAATAATTATAACAATCGTAATAAATGAACAATAAAACAGCGGAGAACCCGTGGATTAAATAAAAAGGCTGTTTCCTTGGCGAAACAAGGAAAAAGGACGGCCTTATATGTCGTTCGTTTGTAAAACAGTGGAGAAGTTGTGAAAAGGATGCTTCCTTGGTGAAGCAAGGAAATGAATGAACACACCACAGTGAAGAACGGCTTTATATGGGTAGGCAGTCAATTATGTGGGAGGCGTGCTGATTTCCGCAGCAGCCGCACTTATGAATATGCTAAGCACAGTCCTTCACCGCGAATATTTACCTTATATAGGCAGGCAATCAATTACGTGGGAGGCGTGATGATGCAAGACGCAAGACGCAAACCGCCTCACACGGCAACCGAGCTGCCTGCTATGGCCATATACAGTATACGAAAGTAGGTTCCAGTTATGACTGTTACGAGTAGAATTTCGAAATGAAACCTGCCTAACTTTTGTAAGTAAGCTGTAAGGAATGAGCCTGCCAAATTTCAGCCTTCCACCTACACGGGAAGTTGGAGAATTAGTGATGAGTGAGTGAGTCAGTCAGTCAGTCAGTCAGTGAGGGCTTTGCCTTTTATTAGTATAGATACACATATTGTAGTTTGTTATAAAATGAACCATATTATTTAAAAAATGAATGCATAAAAAGACAGAATTTTAACAGAAAAGGGTATATAAGGTGTTTCTAACAACATCTGTCGCATTCTAGCAGACTGAAAAAGACAAATTAGACACTTACATTAGTAATAAAGTGTGTTTTTAACTGATTGGTTGATTCTGTTCTATCTCAAGTAAGACAAAACATAACTTTTATGCAAGGCCATGGGAATGGGGGTTTAGAGACATTTTAAAATCACCAAAATCACAGGGTTCACATCCTGGATCCTCCCTGCGTGGAGTTTGCATATTCTCCCCATGTCTGTGTGGGTTTCCTCGAGATGCTCCGCTTTCCCTCCACAGTCCAAAGACATGCAGATTAAGTGAATTAAAGATCCTAAATTGTCCCTAGTGTGTGGATGGGGTGTGTGTGTGTGTGTTTGTCCTGCAATAGACTGGCACCCTGTCCAGGGTTTGTTCCTGCCTTACGCCATGTGATAGCTGGGATAAGCTCCAGGGTGTTGTTTGCTAGGGACAGGGCCACCCATGTGTGTGAAATCATAACAGCTATCTTATTTAACACTGACACACAATCTCCAAAATTTCTCTCGAACACCACACCCACATACAACAAAATTATTTAGAAACTGAATTAAGATAATTCAAGCCAGCATAAGTGAATAGCCATAGAAAAATCTTATAAATTTATGTTTGTGCCACAGGCAGGAAGGACAACATAACATATCTACCAGAAACTAAAAGTATCTCTACAATTCTGAAGTAGGTGAAAGTAAAAAGTAAATTATAAAACCTGTTCAATCACATTTATAAGATTTGTTTATGAAATACGTACCTCTTTTAGCATTTCTGCAGGGAGCAAACAATTTCGATAATCTCAATATTTCTGTTGGAAAGAAATCACATGTAAACTGAGATTATGGTGTAAGGTGTTACAAGAAAGAATAATATTGAAATGAAAATTATTTGAATATGTACAGTATCTATTAGCACACAATGATATTAAATCAATCAATACTTAGTGCACTTCATGGACAGTGGAAAGTGTTAACAGAGGAAGCAACCTCTGGGATGGAGTGTCACAGAGATTATAGCAGATCATCACACATAGCAGTATTTGGCAATTTTATTAAGATGATTCAAAGGCGGTTCATTTAAAATTGATATCAAATTAGTACAAATTAAGATTGCCTCATCATACAGTGGATTGGAATAAATGTCTACCGACAAGAAACAATGAACGTTATCGATTGTTTTTACTTACTCAAATTTGGCATATACAATCATTCTACTTATGTCATCTTCTAAACAAAACTGACTTGCCACACCTTAGAGGAAAAACTGTACTTCATTCTGTTTTGTAGTGGCTTGGCTATATGACATATTTTGTGCCCCTCCTCCCACTTCCTCAGCAATTTTCTTATAATGCATGTAAACATGCAAAAAGTATAACACTGAGCAGTGCAGGATTTACGTACAAGCTACACAAGCTATAGCTTAGGGACCCCGCCTTCTTGGGGGCCCCCAAAACAAATTGTCCGAGTGAGCAATTGTCATATATACTTAAATATACTACAGCATTATTTGTCCCAATGCCGTACGTCCGAGACATCCAATATTCTTCACCCAATTTTTTTGCGCGTCTTTTTGAAGAACAGAGCGCTATTGTGCCTAGGGTTTGCATTACCGATAACCGGTTAACCAATATTACCGGTAATTATGACTACCGAAATTACTGATAAATTTCGACAGTAAATGCCGGTAATTTCGGTAACTTTTAAAATTATTTCATTATTATTTCACAATAGAAATGGAACGTTTAGACTCTAAACTTTAGAGTATATAATTTCTTTTACTATAAACACGGGGATTCCCCTGTGTTCCTCCGCTACACTCGAGCATCTTTTGTAGTTCGAGTGAGCCGGCAGACGATACACTATTCAAAGACTAGATGGGAAGCACATTCAATGGCCACAAGTGCAATACTTGATAGTTATGATGGAATAATTTCTGCATTGCATCAGCTGCATATTGATACTACAGAGAAAGGCGAAACAAGAAATCAAGCCATAAACATTTTGAATAAAAAATGGAGGAGTTTGAATTTATGGTTATGTTATATTTATGGAGGGTTTTGCTGGATGAATTTCACAAGACTAGTCAATCACTGCAAGACCCTCAAATTAGTCTAGATGTATGTAGGAAATTGTATGCTTCACTTTCGGATTTTGTTAAAGGTTCCAGGGATATGTTCGATCATTTTGAAGAAAAAGAAAAGGAAAAATTGCCTGATGTTGATTACAAGAAAAGCAGTTATAGAAGAAGGCATATCAATAATGAAGAAGATGATGCTTTAGAGAACCTTGGGCCAAGAGACAAGTTCAGAATTAAAACATTTATACCTGTGATGGATGCATTAGAGTCAAGTCTGGCACAGAGGGCCTCAATATACAATGATGCTGCAAAAAAGTTTTCATTCCTAACAAAATTAGAAGCTACAGAAGAAGAGATTCGTGAAGGAGTTAGTGCTTTATGCCAAACATATCCTGAAGATGTGGACATGAATCTTGTAGGAGAAGTCAAGCATTTTCACCAATATGTTAGACATAGTCAAGCCCATAGTTCAGCGGAACATGATAGTCTGACACATCAGGATCTGTATAGGGTAATATTTAACGATCGTGTCCAAACAGCATTCCCTAATGTAGAAGCAATTTTGAGATTGTTTCTATGTATGATGGTTGCAAATTGCTCTGGAGAAAGATCTTTTTGTCAGCTGAAGAGAATAAAAAATGAATTTAAACCAACAATGACACAAGATAAACTGTTCCCTCAGTCTCATGTGCATAGAAAGTGACAAACTATGCAGTTTATCATTTGATGATGTCATCAGTGACTTTGCTCTGGCAAAGGCAAGAAAGAAAATATTTTAGTTTAATATAATTCCTTAATCCTTATACCATGTTTCAAGATATTAGATAATAAACCTTTGTACATTGTGCCTTTTAAAAGAACTTTTGTTTCTTTTTACCAGAGTTTGCATTTTTAAGTTTATTATGAATAAAAATTATTTTAAGTTAAGCATTTATTATTTCACTATCTATATACTGTACTTCTTAATTGTATTTCAGTTTAAACCTCTAGGTATCAGAAAATCATATTTGGCACTTACATAGAATATCTGGACTTATAAAGGGCCCCATGTCTCAAATAGCTTAGGGTCTTATCAAGTCTAAATCCGGCCCTGACACTGAGTGTTGATTGGTATTGCAGACTTCCAATGTAGATGTACAATAGCCTGGATTTTTAAAAATGTCATTGCTTTCATAAAAAAATATCATGTCATCAGTATATTTGAAACTGTCCATTAAGTCAGCTCGACCTGCTTGAAGCTCGAAAGTGGAGCCTCCGGGCTGCATAGATACCCAACTCTCAATTGTAGTGTGCTTATCCAACAAGCTAGCTGATCTGGTAGCTTCCCTTCAGCCACAGCACAGTTATCCTGCCTGATGGGAAGTGTAGTCCCTTCATTTGCACAGCTATTAGGTTGCGGATGAGATAAAAATGTAAGGAGGAAAAATCATTTTATATATACTAAATAGCATTCTTCCTTGCTCAATGGTGCAGATATTAACTGCTTGATTAATGGCAAAGATCTGAGATTATTTTTGTGAGGCAAAAGAAATTCAGTTTTCCTCAAATGGGAAGTTCAGAGTGACTTTATTTTATCATTACCATGCAGGAAGTGCAGTAAGGAGATTGTGGGTTTGCCATCCAGGTCCTCCCAGTGTGGTGAGTGCTTTGAGTAGCGAGAAAAGCACTATATAAAGGATTAATTAATTATTATTCCAAGAGTGGGAAATTAGCAAAATAAAAGTATCTTATACTGTATTTTCTCAATTTGTCTAGTTTAAAATTTGTTCTGGTTTTCATTTTTTTTTCTTTTTTATTAAAAGACACTGTGGCACTTTTGATGTGTATTTCTTAAATAATATCATACTCATACATCTGATGGCTATGTCTTTCCCAGATGAGAGAGTGCTCCATTCACTTGGTGCAACTTACTTCGTTCAAATTGCCCCTTTTTTCAATAAACAAAAATATAGATTTTTTTTGAAGAACTTACTTCTTTTAGCATAGATGCAGTACATAAGCAATAAGACCACTGCAGGAAAGGAGACAAAAGTAAACAGATATTAGAAAAATGAATTAAAATATGCAGAATATTCAAATCAGCATTTAAATGATCTAAAGAATTTTGAAGAAATGCTCCACCCAAAACAGATATTTTTAATATATAACTTACCTCATGTACTTTGTAGGGATGAGGGAGAGGGTGAGAAAAAATTTTAATCTCATGTGCAAAACACGTACATTTTTTTCTAAAATATCATTAAATAGTTACTTCTGGAATATCCTAAATCTTTACCTCTGTTGGGAAAGAAAAATAATGGAAGTGGCACAGGCTTCAAGAAACCCTCTGGGTTCTCTCTGGTCTTTCTCATAGGACTTAAGGCCGCACTTAATCTTAAAAGGCAGGCCTTCTGGTATGCAACGACAAAAATTGGCTACATCTTTAATAGTTCAATGAGCTTCAGAAAGTATACAGTGCATCCAGAAAGTATTCACAGCGCATCACTTTTTCCACATTTTGTTATATTACAGCCTTATTCCAAAATGGATTAAATTCATTTTTTTCCTCAGAATTCTACACACAACACCCCATAATGACAACGTGAAAAAAGTTTACTTGAGGTTTTTGCAAATTTATTAAAAATAAAAAAACTGAGAAATCACATGTGCATAAGTATTCACAGCCTTTGCTCAATACTTTGTCGATGCACCTTTGGCAGCAATTACAGCCTCAAGTCTTTTTGAATATGATGCCACAAGCTTGGCACACCTATCCTTGGCCAGTTTCTCCCATCCCTCTTTGCAGCACCTCTAAAGCTCCATCAGGTTGGATGGGAAGCGTCAGTGCACAGCCATTTTAAGATCTCTCCAGAGATGTTCAGTCGGATTCAAGTCTGGGCTCTGGCTGGGCCACTCAAGGACATTCACAGAGTTGTCCTGAAGCCACTCCTTTGATATCTTGGCTGTGTGCTTAGGGTCGTTGTCCTGCTGAAAGATGAACTGTCGCCCCAGTCTGAGGTCAAGAGTGCTCTGGAGCAGGTTTTCATCCAGGATGTCTCTGTACATTGCTGCAGTCATCTTTCCCTTTATCCTGAGTAGTCTCCCAGTTCCTGCCGCTGAAAAACATCCCCACAGCATGATGCTGCCACCACCATGCTTCACTGTAGGGATGGTATTGGCCTGGTGATGAGCAGTGCCTAGTTTCCTCCAAACGTGACACTTGGCATTCACACCAAAGAGTTCAATCTTTGTCTCATCAGAACAGAGAATTTTGTTTCTCATGGTCTGAGAGTCCTTCAGGTGCCTTTTGGCAAACTCCAGGCGGGCTGCCATGTGCCTTTTACTAAGGAGTGGCTTCCGTCTGGCAAATCTACCATACATGCCTGATTGGTGGATTGCTGCAGAGATGGTTGTCCTTCTGGAAGGTTCTCCTCTCTCCACAGAGGACCTCTGGAGCTCTGACACAGTGACCATCGGGTTCTTGGTCACCTCCCTGACTAAGGCCCTTCTCCTCCAATCACTCAGTTTAGATGGCCGGCCAGCTCTAGGAAGAGTCTTGGTGGTTTCGAACTTCTTCCACTTACGGATGATGGCGGCCACTGTGCTCATTGGGACCTTCAAAACAGCAGAAATTTTTCTGTAATCTTCCCCAGATTTGTGACTCGAGACAATCCTGTCTCGGAGGTCTACAGACAATTCCATTGACTTCATGCTTGGTTTGTGCTCTGACATGAACTGTTAACTGTGGAACCTTATATAGACAGGTGTGTGCCTTTCCAAATCATGTCCAATCAACTGAATTTACTCCACGTGGACTCCAATTATGCTGCAGAAACATCTTAAGGATGATCAGGGGAAACAGGATGCACCTGAGCTCAATTTTGAGCTTCATGGCAAAGGCTGTGAATACTTATGTACAAGTGCTTTCTCAATTTTTTTATTTTTAATAAATTTGCAAAACTCTCAAGTAAACTTTTTTCACATTGTCATTATGGGGTGTTGTGTGTAGAATTCTGAGAAAAAAAAATTAATTTAATCCATTTTGGAATAAGGCTGTAACATAACAAAATGTGGAAAAAGTGATGTGCTGTGAATACTTTCCGGATGCACTGTATATATATATTAATAAATCTAAAGAAAAAGGAGGTGAAGTACAAAACATCCATGGCATGAAAAATGAACAAAAACAAGGAAAAAAAAGAGGTTTGCCTAAAATGTAACCAAAATCAATTAAAGACAGTCCATAATACAAAAGGCAATCCACAAAATCAAAAAATCTAAATTTTATATTCTAACAATGATGTGAATTCCAAAATTCTAACACAATGCCAGTTTGAAGAGCTTTGACCCTCATCCAGGATATACAGGCTGAAGGCAGTCCTTCCTCATTTTTCTTGGACATTTTCAAAGTCTGCATTTTTGAAACGAAATAAAACTGCTATCCTGAGGCATATGCCTTCCCCAGAGGAGGTACTGCTAGAAGCATCTTATAGGACTTAAATTATTTCTCTGACCGAGGTCACTGCAACTGGGAAACACTACCAGGGTACTGGATTGAATGCACTATTCAACAATTAAAACTTAGATCAAGAGGAGTAATTTGAATTCTGCCCTGGCCATTTAATCAAAGAAACAACGTTTAGTTTTTAAATAAATATTCAGGAGGTTATGAGGGTTTATTGTCTGAAAGTGTTTGTGGATTTGGAGAAAGCATATAATAATAATAATAATAATAATAATAATAATAATAATAATAATAATTTTATATAATGGTGACTTTCTAGAGTCTCAACAACAACAGCATTTATTTATATAGCACATTTTCATACAAACAATGTAGCTCAAAGTGCTTTACAAGATTAAATAAAAAGGAAGTTAATATAAAACAAACAAATAAGATTAGACAATAATATTATACACTATGTAACAAAGAAAAAGGTAAAGTTGGATGGCCAATAAGACAGAAAAAAAAAACAAAAAACAAACTTCCGATTACAAAAAAAAAAAAAACAGATTACAATATAAAGCCATAAAACTATACATTCAAATAAATAAATAAAAGCATCTATGAAAGAATACATGAAAACAATAAGTAATCAGAACAATTTACAAGGATAAAATCTATGGCACTGAGGAGGCAGTTCTGAAATGGTGCCTGGATATCACCAGGGAAGCAGTTCCAGAGCCAAGGAGCAGTACAACTGTCTGACTTTCCACTGAAGACAGGAGAACTGAAGGGAGAACAAGAATGCTAAAAGTAGAACAGTACAGTAAGCAGACTGGTGTATTATCTATAAAAAGGTATTTTAAAGAAGTGGGTGCAGATTATTGAGTGCTTTGTAAGTGAGGACAATAAACTTAAAGTCTACACAGTACTTGACTGGAAACCTCTTATTTTTTAATAGAAGAGGTTTGGTGTGATTGTGAGCCTTAGTCTGACTCAACAAATGTGCAGCAGAATTTTGAACTGTAGCCTGTTTACAAGTTTATTCAGGATACAAGAAAATAATTTGTCCTTTATGTGATCAATACATGAATTAGTACAGCGTTTCTCAACCTTTAAGTATTTGCGACCCGAGTTTTCATAACAGTTTTAATCGCGCCCCCCTAAAGTTTTTTTGAAAGGAGCCCACTAATACCAATTTGTTCTTTTTTAAGTAATGATATATCATAGATGCATATTTTATTATACCTACTTAACATTTAATCGACATTTATCTAACTCTGTATTTATTTTTCTACTATCAGAATGTACTTTAAGTTAATTTGTTTTGGTTTCAATAGATGTATTTTTCAAATTCTTGATTCTTGTTTTCTTTTCTTCATATCTTCATGCCCCCCTTTTTGTTACTTCGCATCCCCCCGACCCCGCCCGACAGTTTGAGAACCCCTGAATTAGTACCTAAGCTACAGAGTAGTAAAGCAACTGCGAGGCTCTCAGACTCACTGAGATTAATAATGGTGTTTTATTTTGGGGAACCCATGAACACACTCAGTCTTGAATTGGCCTGCACACTCACACACAGAGATACATCATGGTAGTTCAATCAAAATAAAAAAGAATGTATTGAATTGTGAATGAAGAAAAAAAAATGTAATATTGGGCATGTAAATGAATATTGGGCATGCAGAAACCCATCTAAAACCTAGATGGTAATAATTATTTAACTACACAGGTACAAAAGAAACTCAGTTAAATACTAAACACTATACTAATCACTATAAATAAAAACTCATGTCACAGACCAAAACACTGTACAGTTTCTCAGCTGCAGATGATGGGGGTGAATGAAATTACACATCTGTTACGAAAAGCCTCCTGAATGAAATGCAAAGTTTATCCTACTGTACTTATGGAATGAGTTTGACAGTTTTGCTGAAGATTATAGCATGTTTGAAAATGTTGACGAATCCAGCTCAGTCATTAAACCACAGAAGCAAGCAGTCACAAAACAGGAACACAAATCCAGTGAAACTGTAATCAGGGTATAAATCATATATTTTTGTGCGTAAGCTATCAGCTAGTGAATATATTACTGGTTTGTGTGCTGTCATAAAAACGAGTCCAAGACATTATAAAGGTTTGGGGCAGCCACCCATATATTGTTTTTCCCAGCTGCAAAAATGTTTTCTTTATCAAACAAACGATGTGCATATCACAGAGTCCAAAACAGAACTGCTATAGTAGCCTAAGATGGAGGCTTTAAAGGTCTTGAGAGGAACTGATGTCATCAAAGGGACCGGAACCAGAAGTGATGTCATCAAAGGGGCCGGCTTCGGAAGTGACGTCATCAAAAGGGCCAGCTTCGGAAGTGACCTCTTCAGAGGCGCCGGAACCTTGCAGGATTTCCAGGGAAAGGTCTGTAGGGAACTGAGAAAGACAGTCAGCGCACTCCACCGCCCCCAGTCGGATGTTTTATTACAATTACTCGAGCCCTTTAGCTGCCTCCTACTCGCAGGTGTGTGACAAGGCCCCCCCTCAGCCCAGACCCATCGGGTCGGGCGTCCTGCACCGAGAGGTCGTGGGCATGAGACAGAGCATCAGCGTTGGCATGGAGAGAACCCTTACGATGAATAAGCAAAAACTTGTAAGGTTGAAGGTCAAGAAACCACTTAGTGACCCGTGGATTCGACTCCTTGTGAAGGGTCATCCACTGTAAAGGGGCATGATCCGACACTAGAGTGAACTCACGGCCCAAGAGGTAGTACCTCAACTGCGTAATCACCCATTTGATCGCAAGGGCTTCTCTTTCCACCACTGCATACCTGGTCTCTCGATCCAACAGTTTCCGGCTCAGGTACATGATGGGGTGTTCAACACCATCAACGCTTTGGCTCAGCACTGCACCCAGGCCTGTGTCCGAAGCGTCCGTCTGGAGAATAAAAGGGAAAGAAAAAATAGGAGCTTTTAATATTGGTGCTGACGTAAGAGCCTGTTTTAAGTCACTAAATGCAGCGTCCGCCTTGTCAGTCCATACCACATGATTAGGAGCCCTCTTCTTTGTAAGATCAGTCAAGGGCGCCGCTCTCTCTGAAAACCGAGGTACAAACCAGCGGTAGTACCCGGCCAACCTGAGAAAGGCTTGGACCTGCCTCTTTGGTTTTTTAACAATGGCATCTATTTTTGAACACTGTGGTTTCACAGTACCCCGACCCACCAGGTAGCTCAAATATTTAGCTTCTTTCAATCCAAAGAAACATTTCTTGGGATTAATACGAAGCCCGGCTTCTCCTAGTGTCCGCAGTACCGCAGTGACCTGCTGTACATGTTCCTTCCATGTGCTGGAATAGATGACTACGTCATCCAGATAGGCAGCACTATATGCATTATGGGGTTGCAGCACTTTGTCCACCAGACGCTGGAAAGTCGCAGGAGCCCCGTGTAACCCGAATGGAAGAACACGATACTGCCAGTGTCTGCTAGGAGTGCTGAACGCGGTCTTGACCTTCGCGGAGTCCGTTAAAGGAATCTGCCAGTACCCTTTTGTCATGTCAAGTGTGGTCAAAAATTCAGCTTGTCCAAGTCTCTCGAGGGGGTCATCCACGCGAGGCATGGGATAAGCATCAAAAAGGGAGACCTGGTTAAGCCGACGGAAGTCATTGCAAAACCTCCAACTGCCGTCAGGCTTAGCTCTCGGACTATAACCTCTGGTTCAGTCACTATGTCGTGCGCAATCAGAGAGGTCCGTCTGGGTTTTTCACTCACCACCTCTGAGACGGACAGGATGGCTGATTCCAACTCCCGTCTTTGTCTATAGGTTAATTCCTCGCCGAAATTAAGGGTATCTATGTGAGCAAAGAACAGGGCTGAGCAGAGGAGGGATCTGGTTCCCTCTCCTACCACGGCTTCAGCAAGTTCACATGATAAACCCGCTCAGTTGGTCTACGATTGGGTTGTTTCACCAAATAATCGACCAATCCTTTTCTCTGCTTAATTTCATGAGGGCCTTGCCAATGGGCGAGTAATTTAGAATGAGAGGTGGGAATTAATACCATGACATGATCCCCCGGCTGGAATTCTCAGAGTGTCGTGCCACGATCGTAATAACGGGCCTGTGCTGCTTGTGCCTCTTCCATATGACTTTTTAAAATAGGTTGAATTTTCTCAAATCTAGCGCGTAACTGTGCGATATATTCCAAAATATTTGTACAGGGAAGAGCCTCTCCTTCCCAACCTTCTTTCAAAATCTATACTAATAAACGGCAAAGCCCTCACTGACTCACTCACTCACTCACTGACTGACTGACTGACTGACTGACTGACTGACTCATCACTAATTCTCCAACTTCCCGTGTAGGTAGAAGGCTGAAATTTGGCAGGTTCATTCCTTACAGCTTCCTTACAAAAGTTGGGCAGGTTTCATTTCGAAATTCTACGCGTAATGGTCATAACTGGAAGTTGTTTTTCTCCATTTACTGTAATGGAGTTCAGCTGTAGGGGCGGAGTTTCGTATGACATCATCACGCCTCTCACGTAATCACGCATTACGTAGAAAGCCAGGAAGAGCTACAAAACGCGCTTTAGAAAACATGCATTATATAATTAAGAAGGCAGCGAAACAATTAGAAGCGAGCGAGTGACATATAAAACCATATTCAGCGGCTCACGTTAACTGACGCAATGCGCAGACAAAAAGTAACAGTTCCAAAGAGTGCTGAACAAAAACCGAATTACACTGCTACGCTCAAATAGATAAACCACACGCAGTGGCGCGATAGTAAAGCATTCGCCTGTAGCGCCTACGTCCGAGGTTCGATTCCCGAGAGGGGATGTACTGAGTATGTACACGTGCTTCTCGGTTCATTTTAACCTCGCATTTCCTTGGTTTGACACGTATGAAAAAATATGCGGTTAACGCAGAATCATGTTACATTATTTTTAAAATCTTTCCTATTCTTAGCACAAGCACAGCTGAGAAGCTTCGATGCATGTACTCCATAACAAAAAATAACGCATTTAATCACACTTTCAATTCCAAGCAAAGGGGAACTTTTGTCAATGCATGATTTCCTGGTACATCGATTACACTGATGCACACATCACAGCTACAAAAATGTTACACTTGGAATGAAGCGCGTTCCTGATCGGAGGAAAATTTAATTTCAAAAAACTACCCGAGCGAAGCCTTGATAAAAGCATGGTTTTGTGCACAGTGAAAAGCAAGCAAAATTAGATGCATTACAGAAAGCGGACTTTGTGGCTCTTACTGGGGATCATTGGACTTCCGTGACCGTTAGTAATTCTAATTACATCTAATTACAAAATGTTCAATGATCACACAGTTTAGCCTAATGTACAAAATAATTTTGGCTAAGGTTACTCAGAGTTTAAAGATTAAGTTGGTCAAATTACCTTTTATGTTTCTGACTTATTTTTTTAAGAAGAAAAACTGCACTTTATGTTGAAATTTTGGTTATTATTATTTAAAGACAATACCATTCTGAAAATGTACTTAAAGTACTTAAACTACCACTTTATTTTTAAGTCTGCCCAATTTTAACCAGGGATGATATTTTTGCTTCTGTTTTGAATTCAAATGCAGTTTAAAAGCATTTTTTTTTTTCAGAAATTAAAAGAGCTTGAGTTTACAATATTCATGTCCATGTCTATTATTTGATTCTGTCGCCCACTAAAACCCTTTTAAATTAAAAAAACACATTTGCGATTTGGGGCAAATTTACGTGTGCGATTACATACGATTAATCAAGATTAATTATTACACAGCCTCT
>JANRMT010062852.1:40063738-40132792 GCA_026402145.1 Polypterus bichir lapradei | reverse complement strand
AGAGAGAGAGAGAGAGAGAGAGAGAGATGACAACAACACTCATATCAATGACAAAACAATTACATTAACAATCATGTTACGTTATTTTTAAAATATTTCCTTTTCTTTTTCATAACTTCTTTAACACACTACTTCTCCGCTGCGAAGCGCGGGTATTCTGCTAGTATCCAATATACCTCAGGGTTGTCGTCCGTATAACAATTCAAAAGGAGAGAACCCCGTAGAGGCTTGTGGGACTTCCCGATAGGCAAAGAGAACGAGGGGGAGGAGTTGATCCCAATTCCTCCCATCCCCGCTGACCACTTTGCGAAGCATCTGCTTGAGAGTCTGATTAAACCTCTCCACTAGACTGTCTGTTTGAGGATGATACACCGCGGTCTTTAAGTGCTTTATTTTCAGTAACTTGGCCATTTCCCTGAACGTCTCCGTGGTAAAAGGTGTTCCTTGGTCCGTTAGGACTTCTTTAGGAATACCAACACGCGCAAATATTCCTACTAGTTTCTGTGCGATTGCTTTAGATGTAGCTGAGCGCAAGGGAACAGCTTCTGGATATCGGGTTGCATAATCCACGAGGACTAATATATATTTATGTCCTCAGGCTGAGGACTCCAAGGGTCCTACAATATCGACCCCGATTCGTTCAAAGGGGACATCAATTAAGGGAAGGGGAACGAGAGGAGCACGGTCCTTTCTAGGAATTTCCCGCAATTGACATTCTGCACAAGAAATACAAAAACGGCGAACCTCCTCGTTAATTCCTGGCCAATAAAATCTGAGCTTAATCTGCTCTAAAGTTTTTTCGGAGCCTAAATGGCCTCCAAGGAGGTGGGCGTGAGCTAATTCACAAACCTGCCGCCGGTAAGTTCGTGAAATTAACAACAGTTTCCGAACCTCCGCCCCATGTTCCGCGACCCGATATAATAGATCATTTTCTATGTGAGGTCCTTGTGGCTTGGGCTGGTGTGTGCGTTGGCCGTTGACAAGGACTACTGCATTTTTTGCAAATTTTAGGGAGTCATCGTTCCACTGCTCCCTTTTAAAAGAAGCCGGTGTTTGTTTGAACTGAAAGTAAATGTCGAAGAGAGGGTTCGGTCTGACCTCAAGGGGAGGGGATTCCTCCCGAATCGTCGAGGTGCGGGTGGATGACGTATTCGCCTGCGACGGACCAGGAATCTCCCCGTCCTCCTCGTGGGCTTCCGTATCTCTCTCTGCCGGCTGTGTACATGGTGTGGAGACAGCTTGAGAAGAGTTATCCCCATCTACAACGAGGCCTAAGTTTTTATCAGGAGTAGTCAAAAGTTTACCGCATTTATTTTCTGACCAGTCCCATCCTAGAATTGCTGAGAAGGTAGGATTAGGGTGGATTGCCATAGGATGTTTTTTTAGCGATCCTCCCTGACTTACGAAACATAGGGCGGTGTTGTACATCTGGATGTCTCCGTGAATACATTTAATAAAACATATCGGCAATCAACAATGGAAACGTTGCTGCCGGAATCAAACAGGGCGAGGAGTTTATAACCATTAATGACTACAAATCCTGTTTTTGAACACGTCAGGGGGTTGGTAAGAGCACACAAACTATCTCCCCCCTTCCACCTACATCCCGCCTCGCTCCCGGGTAGGTTGCACGCCCGGTGGCCCGGGAACTCCGAAACAGGCTCCGATGTATGTGTAAGAGACTTATTCAGTAGGACGTGATCTCTAGGAAATCCACTAGAGGGCTGTTCTGCTCTCCCAGATTTTGAGACTGGCTCGGGTGTTTTCAAGAGCTTTATAAGCTCTTCCATAGAATGGAATTTACCCCAGCAAAGATTTTAGGGAGGCCTTTTAAAAAGAGGAGACAGGCTACCTGTTGAACTATTTGGCAGGTGGTTAATTCAAATGGCCTTAGCCACATAGCCATCTTCTCCCAGAGGGCCATAGCCTGCTCCTGGACTGATCTCTCTGGATCAAGTGTCCAGTTTTTTATTATTTTTACCTGCTGGACTGGGGATAGCCCATATTTATCTGGGACGTCAGTCCCAATGGGCGGCTCAGCTCTCTCCTCCGAGAGAACATAATATGCCCTTTTTGTTTCATCCCCAGAAACCAGCCTACGCCTGTATGTCCCCTTCACATTCTCCATTTGGTAAGTTATAAACCTGGGGTTGTATTTGAGGAGTGGAGCCTGTACTGAGTCCTTCCTGACCCCCAACGAACTTCCCCCCCAGAAACTCGGCCCCGGTACTTTCCTACCTGGTTCATTACATGTCCGAGTCCTGGTTTCTTCTGGGACTTCATCCTGCCGGCTACGCCACTGTCATAAAAATGAGTCCAAGACATTATAAAGGTTTGGGGCAGCCACCCATATATTGTTTTTCCCAGCTGCAAAAGGGTTTTCTTTTTAAACAAATGATGTGAATATCACAGAGTCCAAAACAGAACTGCTATAGAAGCCTAAGATGGAGGCTTTAAAGATCTTGAGAGGAACTGATGTCATCAAAGGGACCGGCACCAGAAGTGACGTCATCAAAGGGGCCGGCTTCGGAAGTGACGTCATCAAAGGGGCCGGCTTCGGAAGTGACGTCATCAAAGGGGCTGGCTTCGGAAGTGACGTCTTCAGAGGCGCCAGAACCTTGCAGGATTTCCCGGGAAAGGTCTGTAGGGAACTGAGAAAGACAGTCAGCGCACTCCGCTGCCCGGGGTCGGATGTTTTATTACAATTACTCAAGCTCTTCAGCTGCCTCCTACTCGCACGTGTGTGACAGTGCGTATACAATACTGATTTCATTCATATGAAGTAGTGGTTAATGTCCGTATATTATCGGTTTGTATATGCATACCACTGGTTTGCATGTGAACTATGTTGATTTGCACGTGTATATCACTGGTCCAAGTACGTTTGTTATTGGTTTGTGAATGAACTGCATTGGTTTACGCTCGCATGTTCATTTGCCTATGAACTGTATTTACTTGCATGCAATCCGATATTTATAAACCAATAATGTTCATATGTAAAGCAATAGCTTACGCACAAAAATAGATGATTTATGGCTTGTTTGGCCCCTCATATGGTATCTTAATCCAAATGAATTGATACAGTGGTGACAGTGGTAACAGCACAAAAGGCACAAGACGATTGCAATCCTGCCAGTTTCTTATGGTTCACTTTTAAATCTAGTGCTTCTTCTTGTTTTTCCCAGAAACCCTGAGGCAAAAGCCAAAGCTGCCCAATGGCAAAATACTCATGGGTTTGCTGGTAATTTCAGTAAATCTTAAGCAGCACTGCTATAGTAGGGCAGTGAGTGACAAACTGTTGAAATGTTTTGAAGGTGATAAAACACAGTATGTGATATAGCATTAATGTGAGATTGAATAGACAGATAGCTGTCAAAAACAACACCAAGGTTCTTGCCCTGAGGCTAAGGAATAGAGATGTCACAGACACAGGTGTTAACATTTACAGATTGTGAAAGGATATCTTTAGAGTAAACCCAGCCACAGGGGATGAACAAACCAGTGTTTTTTCATGCCGGTCCCTAGCCCAGATAAATGGGAAGGATTACGTCAGGAAGGGCATCTGGTGTAAAGTTTTGCCAAATCGATATGCAGACAAAAATATACATTTTCATTCTGGATCGGTCAAGCCCCAGGTTAACAACAACCACCATCAGTACTGTTAGCCAACAGGGTGCCTGCGGAAATTGGGCTACTGTTGGCCGAACAAGAAGAAGAAGAAGGAGAAGAAGAGATGGGAGACGTGTCCAGAGGCAGGAGGAGAGGAGGAAGGTAAAAAAAAGTGGAAATGAGGGTAGGAACTTTGAATGGTAGCAGTATGACTGGTAAGGGGAGAGAGTTAGCCAATATGATGGAGAGAAGGAAGGCTGATATTTTGTGCGTGCAAGAGACTAAATGGAAGGGGAGTAAGGCCAGGTGGATCAGAGGTGGATTCAAATTGTTCTATCATGGTGTGGATAGGAGCAGAAATGGAGTAGGGGTTTTTCTGAAGGAACAGTATGTGTGATTATGAATGTTGTTAGTGCATATGCCCTGCAAGTTGGGTGTGCAATGGATGAGAAAGAAGATTTTTGGAGTGAGTTGGATGAAGTGATGAACAGTGTACCCAAGGGACACTGATTGGAGCGGATTTCATTGGACATGTTGGTGAAAGGAACAGAGGAGACGAGGAGGTGATGGGTAGGTATTGTGTCAAGGAGAGGAATGAAGAAGGTCAGGAGAAAGTGGATTTTGCCAAAAGGATGGGCATGGCGGAGGTAAATACATATTTTAAGAAGAGGGAGGAACATAGGGTTACATTCAAGAGTGGAGGAAGATGCACACAGGTAGATTACATCCTATGCAGAAGAGTCAATCTGAAGGAAATTGAAGACTGCAAAGTGGTGGCACGGGAAAGTGTAGTTAAGCAGCATAGGAAGAGAGTGAGGGCAGAACCAAGGATCAAATGCTGGAAGTTGAAAAAGGAAGACTGCAAGGTTGTGTTTAGGGAGGAGGTGAGACAGGCACTGAGTGGCAAAGAAGAGTTAATAGACAGGTGGGCAACTATAGCAGATGTAGCAAGGGTGACAACAAGAAGGGTGCTTGGCATGACATCTGGACAGAGGAAGGAGGAAAATGAAACCTGGTGGTGGAATGGAGAAGTATAGGAGAGTATACAGAGGAAGAGGATGGCGAAGAAGAAGTGTGATAGTCAGAGAGATGCAGAAAGTAGACAAGAGTACAAGGAGATAAGGCACAAGGTGAAGAGAGAGGTGGTGAAGGCTAAAGAAAAGGCGTATGATGAGTTGTATGAGAAGTTGGGCACTAAGAAGGGAGAAAAGGACCTGTATCGATTGACTAGACAGAGGGACCAAGCCGGGAAAGATGTGCAGCAGGTTACGGTGATAAAGGATGAAGATGTTAATGTACTCACAAGCAAGGAGATTGTGTTGAGCAGATGGAAAGAGTACTTTGAGAGGCTAATGAATGACGAGAATGAGAGAGAGAGATAAGTTTGGATGATGTGGAGATAGTGAATCAGGAAGTACAACAGATTAGCAAGGAGGAAGTAAGGACAGCTATGAAGAGGATGAAAAATGGAAAGGCCGTTGGTCCAGATGACATAACTATGGAAGCATGGAGGTGTTTAGGAGACATTGCAGTGGAGTTTTTAACCAGATTGTTTAGTGGAATCTTGGAAAGCGAGATGATGCCTGAGGAGTGGAGAAGAAGTGTACTGGTGCCGATTTTTAAGAATAAGGGGGATGTGCAGAATGGTAGTAACTACAGGGGGATAAAATTGATGAGCCACAGCATGAAGTTATGGGAGAGAGTAGTTGAAGCTAGTTTAAGAAGTGAGGTGATGATCAGTGAGCAGTAGTATGGTTTCATACCAAGAAAGAGCACCACAGATGTGATGTTTGCTCTGAGGATGCTGATGAAGAAGTATAGAGAAGACCAAAAGGAGTTACACTGCATCTTTGTGGACTTGGAGAAAGCATATGACAGGGTACCTCAAGAGGAGCTGTGGTATTGTATGAGGAAGTCAGGAGTGGCAGAGAAGTACGTAAGAGTTGTACAGGATATGCATGAGGGAAGTGTGACAGTGGTGAGGTCTGTGGTAGGAGTGACGAATGCATTCAAGATGGAGGTGGGATTACATCAGGGATCGGCTCTGAGCCCTTTTTCATTTGCAATGGTGATGGACAGGTTGACAGACGAGATTAGACAGGAGTCCACATGGACTATGATGTTCGCTGATGACACTGTGATCTGTAGCAATAATAGGGAGAAGGTTAAGGAGACCCTGGAAAGGTGGAGATATGCTCTGGAGAGGAGAGGAATGAAGGTCAGTAGGAGCAAGATAGAACACATGTGTGTAAATGAGAGGGAGGTCACTGGAATGATGAGGATGCAAGGAGTAGAGTTGGCGAAGAGTGTCAAGAGTAATTTGTGACAGACGGGTATCAGCAAGAGTGAAAGGGAAGGTCTACAAAACATTAGTGAGACCAGCTATGTTATATGGGTTGGAGATGGTGGCACTGACCAGAAAGCAGAAGACAGAGCTGGAGGTAACAGAGATACAGATGGAAAGATATGCCCTGGGTGTGACGAGGATGGATAGGATTAGAAATGAATACCTTAGATGGGCCAGCTCAGGTTGGACAGGTTGGAGACAAAGTCAGAGAGGCGAGATTGCGTTGGTTTGGACATGTGCAGAGGAGAGATGGTGAGTATATGGGGAGAAGGATGTTAAGGATAGAGCTGCCAGGAAAAAGGAAAAGAGGAAGGCCTAAAAGAAAGTTTATGGATGTGGTGAGAGAGGACATGCAGGTGATGGGTTTAACAGAACAAGATGCAGAGGACAGAAAGATATGGAAAAAGATGATCTGCAATGGCAAGCCCTAATGGGAGCAGCCGAAAGAAGAAGAAGAAGTAGAAGAAGAAAGGATATCTTTAGAGTCCACAAGAGGCATTTGAAACTTAGCAGTATTAAGCTCACCATGTACACCATGCTGTCTTTTGTAGGTACTATAAAAATATGGGATTTCAGGACCATGTTTCTGTGTGCCTTTCAGGCTTTGTACTTCTGGAGGAACAGGTGTTTTTGCATACTTGAGAGTAACTGCTTAAAGTGGGCATATCTGCAATGATAGTGACTTCACCTCTCTTGGTGTAAGTGACATACTGTATACTCTGGAAGACCTAGAAATCAGAAGGTATGGTCCGTGACCAGATGATATTCTCTGTGTGTTATTAGTGAATTATTTTTGATACAATAGTGAGACTGACCAGTGTATTACTGAAGCAGTTTTATATATGTAAAGGTGGCAGAGATGTGGCATCTAAGCTTGGAAAAGGTCCCAATTTATTTATCTAATTCTCTGTCATCCAGCAGTAGAAGAGTGTTGTACCATGTTAGCCATTATGGATGCAATAAGAAGTCAAGCAAAATGACACCCTTTATCCTGCCATCAACTACAGTGTGGAAAATTTGCAGGAGCAGCCGGGTGGCAGTCTAGTCTGAGTTACAGGACTACCATCAGGAGAAGCAGAATGTGCATTGAAGAAGGTAACCAAAACACTTTTTGATACAAACCGCATTTTCTATATGAATAAAGAGCAGCAAAAAGTATGTTAATTATTTACTTATGGGCTTTGCATAAACTACTGGTCTCTTTTGCTTTTGTACTGCTTTTAATTAATTTTATTCCAACAAATGGCTGGTTATTGGTCATCAACTTGGCAATTAACTTAAGTGTTTTTTTCTTTAAACTGTTTGAGTTGGAGTCTCAATTTATATTATTTTCAATCAGAAATTACAGTACTGTACATTTAACTGAAAATAATGCTGGAATAGGCCATGGCTCCCTGGGACACTGAACTGAAAATATCCATCTATCCATCCATTATCCAACCAGCTATATCCTAACTACAGGGTGACGGAGACTGAAAATATTAGTTAGAAAATAAGTGAAGTAATTGTCTATAAGAAAAGCATGCATTACCCAAATGGGTTACCTTTATCTATCTTTTCATCTCTTTTAAAATTTCAAGTTCAGCTTTGTTTTAACATCTACCCATTAAAAAAGCTTAATTTAATTGGGAATGTGAGCCTTGTAAAACAGAATGGGGAAATCTGTAGGTTTGGTATAACTCTCTTTTGCATAAAAAGTTATTACAGTCGTCTCTAAAGAAAGAATGATGGTTTCTATTTAATAATTATTTGTTTTTAGAAAGTAATGGGAGATTTAATTTTTAGAGACATACAGATACAAGATGAATTAAATTTGTTACTTCAACCACAAAAGTTCTAATGAGTTCATATGTTATCTGTGCTAGTTTAATTACTTAATAGTATCTTCAGATTTAAATTCCCCTGTCAGAGAGACAGCAATAATTAAGAGACACTGTTCTCATTTCAAGGTGCGCCTCCCAACATGCAGGAGAGCATGGGATGTTAGCGTATAAGTAAGATTCATGTGTGTTTTTTTTTCTTGTTTCTTATTTTTCTTAAATAAATCAGTATACATTTCATTCTGAGCTGCTGTGTGGAACTCTGCCTTATTTACCAGTGTCCTGACCGAAACTCTGGAATGAACACTATAAGTCCTGAACTCATTACAGATACAGTCGTCCTTTGCAACATCCCCTGAAACTAAAAAAGCATTGCCTATTGTAGAAAAATTCAGATGGGTATATAAACTTTATTAATAATTTTTCTTCCATTACACAGGAAAATGAATTGATAAATTCATGTTTACAATTTTAATATATGTTAGATGAAAATGATTTATTTGGATGCCAGTTCCTCATAGCAAGATTTTCTTTTTAATTTAAAAATTGACAGTTGATTTGAGATCTTGTGTTACAATGTTCACTGAAGAATACAAGTAACAAATTCAGACCTCCTAAATAGAAGTTCAAAGATCATGGGGTTAGTAGAGTGTCATGAAACCTGTCTACATACAACATTATACATTTAATTACTGTAACTGTATTTTAAACACTATATATGATGCAATTAATAAAATCTTGAGAACTGCTCAGTCACTACATTTAAAATACTAATAAGCGGTATTTAATTAAATAATTTTGTCAGCTTAAATCATTCTTTTAATTTTAGCCAGCTTTTATTTTGATCTTTTTAAACTAAAACAAATCATTTGCACAGAAAAAAAAAATCACACCTTAGGTTTTAATATCCTCTCTGCATTTATGTTCTGGCTGTTGCTTACTATGCTGGTGCAATACTATTCATTTATTTATATATTGGAGGGTTTAAAAATATTATTCATATGTTCATATACAATTGAAATATATTTGTATGTTGTTTGGGATTTTTAAGAAAATTTAAATGTATTATATTTGTTTAGATGTAGCGAATTCTGAGCTTATAATTTGGAGGTTTACAAGTACCGAAGTTGACTGAATTTGTAATTACTGATTATTTAGCTAGCATTTGGAGAATACAGCAGCTCAGTTATGATCAGATTCTGTATATTCTCCCATATAACATCAGATAATGGAGAACAACAGATGCTGCACTGATACCGATACTTCATAAAAAGGACAGATTTACAGCCTTATGATTACTTAAAGTTAAGAGTATCTGTCACACATCTAAGAACAACCTAATGTTGCACTGTAAGAATATTTTCTTAAAGAGGAAATTAAACATAAAATATAACTATCACATTTTTCACACAACTGATCCCTTGTATTTTAACAGTCTTGACATTAGGTAGACACAAACATACAATTATGATTGAAGTAAATATAAGGAGCAGCAAATAAAGGAAGAGAAAGCAGAGTGTTTTGAAATTTGCTGATGACTTACCAACTATACAACAGAAATGGTCCATCACATTGAACATGCCAACTGTAAGAAAAAGTAATCAGCAATTATAAATTGGCAACAACATACCGTAATTATTGTGATGAATTCATAAATGACCTCCTGTAAAAAGACTTCACTGATTGACTGCATTTCATGCAGTGTTCAACTTCAGATTTCATGGTCATAACTTTCATATATTGTGCAAATGATGTTGCTACCTCTATTCTGAGAGATAAATAAGCTTTGGGAGAAAAGCCAGTAGTAGCAGGAATGTGATGCAACTGACTTCAACAAAAATAAATTTAGAAAAATACTACAATATTTTAAGTTGATTTTTCAAGATGTGTCAGTTTTACTTAGTTATCCACTTGTGTGTATAATAGAGAGCATTAGCTCAATAATTTTTTTCAAAATATTCAACTACCAAACCACAGCAATGAGAATCTAATACAGAATGAACTTCCAACTCATCAGCACCAAATCCATAACCTAACATAATATGTACTTTTATGGGCTATAGCCGAAAAAAATTACATGAAAAATAATGTTGAAATCTCCTGGCAACACCAAACCATAGGATACAGGCCCAACATGCTTCCCATACAAACCAAATGCTTTTTATGTGTCAGAAGTCCAGACAAACCTCAGGTTACTTTTTCTGGAAGAGGAAGACCTAGGAGAAGCTGCTGGAATTAATTTCTTAATAAAGTGTTGCTAATAGTTTGCATAATGGATAAACCTCTGCACTTATTGCATGCTCTCTTGAAGAATCCAGTTCTATATGGCTGCATTTTTTGATGATCCATAGACATACTTGTTCTAGTTATTTCATACCCCACAAAACAAAACGTCATCCCTGTGGACTTTACATTTTTCAAGCTTTAAAAATAAATTGTTATCCCACAGATATTGAAAGAATTTCTTAAAATGTGAAATATGGGTTTTGAGGTCTTTCAAAAAATGAGGATATCATCAAATTATACAAGAAAACAAATTCCTTTAAATGTAATTTACAAAAGAATGAAAAACAGTGGATGCATTTGCAAATCCATAGGGCATTATCCGGTGTTTATAATGTCCATCTGATTTGTTAAAGGTTGTCTTCCATTCATCTCCTACACTAATTAAAACTCAATTAGAAATATCATTTTGTAAAAACAGTAGATTAGGAGATAAGCAGAAGATATTTTAATTCTGATTAGTTTTAATTCTCAGTGATTGGTACATGCATGTAATCCTCCATCCATTTCATCTATAAAGAAAAAGCCCACACCTAACCTGCTATGAGGTTTTATGAAATCATTACAGATTTTCCTGGATATATTGTTTCTTGGCAATTTTCAGGTTTACTTAGAGCATGTATCTTTTCCTTAGGTTGTGGTGCATCTGGCAGTAACTCACAATAGTAGTCATATTTCCACCATGGAAGTAATTATAATACTAATATTTACTGCAGATGCTCTGATAGTCACAATTTCCTGGTATTGAATATTATACAGTAGTGTGTGTAATATATACTAAACAATGATTTTTGCAAAATTAATTCCAGTGCACAATACCCATAATTTTCCAATTAATAACTGGATTGTGCTTTTGCAACTGTGATAGAGCAAGGATTAGCTGAGATATGGGTGAATCAATGATAAAAAAGTAACAGAATCTTGATGAAACAGCCTAACAGAGTGAGTTGTGAATTCTAAAAGACCTGTACCAGTAGCATTTTCACCTTTTGAGAGAATCCTTAGTTTGTATTTCAGTGTCACATGAGGAATACACAGTTTTTCTAGTAAGGAAGTGCTAATAAAGTTTTCCGCAGCACCAGTCTATATCAAGACAGAGACATTTTGACCATTAATTATTGTTGGTATGAGCAATAAATCTTTACAGAGTATTTGTCCCACCCCACAAACCCTTACATAAAGAGGGCACTTAAGTTTCACTGAAGTTTCAGGCAACTTGATACAATATGTCCTGGCTACTCACAAGAACACAATTTCTCCTTGATTTGGTATTGTCTTTCTTTTAAGCTAGCCATGGTTTTACCCAATTCTGTGAGTTCAGATGTTGTTTTACTTTCAAAAAAATGATAAAAGAATCCTGCTCCCATTTGTGTTTGAGTTTTTTTTCTGTGATTCTGCTGCCATTTCTTGGTGAGAGCTCGTTAACATCATTGAGAGCATCTCCCACTTCACGACTTGCAATTTCATCTTTAAACTCAGGTGATAAGTTTGAACATTGAAATTAAAGGAGGCAACATTTGAAAGATTACTATATATTAATTTATCGAGTTGGGCCTCATTTATATTCCAGAATATGCGTGATTAACCAATACTTTTAAGCAGATCAAATATTTTCCAAAATTCCTTCACAAATAAATCTATGGAAAAAAGCAGTCTCTTTGTTTAGGTCATAGATAGTGATGGCCCATTCCAATGACTTAATATTTATGAACACTGTACAGACTTGATCAGTGGAATATGTACCAGGTTGCATGTCAAAAATCATCAGGTCTCCAGAGATGGTGTATAAAAGTGTTCATTAACATAACTTACCCAGTAACCAACTTATGGTTAGGTGCAGTCATCTAATGTTTGATTCATAGTATTTAATTTCACCCACTGTCTACTGGTGAAAAATCATGATGTCTGCCACTTGCCTATGCCAATCTTTAACTTGTGCAGCAGATCATGAATATCATAGTACAAATGTCTACTCTTGGGCTTACTCCTTTTTTGAAATCTGAGATTACTTTCTGCCAATGAGATTTTATTAACATAGATAATAAAAAGGGGACAAAAAGGAGATGTTATATTAAAAGAAAAGTCTGTTAAGTGGGAAATCAAAATGATCTGATGTAAATACTAAGCTGCAAATAAAGAAACCTAAAGCAAATCATGTATTTTTGTGCTATTTGCAACTGACTTACCTGTATTGTTCTGCTTAGAGGAAATTGTTAAAGGCATTGGTGCTACAACTAAAAATAATTAACAATTAAAAATGGGCAACAAAATGTTTCACTTATATCTCACTGTGACTGAAGCACTGGCAATTTGTTTTAGTTATTAACTCAGGCGGAAAAGTCTGAACATAAAACAGTAATAGACATTATAAGACAGAGGTTTAGTACAGTATATTAGGTAAATTTTCATAATGGGGTAACACCTGAAATCATACTCAAGAAAAATGCACTGTGAACCTGTAATTTTAAAAAAATAATTTTTAAATTAGTCTTCACAATACATTTTTATTTTTTTCACATAAACTATCAAGACCTGTGAAAAGTATGTTTTTTTTACAAACATTCTTTTGGCATTTCTGCATACAATCAAGAGCTAGGGCCATCGAGTCATTCTATATCAAAGTACAACACTATATAGTTCAACTGATTTTTTAGCATAAATAATAATAAGGGGATGAAAAAAGGAGATGTTATATTAAAAGAAAAGTTTGTAACTGGGAAATCAAAATGATCTGTTGTAAAGCCCAAAACAATAATCCTAAATCTAATACCCACCAAAGGTATTTGCATACTAACTTTCATGAATTAACTCAGAAACAGAGTACACAGGGCCTCATGTCAGAAAAGATAGTGATACTGAAAGGTTTATTACTATTTACATGGTGTTTCTACCTTCTCGGTGCAAGAGAAAAGCGAGACTTATCTACACAGATAGATAGGAAACAAAAAAGATGTTCCAGCTGCATGGACCCGCAACTTCAAACAATGCATTCCCATGCTGTGCCCCCAAGATTGAAACTCTATAAGCACAATGCTATTTATTTTTGCTAGTTTGAGGCCATTAATTGTATTTGGTTTTTTTGGTTATCATTCTGTCTGCATCTTTTGGTTTTGAAGCATGGTGATGGAGTTGTTAGTATTGCTGCCTGTGACGGTGCAGGTCCTGCTCCATGCTCCCTCTTCCTATATGGGAGTCTCTCGAACCCACCACCATTGATAATGTAACCGGATAAACTGGCAGATGGGGACAAAGCACATTTGTAGCAAGGGGATGGTGTAAAAGTGTGCAAGTGCTTTTATTAAAAACATCCAAAACAGTGTCCAGATAAATAGTGCAGTGCTTCAAAGTTCCATAAATAAATAATCCATAAAAACCACAAGTGGAGGTTAAAATCCATAATAAATAAACCCATTAAAGGAAGTTGTCCTTTTAAAAAAAAAAAAAACTGTGCCTTCTCCATTGTAACTGGCGGCTCCCCTGCTTCTCCCATCTGGGCCCTGAAACAGGGGAGTCGCCCTATCAGCAGGTGCAGCTGCCTTCCACTGGTCTGGTAGCCTTCCGTCCCCTGGCTACATACAGGTCTCACTGGACTGAGACTCGGATTTCCCAGCAACCAGGGGCTCATTCTCCCAAGCCTCCCTGACTCCCACTGCCTTCCACAGCAAACTGTCCTTACACCTGCTCCTCTGAAGCGCTCAGCTGGAGTGACCGCTTCTTTCAGCCCCCAAGTGTCGGCCAAACACTCATTCCAGGGGCTCTCCTCCCAGCTACCTGCCTTAACCTCTCTTTTTGCTTTCATTTTTTCTTTTTCTCTCCCCTGCACTCACGGTCCTCCTATTTATAATGTGGACATGGCACAAGTGTGGCGATTAGCAGCTCCCGGCATCAATTGCAGACATGGGCGATCCCATACCTGTGCACTTCAGTGCGGAAACACCCATGCCCGCATCGCATCCGGGAACCGCTCCGGCCACACTACTACGCCCCCTCCGTAACCCGCGAGCGTGGCGATTATTTATTTAAAAACTGGCCATTCAATAAGAGCCGCGGACCCGCTATACCACACTGCCTCATAGCTCAGGTCACATTTTTAGTCACAATAATCAGTCAAGCAAAGTTAGCAGGCAATTCCCTTGCAATCAGGGACACTTTAAAGACCATTGCACCATTATAATCCAGTCAAAAGTATTCATTGATGCCAGTACATTTTGCAGAGTTTAGCAAAGTTCCTGAACTCATGGTGAAGTGAACTGCATGGGGCTCACTCTTCACTAGATGTCACACACAGTTAGAGAGCATTTAATATTGCGCTAAATGGAAACTAGACTTATAAAGCTGCAAATAAAGAAACCTAAAGCAAATCAAGTGTTTTTGTACTATTTACAGTTGACTTACCTGTATCATTCTGCTTAGTGGAAATGGTTAAGCGAATTGGTGCTGCAACTGTAAGAAAAAATAATTAACAAATAAAAATTGGCAACAAAATGTTTCACCTACTGTATATCTCACTGTGACTGATGCACTGGCAGTTTGATTTAGTTATTAACTCAGGCGGAAAAATCTGAACATAAAACAGTAATAAAGACTACAAGACAGGGGTTTATTATTTTAGGTAAATTTTCATAATGGGGCACCTGAAATAAAACTCAAGAAAGATGCACTGCTGAACCTGTAATTTAAAAAAAGTGATTTTTACATTAGTCTTCACAATGCATCTTTATTTTTTTCACATAAACTACAAAGACCTGTGAAAAGTATGTTTTTTTACAAAGTACAAAACAATATAGTTCAACTTATTTTTGTATAGCGCTCTTTACTGAGTGCAGGCATAAAACCCTGTAAACAAATTCTCAGGTAAAATTCAAGTATAGATTATATCAATTACTAAATACAGAATTAGTATATGTATAGATTTGTTAAAACACTCAGAAAACAATGTAGAAACTGATTAACACAAATGAAAAACAACAATATCTGTCCTTTAATTAATTGATGAACTATGGCTACTAGACAATGAAGGAGATTAAAATTGTGAAACAGAAAGTGAACTCAGACACAGTCAGAGTCCAGAAGATCTCGGCCAGCTGGCTGCCTAGTCTATCCTAGACATTCTACACTATATCAGAGTCTGTGCTGGGCAGTTCAAAGCAGATAACATTTATCAATAAATACAGTAATCCCAGTCTTCCTGTCTGCATCATCTCCACCAATTAATTAAATTTCTGTTTTTTTAGCATTTAAATACAAGTAGTTATTGCTTGGGCGGCACCGTGGCGCAGTGGGTAGCGCTGCTGCCTTGCAATTAGGAGACCCGGGTTCTCTTCCCAGGTCCTTCCTGCGTGGAGTTTGCATGTTCTGTCTGTGTGGGTTTCCTCCTGGTTTCCTCCCACATTCCAAAGACATGCAGGTGGGATAATGGATGGATGGATAGTTATTGCTCATCCCATCTTTAAACTTGATGACATAGTTAATTAAGCACAAAAAAGGAAAATGTGATTTTATTTGATATAAAAATATAGTTGAGTATCATCTGTATACAAGTTAAAGAGAATATTAGATTTTCCAAGTATATTTGCCATCAGTAGCATGTAAATTGAAAATTAAAATGGTCTTTGTTTTGAACCCTGAGGGATGTCTTGTAAAACTTCATGAAAGGAATAATGGACTACCATCATCAGATTTCTGTACACCCTGAAGTTGATTTCATGAAGTAAACTAGGTAAAGACAGCAGCAGATAGCCAGTGATCATTTTCAAGCTCAGAGTTGTTTGCACTACTGACTACATCAACTTCTATATGGACATTGTAGTTCCAGTAAGAACAGTACGCTGCTATGCTAACAGCAAGCCATGGATTACAAGTGACATTAAGGGCTTTTTGAACCAGAAGAAAAGGGCTTTTAAAAGCAGTGATCAGCATGAGCTCAAGCACATGCAGAAGGAACTCCAGCTCAGGGAGGCAAAGGAGCAGTACAGGAGAAAGCTGGAGCAGAAGTTGCAGAATAACAGCATGAAGGAAGTGTGGAATGGGATGAAGATCACCACTGGCTGCAGCTCGAAGCAGGGTACCACCATCGAGAGAGACGTGGAGAAAGCAAACCTGATGAACAACTTCTTTAACAGGTTTGACCACCCTAACTCACTCTCACCTCAGAGTACTGCATCCTCCACCCATCCTTCTGCTGATACCAGCATAGGACAGAGTTTCCCCCCACCCACAATTACAGCAGCCCAGGTAAGCACATGTGATGAAGACCATGGTGATGCTGCTGCTTCACCACCTGAGGTCACAGGTCCACCATGCCCTCGACCCTCTGCAGTTCGCATACCAGGAGAAGGTGGGAGCAGAGGATGCCATCATCTACATGCTACACCGATTCCTCTCCCACTTGGACAGAGGCAGTAGTGCTGTAAGAATTATGTTTCTGGACTTCTCTAGCGCCTTCAACACCATCCAACCTCTGCTCCTTAGGGACAAGCTGACAGAGATGGGAGTAGATTCATACCTGGTGGCAATAATCGTGAACTATCTTACAGACAGATCTCAGTATGTGCATCTCGGGAACTGCAGGTCTGACATTGTGGTCAGCAACACAGGAGCGCCGCAGGGGACTGTACTTTCTCCGGTCCTGTTCAGCCTATATACATTGGACTTTCAATACAACTCGGAGTCCTGCCACATGCAAAAGTTCGCTGACGACACTGCTATCATGGGCTGCATCAGGAGTGGGAAGGAGGAGGAGTATAGGAACCTAATCAAGGACTTTGTTAAATGGTGCGACTCAAACCACCTACAACTGAATACCAGCAAAACCAAGGAGCTGGTGGTGGATTTTAGGAGGTCCAAGCCCCTCATGAACCCCGTGATCATCAGAGGTGACTGTGTGCAGAGAGTTCAGACCTATAAATACCTGGGAGTGCAGCTGGATGATAAATTGGACTGGACTGCCAACACTGATGCTCTGTATAAGAGAGGACAGAGCTGACTATACTTCCTTAGAAGGCTGGCATCCTTCAACATCTGCAATAAGATGCTGCAGATGTTCTATCAGACTGTTGTGGTGAGCGCCCTCTTCTACGTGGTGGTGTACTGGGGAGACAGCATAAAGAAGAGGGATGCCTCATGCCTGGACAAACTGGTGAGGAAGGCAGGCTTTATTGTAGGCACGGAGATGGACAGTTTAACATCCATGGCAGAGCAACGGGCACTAAGCAGGCCCCTGTCAATCATGGAGAATCCATTGCATCCACTGAACAGTATCATCTCCAGACAGAGGAGCAGCTTCAGCGACAGACTGCTGTCACTGCCCTGCTCCACTGACAGACTGAGGAGATCGTTCCTCCCCCACACTATGCGACTCTTCAGTTCCACCTTGGGGGGGGGGGTAAACGTTAACACTATACAAGATTATAGACTGTTACACCTGCCTTACACTCTCCACCTTGCATTTTTTAACTTGCACTGCTTTTTTTTTTATTGCTCTTTAATTAATATTGTTTTTATCAGTATGCTGCTGCTGGAGTATGCAAATTTCCCATTGGGGATTAATAAAATATCTATCTATCTATCTGTCAATAATGTCAAAAGCTACATTTAAGTCTAACATTATTAAGTGTAATATTTCCTTCAGTAGAAGGTATGGGATTGTCAAGGGCAACATGAAACATTACTGTTATATTATATGGACTAGTAAAAAATGAAAAGGTATATCAAACAGACCAGGGGTGAGAAAATTTTCTTGGTGGTTTTTAAAATTAGGAAAATGAGCAGGTTTTGCCTGAGGCAACTGACTCAAATTATTGTAAACTTTGGAGACTGAATAAAATTATAAATATGTTTACAGTTCTATTCCAAAATTGGAATGAGCTCACCTAGAGAGCAGTAGCTATAATTCTTCTCTAAGGTTAGCAACAAAGTATTTGAAGAAAACACTAATTGTTTGAAGGCATGGTCAACATTTTGGCAAGTGTGCACTACTCCTTGATTCACCAAACACACGTCTTGAAGTACAGTTGTCATCAGTGTTTGTCAAACAGCTACCAGAAGACCTTTATACTTCGAATCTCCTTTTTTCACATTTGTAAACACTGCTCTTTATATTGATTTATTATGCACATGCCCAGAGTCATATTACATGTTCAGCCTTCAGGGATGCTGCTGACAACCAGATCCATCACTGATAAAATCAGTCATGTGCAAACTCATTTTCTTTAAAAAGCACAAACTGGAAAAAGACAAGCAAACGACTAAAACATACAAAGTTACTTATCTAAGTGGAAATGCCATACGACTGTTCCTGTTTGTATGGTGAAAGCTTGCTGTATTTATTTATTTATTTATTGGACAACACCACATGGCAAATTACAATGTTTATACCACCCAGTGAGCACTATTTTGATAAGCACATATTTTGTCTCCATTTGAACCCAAATGATCTCACTGAGATAAAGCCCAACTCTTATTTAAGACACCCTCATATTTAAACAAGCTATTACATACAATAAATGGACACCCATCCTACCCTTTTGATTTTGCCTGTCATATCCATTTACATTTTACTCATCACTGCCTCCAGGATTCAGCTAGGTTTCTGATTTCACTTCAGATTTACAGTATGTGCAGATATATATAGCTCAAATTCATTTTTTTATTACTAGTAATTGTAGTATTAAGTCAAGCAATTTTGTGTATTAATGATTTTGAGCCTTGCAGATATTGTCTAACATTAAAATCATTAGTATTGCCATTTTTAGCAAATCATTTTTCATTACCATTCTAGCAAATTTCACTGCATATATATACTTGTTTTGTCTCTCCCAGTGTGTCTGTTGCACAATGTTTTTGTAAATCATATTTTTAATTGAAATAGAATATGCAATATAAAACAATACAATTGGATACAAGCAATACACAATAAAGTCAATAACAAATGCAAAAATACAAAAATATCCAGAGATTTATACATACAGTATAGGGAAGTACAGTATCCAAAAAAGTTGAAATATAAATAATTATAAATTTGACAGGATTAAACTTGTATTAGATGGAAGACTCTGATAGTTAATGAAGGAGTGTGTATGATGCCCATTTTGCCCACAGCTGGCATACTCCTCCTGAACCCAGGTCATTGTAGTCATGAAATGAACATGGACTGGGCAATGAGGACACATAACAGCAAGTTTAAGGTGCAAATCAGTGCAAAGTGTTTTTATTATTCACTCAGTGTTCAAACAAAGTGCAATGCAAACTTTTAATAAGTAAACAAATAAATCAATTCTTGTTAAAACAGTGTCATTTGTGGAGGTTAAAATCAACAATAAATAATGAATCAATAGGTTAAAATCCATAGGCCAAAATGCAGTCAGCATCTGTCCATTAAAAGCATTATGAAAGAACACTGGCTCGTATCCCTGCCGCCATCCTTTGGCATGCGTGTGGTCCCAGAGAGCCCAGCTCCATTCTCCTATGTCAATAGGAATGTCGTGGAGTGGTCAGTGTCAGGTTGTGTGTGTATGTGTGTGTTTAATGGCAGGAAATGACCCAAACATTATGTCTTCTGTGAGAATCTTGCCTCAGCTAAAATCTATTTGATGAACAAAATGACGTGCATCTTCTGAGTTTTAGTTGTGACTGTAATTAAAAAATGGACAAAGGGAACAAACTCATCTGAAATTCAGACTCTAAAATGCATTGTATTAAAGACCACAGATAAGAAGATACAATTTAAAGAATAATACATACAAAGAAATTGTTTGTTTTTCATTCTGTTAAAGTAAAATATGCTTTATGCTTTAGGTTGCATATGTTTGGACCACCCCTACCATGGTGCTCAGACTCAGTCCTGGGGAACTATCAGTGGCTGCACGTTTTGTTCTCAACCAGGTTCATAATTAGTGTGCCATTTTAAGACTAATTGATCTCATTTAATTAGCTCAAAGCAGTGTGATTGTTACATTTATTAGACATTTAGAACTATTTGTATTTTTATTATAGCTGCAAATGCTTAACTCTCTTTTGTTGTTTTCCTATTAATTTGACTTTTTTTCTTTATACTTTTCTCCCTTATTTGTAGCCTAATAATGATAGTTAACTAGGAGTTGAGCAGACAAAAGGCAAAGGACACTGAAGGTTCAAGGCTCAAAGTTTCTTTATTTAGTCATGTTTACACAAGAAAACATTAAATTTGCCTTCTCAATTGCATGTAATAACAAGACCGGAAGAAATAAAAGAAAATAAACAGAGACAAGACAGGTTTAGGTAATGCAGTTTCATAGTGTATATTTACAGAAAATGGTTACAGGATACATATCAAACTTTAATCATTTCCTCCAATATTCCTTATTAAAAAGTCATATGGCACTAGGAAGAAAGGAATTTATGGAGTGATTTGAGTGGGTTTTCAAAGCGATGATCTTTCCTGATTTACGAAGTTAAGTTCTACATGTAATGGATGTCTGTCATCAGTTGAGATGATTTCCTGTTTCTTTAGTACCGTCCTCTGACACCTACATGCCATATCATCTGCATCAGCCCCAATAACTTTACCTGCATGCTTAGTAATCTGCTAGGGCTTTTTTAAAATTTTGGTTTCTCAGAACACTAAACCACTAAACCACTAAACCACTAAACCACTAAACTGAAAGTGATAACAGACAGGATCAGACTGCGATAAAAGGACAATATGAAGTCTTTGTCTAATTTAAATACTTTACAGAAGAGAAATAAAGCTGAAAGCCTACATCTACTTTAGCATCCACTAACTAGTAAATAATGGAATAAAACAACCAAACACTTGGAAAAGGAGAGTAAAAATTGTAATATGTCGTAGACATTAAAAAGTAAGTTAAGGAAGGCGCTAAATTATCCCCTTGTAACATACATAAATGCTTAATACATTAGAATAAAGATTTACTTAATTTAGCAATTTCTACATTGACCCCAAAACACAAACACTGGGAAAAAACAGCTTGCCTAAGTAGGCTGAGAGTCCACTTATAAAGAGACGTTAATGGGAGCAAAAAACCTGCAGCCACATGAAGTCCCCAGGACTGAGTCTAAGCAGAATGGTGAGCATAGAGTAAAAACTAGTGAAAGGTCCTTAGATATACAAAAGACAAAAGAAGGAACACAGGTAGACTTAATAAAGAACTCTCACCTGTGCCGTCAGCCATGAATTGCACAAGAAATATTAAGATGAACTTCTTTTCTATAGATGTCAACATGGTTGCTGTATGATAAAAATATAAAAAATTCACTATTAGACAATACATCATGATCAATCAATCACAGAAAATCCAATAAAATACAAAAAGATATTCAAAAATAAACTAATTAAAGTATCATTAAACAAATAGAAGACTATTTACATGAAAACAGTATTTTAAACAGAATTCCAGGATTACTTTACAGGAGAAAAATCCAGCTAAAATGTATTCACACTCAACCACAGAAGCAAAATGCCAAGCTGGATTCTACAATCCTTCCTATTTTAAGCAACAGTCTCTAGCAGCTCCTGTGGAACTTTCTGTTCCCCCCAGCTAAATGGAGACACACAACATCTCCAGTGTGTTTCTTGGACTTCACACAGTGGGCCACAACTCGTATACGTTTTGAGGGATAACACCAGGGCGCACTTGAAATACACACACAGACCACCTTAACTGGTCATTCTCCATCCAGAAAAGCAGTGTTTGTACTTTGAGCTCCTCACCCTATCAAAGAGAGTAAACTCAGTAGTTTTGGACAACCGCCTCATTTGAGAAGTTTATACTTGCTATTTTATTCTAATCAATTTTTAATTTTATAGTAGATCAGAATTAAGCCATAGATTGATCAGCTGAAAGCTTAGGTCCAAGGATTCATCACAAGTGGGAATTTTCATATTGTGTGCTGGTGATCACAGCAATAAGGTATTGGCCATAAAAATCTGGAACAGGAAAAAAAAGACAAAAATCTCTCTTTATTGGAGTCCCATATTCATATTTAATGAACTTAATACAATAGCAAGTGTGCAAACTCAGAAATTACATTTCATTTCAGTGATCAAACAACACACAGCAGCAACTATTACAAAGTTCACAAAACCTTTCCAAGTCGATAAAGATCCCCTTTGACCTCTGAGCTATCAGTGCAGAATGGCATTTGACAGATATTTATCATTGTCCTTAATCAATTAAAAATGTTAAACCCCTGCTAAAAATATTGTTTAGTGATTATGGCAGTTTAATTTTTTTAATTTATTCTACTAGAAGGGTAGGGTAATGTTATCTAGATTTGATTTGTATACCATGTATGAAAGACTTGTAATTAATTGATTAAATATCTCTATTATATATATAAAATTCAATGTCTGTCTGTCTGTGTGTCTGTCTGCTTTTCATGAGAGATCTACTTAATGGATTTAGATTAGGGTTGTTTTCTATAATTTGCTTGAACATTCCGGTTGACTGTGGTGGGCTGCCCGGGGTTTGTTTCCTGCCTTGCGCCCTGTGTTGGCTGGGATTGGCTCCAGCAGAGCCTCGTGACCCTGTAGTTAGGATATAATGGTTTGGATAACGGATGGATGGATGGATGGATTCCGGTTGATTTTGTGACCTCTCTCATCGTGCTAAATATCATAGTTTGGTTGCGGTACCAATTTATTTGAGCGAATCTAAGAGAGACACAGCGGGCCAGGAAGGAGGGGGCAGGGCCCTCTTCACACACGCGCCAGCCTCGGGATGTATCTTATATCCGCTTAGGTAGCAAATGAGAGAACAGATTTGGATTGGCTATTTTCTAGAATTTGCTTCAACATTCCAGTTGATTTTGTGACTTCTCTCATCTTGCTGAGAATCATACTTCGCTTGCAGGAGAGATACATTCGCTCTAATCCAAGACAGAGACTGCTGGCCGAGGACATGGGGAAGCATGTTATCAAGAGTAGGGAGCCAGGCAGGACCCTCCTCGCTGTCCTGTTTCACTTCTATGTGGGCGGAGCCACAGGGAACAACCAGTCATTTATAAAACCAATAATACCTTCTGTGTAAGGAAAAAGAGTTGGTCTGCTGCTCGAGATCCACAACAGAAACCACATTGATCCTCCTGTATCTGAGTTTCACCAGTTTTTCCCAGCCCTTGTTAAAACAATGAATATTAGCACCAATGTTCTTTTGTGATTGTGCAATTGCATTAAAAAGTAATTGGGAGTCCACACATGTGGCGGAACTGGTCTGTCAGAAATTTGCTGAGTGAGTAATGGAGAGAAGGACGGGGCTTTCCTCACAAGCTCAGGAAACAACAGTAGAGACACTAGACCAGGGGTGCCCAATACGTCGATCGTGATCGACCGGTAGATCGCAAAGGTAGTGCAGGTAGATCGCCTTGCATTCAAAAAACTTTTTTTTAAATGTTAGTCTATCATACATCCTCCCTATGGCATTTGCCACTTGATTGACATACAGGGTGGCCAGTCTGAGATCTCTTTTCTTCTAACACACTGGTCATCCTGCACTCATGATCAAACGCGCAAGCTACTGTAAAACTCCGGCTATGATCTAGTTAGCTTTCCAATTTATACCGACTAAAGAAGGGATTTAAAAAAAAAAAATGTTTGGGGAGGGTATGGGCTGGATGTGGAATTGGAAGAGGATTTTTTTCTCACAATGTCACAATCGAAGTGCGTTTGTCTGATCTGTCAATCTATCATTGCAATTCCAAAGAAGGACAATGTGGAAAGGCACTTTCGAACTGTTCATAAAAACTACGAAACTGACATCCTTCCAAAAAGCGATCTGAGAAAGAGAAAGGAGAGGGAACTAAAATCGCAGTTAATCGGACAGCCGTCATTTTCCACTCGGCTGAATTCAAAAGCTCCTTGATTGCGTTATTCGGCTCTGCTTATTTATGCGAGTCAGCCTTTTCCCACATGAAGATTATTAAATCCAAATACTGTAGTGACCATAAATGTATTGAATTGTTATTGTGTCATAAAGGTTATTCAGTTATGCAAGGTACAGCAACATATATTTTATGTATAAAGTATACTCAGTATATATATATATAATTTTTAATGTAGGTAGATCATTTCGACCTGGTCATTTTAAAAGTAGCTTGCAAGCCGAAAAAGTGTGGGCACCCCTGCACTAGACAAAGAGGTCAGGGACTCTGTGGGGGAAAATGTGTCTATGAGACCACAGGCATCTCTCCATAATAATTCTCTGCAACAACAGCCAACCTTTACCAGTGCCATCGATATTGTGGTTGCAATGGGAGACTTTTCTGTTCTTAGCAGCAAAACGAATAATGCCCATTTCTGAAACATGTTCATGGTTTGCATTTTAACTGCACCAGATGACAGAAAGAAAAAAGGAGGCTGGACTACAAAGTGGCTGGATTGCTTCTGAGAGTATGAGACTGAATCTTCTTACTATTGCCCCATGTCTATGTCTTTCTACATTGTCAACAACACCATTCGAAAATGCAGCTTATAGTAAATATCTTAACTCTATTCCATGAGCCCTGCCTTGTTCCCAGGAGAGAAAAGACCAGAAACAACAAACAGAACTTCATCCGTCACAATGCCACACAGCAGGATCACACTGTAACAAGCCAAATGCAGGCTGTATCACTCAAACGAGTGTAAGGTGTTCAGGTATTGTGATACTGACTGGCCATCAGGAAAAGATTCATTCTTTTGGTCCCCAGTGTATCTTTAATTTAATAAAAATATATAAATATACAGTATGTATTAAAATTTAAATATGTGTGGTTTTAAAGGTAACAACCACACATCTTTGTAGGATAGAGAACTATGGGTTAGAAAAAAGAAATGTTTGTGCAAAACAATAATAGACCAAGACATATAAAATGTGTAGTTAGATGCCTCAAAATGTACTCTCTAACACCTTCATCTGTTTATAATTGGCTAGTGCTGATGAGATTGAGTGGAAGCCAAAATGTATGATAGGGACAGCACCAGCCAGCCAGTTCCAAGTATGAGCTGTCAGGGTTCTGAAATGAAAATTGTTACCTTGCTTTGATGAAACGCATGTCCTCTTTGTTCTGTGTGTTTAACATTTTCAATGTCTGACCAAGTATTTGTCGACAGAATTAGGCAGGAGCATCTTAGGATAGAACAGCATGAAGGAAGCAACACACACAAAGTTTGTGTGGATCACACCAATCTAATGCTGCAGTTCTTTGTTGCTGTTACTAAAGTTATTGTGAGGTCTTAGTTACAGGCATGCGTGGCAGAGATATGATCTTTTAAAAATGTGTGAACAGCAAAAAAAAAAAACATAGAATACCAGCTTTTCAAATAGGTTTTAGACCACTGTCACACGTGATACTAAATCAGACAGTCACAGAGTCGTGTGTCTTCAATGTGATCTATGTTTGAAGCTAGAATTGGAACTGTTTGGAAATGTACTGTACACACCCTGATTAATGTTACTTCATTGTTTATGTAATCTTCATCTTCATCTTCATACCTGACTTACAAATGTATTTCAGTTCATTTTGTGCATGCGAGGCACATTAAGGATATTTCTATACAATAATGTCAAGTTTAGATCACTCACTGAATTAATTTGAACAATCAAACAAAAAAATTAGATATAAAATAAAAATAGGAATTGATTCACTTTTAGCAGCAGTGTGAACATAGGAGGCTGTGTGTACCTATGAGGATAATGCAGCGGACTATGGTACTTTACTGGAGTCAATTTTCTTGTAAAGTAAACATGACAGGATTCTAAAGAAACAATTGGATCTGCAGATTGAGCATTTAAAAAATTACAGAATATGTACATCAGCTGCTAAAGTGATTTGGTTTGGGTGTGTAGCCACCATTGAGTCACTGCAGAATACTGGCTTTGAATCAGCAGAAACAGCTGGAGAAGGTTTCAAGATGTGAGACAAAGTTAAAGGACCCAGTGTAAGCCTACGAGGAGTAAGCGGAGATACAGAACATCCAACACTGCAGAGTGGCCAAAGATGAGGACAGGAGGTTCAATCGCAAAGGCAGCAAGGGGGCTTTTAAGGGCCAGCTACCAACAACGTTGTTAGAATACTAAGTCTATTCTCTATCCCTTGCACCCCAGGACTGTTACAATATCTATTGAATACTGTGACTTTGTCTCTAACAAACAACTTAATAACCCAACATTCACACACTATGTAAGTTAAATACTTGGGGTATAGCTGATAGTCAGACACACTTTGAACTTCTTGAAGCCTAGTTACACCTACTGTAAAGGTTCCATGAGCAGGTGATTTGCAATCGCGAAGCAGGTATTGTGGGAAGGCAGCCTGGGTAAATCCACAATGTCTTCATCCACAATGTCTTCATCAGTGGGTCAATTTGGCATTGCAACAGATTTTTGGTGGGTGACTACTGGGTGATAGTGGGTATCCCCTTTGCTGGAATTTTTTAAACAAAATGTTGGAATTTTGAATACAAAATGCACCTTTTTAGTTTGTTTAAGAGTTGAGAATAAAATTCCAGATACTACAAATCAAATATATACACAAAGAAATTGCAGATTGCCGCTATGCTGTTCAGGTGTTTATGTGTCTGACAGAGAGTTAAATCGTGATGTACAGGCTGTCTCGTTCCACTTTTATTTTTTCCAACGTCTTGAAATGCGTTCTGCGTGTCAACTGTTTGTTGTCATCTAAAAGAAGTTCTTCCTTAGAAAAGTGTTTTTTTTGTCTCATGCTGTGTGACTCTCATATCTTTTCCATTTTACTTCGAAACAATTGATGTTTGCTTTTCTGCTATTTATATTATAACATTCCCGGGTGCTGAAGACGGAAGAATGGAATTAGTCTCTTAACACCGATCGAGGATGCGTAATCGTTAAAAAGACCTTTGGCTTCTGCAGCGCTGTTTCCGTCTACCGATCGGATGTTCAACTGCAACAAGCACTCTAATTTGATTTGTCTCTGCGCTGAATAAGCCGCCTGGATCCGCCTCATCTGGGGTCAGAGGTAAACCCCCCGTTTTGTGTGAGCCGGCGATTGAAATCATAGCTGTCGCCGGCGAACATTCGAGGCGATGATCTTTAGCAGCCGGGAAACGCGTCCAATTCAAGTGCCTTTAAGCGCACCCTCCTCCTGCCGTTCACGGGCCCGCTTTACAGTATTGCCGGGCATCGCCAGGTGTTTTCGACCCTTCAGAAAAGTCCGCCATCACCTGAGGAGCGCGTCCCTCTGAGGTCCGGCCCCAGAGATGTTACAATATGCTTTAACCTATTAGTTGATATAATGTTTATTTCACAATTTTATTTCATCCTACCGAAAGACCAAAACGAAAATGAAAGTGTTGACTATCGATTGTTTTCTAACAAAGACTAACAAAGCAGTGCTTATACTACCTTATAAAGCTGCCGAGGGGTTGAGTTTAGGGGGATTTGGGGAAACTCACCAAAAAGTAGTTCGTATTTAAGGCTGTCTCTTGTAAGGTAGCTCGGTAACCACTAAGAGTCCTCGATTATGAAAATCATCCCAGATCTCTGTACTCGCCAAGAACCTATTGTATGTAGCCAATGTCCAGTGGGCCGCCAGCATCAATTAATCTCAATCTAAAATTGTTGTGACGACAGAATTCACACTACTGTTTTGTACTTGTTCTAGTAACACATTCTATTATCAGTAATCTAACTCATCGTTGCAAAAAAATAAACAAAATGTGATAACATCTCTTAGAAGTGACTAAATAAACTTTCAAAACAGTCTGCACCTAAATGTTAACGTGTGCACTTTTTTATCTGCTTGAAGTTTTCTGGTAGTATTCCATCCTAAAATAAAATACGTATACAAAATAATTTAACTTTCTCCTCCTGTGCTAAATAGGTTTAAAACTACAGAATAAATCCCAGTAAACACTAAAAACAGTAAGTGTTATCTAAAGCACACTGCTCCCTGCATGTTTAAGACACAGGACGTGACTTGACGATCCCCTCTATCTCCCCATCTTCACAGCCCGAGCTGACGTGCGGCGCTCCAGAAAGCCCACAAACCGACCACTGTCAGCGTCTGTCCATTACTTATCACAACCGAACTTTGAAGATGACCTGACGAAAATACCATGGCATTGAAATAGGTATACTCGTACTTAACAAACACATTATATATATACATATATAAAAATAACAACATTACCTTAGCGTCTGTGGTCAACATCGGCAAATGAAATCTGAAAGCCTGTTAGTACTTTCACTTTTGATCTGAAACGTGGCGCTTTTTTTAGTTCCTCTGGTTCTGTAGTTTTTGAACGGAATTATATTTAAACCTCAGACCTCAAGCAAAAAATTACCAGTGAGCAATCGGGAAAAAGAAAAAAACTAATAAAACGCTCACATCATTGATTTTATTTCAATGACGTGAAGCTTCTTATTCCTTACTACCATCTGATAATAAACACAAACACGTCTAACTGATTCAGTGCCAACGTTTCGTCTCTCATGTTCGTTTCACGCGGCGTTGACTTAATATACCGTTTCATCAGTCATTCGCAACTCCGGTTTTAATATGTAATCGTTAAATGAAAGGACACTCCATACCATCGATGCAGCATATAGTGCTTAATTCCTTATGTATTTTCACATCTACGTATGCTTTCATTTCGTTTTACTACCTTTTATTATAAGCTGTCGAGAAAGTTTATATATACTGTATTCCTAACTCTGTATATATGTTAAGGTCTTCTTAAACAATTAAAGTGTATATAGCTGTACAGTAAATTCATTTTTATTCTGTTCGTCCAACAAGGTCAGCGTAGCTCAAACTCTTCTTTCTTTCTGCTTATAACTGCAATTTTAAAAGAAAATCTAGATTTATTTTGTCCTGCATGTCAAGCTGTTCACCAAGTTCACATGTACTTTATGTTTGATACGTTAAATGCATATTGCAGCACTACACTAAATATATGTCGATAATATTCTTCAGTTGGAGTCCTGCATGGGAGGTATTTGTACCTTAATGTTAATTAATATTGGACTTGATTGCATATTTTACATATAAGGGACTTTTGTATTCTGTGTTTATCAGATATTGTAAAACAGCCAACTTTACAGTGTTCTAATCCATTAATTTCCAAGTTTAGTTCTGAGGTCCCCTATGGCTGCTGATTTTCATCCCAATCAGTTGCTTCTTTTAAGTGGACTAAACTCAAATGTGCAAAATCTATGTGATAATCAAAGAGATAGTTTGGCTGAACAGTGAAATATTACCCTGGTATAATTGAATATACAATAAACTAGCAATATAAAATGCTATGACTCAGGGTAACGATATCGTAAAGAATAAGTGCAGTATAAAACTTATTAAATATGTCCATTTTTTAATCCAGAAACATTATTGAGTATTAAACCACATCTTGAGGTTACACACATACTGTATTTCAAAACAGCGTACACAAGATGTTTTAAGAAGATAAAAAACCAAATGCAAACCATTATTGTCTGATCTATCCATTTTAAAAGGAGATTAGCTGTACGCTACCAACTACCCCATTTGTCTCCCTTTGCAGCTCCCTTTTAGCTCCAGGGGCATAGGTTTATTTTGGAAAGTCATCGCCAAGTGTTGTTATTGAGATTGAATGATGATTCTTAGAAGTGAATTGCTGATTGTGTTCTGTAGACAGCTAGACAATAATAACTGAAAAAGGCACACTTACGATCACTTATACTCTAACTATATGGAAGGTTATTTCTTTATTCTGCAAAAAAAATCCTGCTGCTGGTAAATTGATAAAGCATATACATTTGTTCAGTTAGACAAAATATTGAGCACACTTGTAACATGCAGTCAAGTGACAAAAACTGAATAGACGTTATAAGTATCCGTCCATCTCTTGCTACCCTTGTTATCCGGGGTAGCTGGAGTCTATTCCAGAAAGTATCAGATGCAAGGTAGGAACAACACTAGGGCAGGTTGTTCACAATTTGAACACACACACTGGGGCCACTTTAGCAGTGCCTGTCCACCTAAATTTAATGAGGTTGAAGTCTAATAAACTCTGTACGGATGTTTTAGCAGAAGTAGAGTGGTAACGCAGAGTTGTAGGTCCTGTCACACAGTCCCAGATTCTACATGCAGTTGGCATGTTCTCCCCATGTATTTACGGACTGACTGTTTTCAGAACATCTTGATCCTCTGCAGTTGCCTGTAAGACACACTGGTGTGGAGTATGCTATATTCTACATGCTCCACAGAGCCTACTCACACTTGGACAAAGTCAGCACCACAGTCAGGATAATTTTCTTTGATTTTTCCAGTGCATTTAACACCTCACACAAAAATAAATTTTACACAGAAGTCCAATTTATTTTGAGATGTCTCCAAAGCCAAAACCTGTGGCCAAGATAGCTTACATAGATATTAAAACTTGAAGAGATCAACAGAATACACAACTTTAAACTTTATTGATTCATGTCTTACACAGGTTGAAGAAAGATTTAGTCTTCACAGCATACCTACTGTCCATGTTGAATGTTACTGTATTTTTATATTTGTTCTTCATGAAAGCCTAGCAAAAGCTATTTTATAAGGACTGATATAGCTTGAAAAGTACTCTTGTATATGTTAGAACGTTTAGCAATAATGTCTGTGGTAGAGATGAAAGTTCAACATATTGTTGTAGAAATTTTATCAATAAATTAGCAGCTAAAATAAACTACAGTTAATTGTATTTAAAACAGAATAAATAACTGAAAATCTGTCATCTTACTGGAAACAAAGGATTATCACATTATCATTTAATTTGCTGCCAGATTTTACTTCAGAAATCCATTGGTTGCTGAATAAAGACTAGCATCTTTTAAGGGGCTAAAATACTTTAATCATTCCTTCAGTCAGAAGCCTTTTGCTTTTAATATCAGGGGTCCTTTGTCACGAGAACCTGGACTGAAGACAGCAAAGAGTGGTCCAGAGCATTCTATGTGAAAGTTGTGGATGCGTTGTCTGGTCTCCACATCATAAAAGGACAACAGATTTCCTTTCAAGTACACCCCAACCTTCTTTGGACTTTTTTGTAACTCAGTGACAGTGCTGGATTGAACCGCTTCTAACTTCTTCCCTCTACATAGACGGATGATCCAGAATTCATCATCTGTGCTTTCAGAAATAATGTTCTTCTCTTTGATTTCTTTGGTTACCACTCCAATTGCCCAGCTGCTCTTTTCACCAACCTCCACCTCCCAGTAGTGATTCCTGCTTAGCTCCTGACTTCCTGTAACACAGTACCATCTGTCTGGCCCCTGTGTGTTTCCCACAAATCTCACTTGAGATGCATCAGAATCCACAAGAACTTCAGGGTGTCTTGAATTAAGGTTGAGAACAAAGCCAACTGCAAAGACAGTGGTGAAGATCAATGAAAATGAATGTATTAGTTATTATAAGGGGTTTATACAGCAACATACATGAAATGAAAATCAAAGCTTACAGACAAACACTACACATTTTATCAAAGATTAAACTTATTAATTTATTCAGATTTACCTTCTCTTTGACGTATTGTTTTCCATACTGGCAAATAGAAAGAGAGAATATGATTTTAAAATGCTTGGTAAAGTTTGTGTGTGACTATACTTAAATTGCCATTTCATACCTTTTTCAGGAACAACTCCAAGCAAATCTATGGAAAGAATGAAAAAAAAAGCGGCATAACATATAGAAGACTGAAAGGCGTTTATTTTCATGCATGAATTAAAATTTCCCTGGCAGTAAGGTAAGTGGTAATTGGTGTGAAAAATTGTATATTTTGTATTTTTTAAAATAGATATAGATTAAGAAGATGGAAAAAAACAGAACTAATTAATTACATACCATAGTTGAGGCATTTGAATAAAGTTTTCATGTAAAATTTCAAGACTAACAATTATGTTACCAAACTAAAGTCAGTTTATCTAAATTAATTTTGTATCGAGTCTCTGTCCCACAGCAGAGGTATCCACTGTAAGTGGCATCCTTATTAGAAGCTCAAATCACCACAGCAACTGCTTTGGGTTTTTTTTTTTATATCGTAAGTAGATTTGGGTATTGACACTACTTGGGAATAATAAAGGGTTCTACCAGACAAGCACTGGGGAAAGAAAACACCCTAACTAAGTTTAAACAACCAAGAACACTCTGAAGTATTGTGACAGTCTCCCTGGTCACTTGAGGGTACTGTAGGATCCATATTCAGAGTTGATAGGTTTCTCAAGCATACAGAAAGGATAGCAAGCCAGAGGCTATTTTATCTTTGTGGTAATGGAACAGAAATATTGGAGCACCTCAGAGCTGGATGGAGCTCTAAGCGTTTAGACCCTAGAAGAAATTAATTCCTGTGTCTTAAATGTACCTTCCATTCATATGGTTGTTGAGCTTAGAGTTGAAATGACAAAGATTGGCAAGAGCTCATTTGTGTGATGAAGAAAGATTAATGATTATGAGAGAAGTACAGGAGGTGTTAGTGTCATGGATATTGGGAGCTAACATGAAAGTCCAGATGAACAAAATTATGTTAACTGACTTTTACAGACTTTAGGGATATTACAGTAGGAAAACAGTGTAAAGGCAAAGTCAGTAATAATTAAATTTTAAAAAATGTGTATAGTAAAAGGTGATTGCTAAATTTTAAATTATAAACAAAACTAATTTCAAAACCAGAAAATACATATCAAAACATGCACAAAAACCAAAATTGTTCTTCATTTTTTTGAGTCTAACTTCAGACACTAGATTATGAGCAGCAATCTTATGTAACAAGGCGGACAATGGGTCACTTGGCACATGCTTGATATACAGTAGCATGAGAGTGACCACACAAACTAATTGACAGTGTCAAAACACAAAATGTTGTTGCCAATGCAAACAAAAAACCACAAAATGTCATCCCTTAGAAAAAAAATATTGAAGTTAAACTTACAAACAAATCTCAAATCATTTTCTAAACTGCTTAATCATGAACAGGGTTGAGTGGGGGTTGAAGCCAATCTCAGCTAAGATAAGACAAAAGGAAGGAACAACATCCTAGACAGGGAGCCAGTAAATCACAATGGAAGTCACTCACACAGCACTCACCAGGGCCACTTTAGTGTCGCCAATCCATCTAACCTGCATGTCCTTAGACTGTATGAAGAAACTGGAGCACCCGGAGGAACCCCACACAGACATGGGGATAACATACAAATTCCATGCAAGGAGGACCTGTGACACAAACTCTGGTCTCCTTACTATTGCTGTACACGTATATGATAAAATAAAAATTTCCAAATGTTAACATCCTCCTCACAGTTTGGAGAAACATATGTGTATGTGGTATACACTCACTAGTCAAGGGGTTATTAACCTGTTTAGAAAGGCCAGTTAGGGTTTGGGTATTTGCTTTAACTTAACTTTGGTTTATTTTGTACAGGACAATGAAATCAGTCATTTTTCACCTTTAGGTTTGTTTTGTCTATTTTTGAGTTTAGGGATGACTTGAGAGCATCTCCAACTTCCATCCATCCATCCATTATCTAACCCACCATATCCTAACCACAGGGTCATGGGGGTCTGCTGGAGCCAATCCCAGCCAATACAGGGTGAAAGGCAACAAATAAATCCCGGGCAGGGTGCCAGCCCACTGCAGGGCACACACCCACACACCAAGCACACACTAGGGACAATTTAGGATCGCCAATCCACCTAACCTGCATATCTTTGGACTGTGGAAGGAAACTGGAGCACCCAGACACGGGGAGAACATGCACACTCCATGCAGGAAGGACCCAGGAAGCAAACCCGGGTTTCCAAACTGCGAGGCACCGCTACCACCTCGCCACCGTGCCGCCCCAAGATTCTATATATTTTTTCCATCCCACTTAACCTAACCTAATTCAGTATCAATCTCAAAACCAATGCCCAAATATATTACTGTTCTGAATTTATGCATTGCATAATTAAACAATAATAGCATTATTCACACTAAAAATGTAAATATATTAGCTTGTGAAGCCATACTTGAAACAGTTAAAACATTTAGTAGCAGTATGAAGTATATTTGGTAGTAGTTGAAAATTATATACAATGGCATACTGTATTTTAGAATCCCAGAATATACATGTATATGAAAATGTAATGGGCTAGAATTCAGTGTTTTAAAGAAAATGACATTTCTGTGTGTTTCTTAGTGTAATGGGCTATAAACCAGTGTTTTAAAGAAAAGGCAAAATTCCTGGAAAATTCTGCTACAGTACAGGACATACATATTTACCTGTCTTGCAAAAGAGTCACCTGCTTTGAATAATCAGACCGCTTTGATTAGTATCTCATCCATACATAATGTGGTGATACAGAACTGCCTGCTTCCTTTGAAAATTAATGAGTTCTCTGGACATTGGCTTCTAATCAGGTACTTCTTGATAGTTGACAATACTACTGTTGTAAATGTGTCTATATTATTGTTCTGCAGTGGAAATTGGCATGCATCATTGTTTAACTGATCATCATGTTGATCTATGCAGAGATTGAAGCACATATATTTTTGGGTAAATGAGAACAAAGTAGGACAAAGAAGTATAGTCTGAGACTTGTGACTGGTGCCTGCTTCTTTTATGCTTTTTTATCATATCAATGTGGCTACACACTGTAGCAACAGTGGCTTGTACCCGGCCCAGGTTCCCCTAGGCCTGAGGCCTGTAACACAAACATATATTGCTCATTTGGCAATCAAAGAAAACTGCAGCTGACTGGTGTGATGCCCCACAGTCACTCCTACTGATTAGTTTGCCCTCATCAGAATGTCAGTATTGTCAATACGATTGGACATTCAAGCCAATGTCATAACAAATGACTGATCTGTGCATTGTTATTGTAATTATTGCTTACATATTCAGCCTATAATTAGCTTGGCAGTGTTGTTATTCGCAAACAAATGAAATCTATTATGCTGACATTTGAGAAGTTTAAATAACATTATCTCGTGTCACAGATATGACTTTGGATAAATGCATTTTCCATAGGCTCACCAACAAATAGTTAAATTGATGCAAACAGCTTGCATACAGGTCAGGCATTTGCTGCGTCAAGCTGACTATTGCTAATAAACTAATGGTATATGGAGCAGTTTTTTGCTGTTCTTTACTATTTGTTACAGACAATCTGAGTTCCTCATTCATCTGATTTTCAAGGAATAGACATGCCACGGATAATCACAAAGGGTTGCTGAAAATAAAATGACTTTTTAGGCATTGAATCTAACCACAAAACATCTGTAGGAAAATCATCAGGATGAATACCACACAAGACTTGACAAATTTCATAATGTGTGTTTCTGTCTTAGTGGCAGAATATTTCATATTTTTAATATTTTACTAGTAGGAAAAAATACAATATAGACTATTATAAAATAAAAGGGTAGAATGCATTTAATTATCAAGGTATGCAATTAAATCTATTAATATGTTACTCTTTATTATTTTACAATATACATACAAATACTGTCATGACATATCAAAAATGACAAGGGGCTTCTTTTCTAATGCTTATTTACGCTATTTGTTTAAAAGCTCTAGTGCACAGTGACAGGCTCAAGACGTGACACTTAATTGCCTTGGTCACCAAGTTTCATTTGCCCTTATTTTCTTTGGTGAAACTGATACACAGAAGCCTGGTATCTCAATTTAAGCATGGCCCCCTTCAGAGTACATTTTTCCACCAAAGAAGGTAAATAGTTTAGCCGTTTAATTTTACTTCCCACAAGTATTGCTTGTTTATTGATGGTATTTTTGCAGTGACAGATTAATGCACGGCATGCAATCTCAACACTAGCTGACGTTACACATATGCATTTAGTTTTAATCATTAGTTTTTAGTACTGATGTTCTAACATGCATAGTGTAGTGTTGTAAGGTGCATTCCTGTTACACTATCATGATGAACTTCTCTATGTTAAATATTTCATCGATAGCAAAAGAATGGACTGCAATAATCAAAATATATCTAGAATGTTTCAGTATTATAAACTTTTTTAACAAGGGATTGTGACATGCTGTACTTGGGAGCTCATCACTACTCTTAATTTTGAAGTATGCCATTATGCTTGTTTATTTTAACAAGAGTAATGTGCCAGATCTACTCTATGTTAAAATAAATGTTGGAGACGGACATGCTTGCAACAAACTTTCTTTATCTAACTTTGCCATGAGTGATTACAACAACTATATTTATATTCCCACATGCAAACATACAAAAATTGTGTTATTTGTTCAAAGGTTTCTTCTTTTTTTACTCCTTGTTTTTTAATCTAATTCAAAACTCTGATTTTCAAATATTTCTTAGTATTTGATATTAGATTCTATCCTGCATTATTAATGTCATGTTTGCTTTTATTTCTCTTGCATTCCTTTGACTATTTGTGAGGTGCTTTGAGCATTCGAAACATGCTAGAAAAATTTATTATCATTATTATTATTATTACTAAGTCCCATTAGTTCAGGTTTAATTGCTAACTTGGTCAGTGTCTGTATGGAGTTTGCATGTTCTCTCCATTTGTATATGGCCTGAGTGTGCTTAACATAATAGGTAGACATTAGAAGTGAGTCATTAAGCACTCTCAATTGTGAAAATATGTTGATTCCTATATGTGTTGGTAAATTACAGTTTAGTAGGTAGTTCTTCAGTGTACATTCACAGTGTTTTCCTCTACAAAGGCAACTAAAATAGACTTTATACATCACATTCATTACGTTTGAGGTTTAACAGCTTGGTGATATGAATTATTGTGTGTGTGAGGCATCATTTAGCTGGTTTGCCTACATTTCTTTACTATGCTGAGGCTTGTATATCAGAGTTGTGTTAAAAGTGATATGGTATATCTGGTATTAATGATTTAATATGGCACAGCAGCTTGAATCAGGATTTGCATGATATGAGATCAAACACAGGTGAGCACATTTTATTGTAAAAAACTTCAGTTACTTAAATGTACAAGTCTCATTTACGATTGCCTGATTCAAATTGTGCAATAACAACATGTAAAGTTATATTCTCACATCTTACTATACCTCTTCATTTCTTTAAAAGATATAACTCACATTGTAAATCTCTAGCAATATTAAGAATACTGTAACTGCAATATGCTGGCACCTTACCCAGGGCTGGTTTCTGCCTTGTGCCTAATGCTGCCAAGACTGGTTCTGGACCTTAGTGAGTCTGAACTGCATTGAGCTGATCTGAGAATTTTATGTTATGTTTATTTTTAATAAACTCATATTATGTCATTTGAAAATATTTTAAATTACTGAATGAGTAGTCTGGACTTTGACTTTTGGGGCATAGTGATGGCTAGGTCAGCCTATCTACTCTTACAGCAAGTAACTAAAGAGCTATTAAAGTACAAGAACAGTTGATGTATTAAAAATCTTCCATCCTTACCAAATTCCTGTTCCAGTTCATTTAGTTCTGAAAATGAAACAGAAGTTTAGCTACAGTTATTATTCACTTCAAAGGGTATATTCATTCTTTTGTCACAATACAGTAATTTATTCTTCTCTTTGTTGCTTCTGACTACACACAAAATGTTTTATAACTGCTGGTCAGATCTGTAAAGATATGTACACCATATCATTGATATTACAGGTTGAAAAAGTTCAGAAATGTTAAAGTAAAAATAAACCAAAAAACTATGGAACACCCTGTCTGTGTCACCGTGCATCTTCTTTGGTCTCCTTGTTTCATGCTTGCAGACGACAGGAAAACAAAGCACATTGTTGTGTTAAAATACCAGACAGACAAAATAACTTGATGAAAAACAAGTCTGCTTAACGGATTACTCACCCATATTGGAACATACGCAATGTACATTAAAAAAATTGCACAACACACAATGACTTCATTTTTAAGAATTAAAATAATTTATGAGGAAAATTAAAACATACTGATGCCTGCTGTACAAGGACTATTGTAGCTAAGAGAGTGAGTCAGGTGTGCATCAATCCACAAGTTATTTCTTTTTTTTATGGACCAATGGGAGCAAAACAATTCTCTGCTTAGCTTAAAACAATACCCTAGTCAACCACTGTGCCTTAGGGACAGCTTTTGCTACCCTGTTCTTTAATTCACCCCTGAGTAGCATTCCCATCTATTGTTTGGTAAATGGTAAAAACACTTTGGAAGATACAACTTCTTCCTTACTGTTCTACTATTTTGTTAGACTATACACAAACAACACATAAGCAAATCAGCAGCATTATTTCTTTCCAAGTGTGTGATATTATATTTTTTTTTTTTTGAAAGACCAGTTGCATGTTATTAGTAGCTGCAAAATCATTATGTGTATTTTGATTAGTATGTTTTGAGGTAATAGCTTTCGAAAAATGTAATTTTAAAACTGAATTTACTACACTTTGACACATAATTTTATCTAGGTATATTTACCTCTTTTTAAGGTAGTCTTTTCTTCGTGTAATTTATCTAAAAATACATAAAGATACAAAACAATATGTATAGTATGTATATCTTTGATAATTACATACTGCAAATGTAAATAATGAATAGAATATAAAACTGAAATGTGTACACTTACCATTTTGTGCATTTAACTTGACAGTTTCTTTAATTAAGTTCTCTAAAAATAGATATTACATTAAAAGTGATTATTTCTGTTATTACCTACTGAGAATGTACACAATGAATTGAATAAAAAATGAAATGCTTTGCATTATGGCAATTCTGTTCCATAATTTTTAGAAAAACGGGACATATACCAAAGGTATATACAGAAGGTTCACTTTTTAAATTACATTTCTTAAACAAAAAGTGGAAGAATACCTATACTTTGTAGCTAGTCCAGTATGACTAATATTGGTATTCTTTCTTTACTACACTCATTTACTTGATGTGAAAACAATACATTCCAGTAAGCTGACATGAAAATGCAAAGTTAACAAGCAACAGAAAGTGCACCACATGGACTGAATGATGAACTGGAAATATAATAAAATGACTGTTAATTAAGGGTTGACAGGGTCTGAATAAGCTTTAGATATGCAAAGAACAGAGCAGAGCCGAAAGGTTATCCTTCAGGTCAAAGTAAAGGTCTTTTGATTGCCCCATGCATAATGCACAGCAACATTCTTGCCACATACTAGCGTAATATCCCTTGCAGACACAATAATCAACATAAAACATCAGAATAGAAAAGCTTAAACTTAAATCTAATTTTAATAATAATCACAGTGAGTAACACTAAACACAACATTATGTACTCTAGAATCACTGAAGATGTGGCACTTGATTTGATCAGTTGATTACAGTTTTATTGTATGTCACAATTGAGCAGCCTTATTATCTGTGAGTTGAAACTGTTCTTAAAACTCAATGTTCTGGTTGGTGTTAACAGTTTTAAAATACTTGCCTGATGGAAGGAGGAGAAAATGTTCTAGTATGGTGCAGGATGACAGGGATCCATTATGGTTCATTTCGCCTTTCCCAGACAGCACTTATCAAATAAGTCCTGCAGAGATGGTATCTGTGTACCAGTGATGATCTGCCCTGTTTTCACCACCTTCTGCAATTCCTTGTGATCCTTAGCTGAACTGCTGCCATACCAGCACACCATGCAACTTGTCAGAATGGGCTCTAGAGTATCTTTATAAAATTTGATGAAGGCTGCTGGAGACATTCAGGCCTTCCTCAAACATGTGAGAAAGTAAAGTCACTGATGAGCCTTTTTGATGACTGCTGTGCTGTGTTCTGTCCACCTAAGATCATTGATGATGGTAACCCCCAGGAGTTTAAAACTGTTGACTCCACAGCCTTGCTCCCAAAGTAAATGGGTGTGTGATTTACCTGCAGTTTCCTGAAACCAGTTATCATCCCCTTAGTGTTCCTGACATTTAGAAAGAGGTTATTGTCCTGGTTCCACTCTGAAAGGACCCTAATCTCTTTTCGATAGGCAAACTCATCTTTATAGCTTATTGGATCTATATCTGGCCATACAGTTTACAAAGGCCAGTTGAGGTGTAGGTTATTTGTTTTCCTTTTACTTATTTGCTTTATTTTTGCACAGTACAATGAAACTAGTCATTTTTCATCTTCTGGGTTTCTTTGACCATCTTTGGATTTACGGATGACTTGAGAGCATCTTCAACAGGGTTCTATATATTTTCTTCAAACCATTTAACCTAATTTAGGGTCACTAAGTACAAGTGTCAAAGTATTATAATGCACAGATGATTCTCTTTTATTTTTAAAGTATATTTAATTGTTTGATTAGGTAGAATTGCACTTTGTGGTGTGCTTTATTGTTTTTTTTTGATTAAGCACTTATTTAATTGATTTCACTCATTATGCACTGTTTAATAGATTGGGTATTTTTTATATGATTTTTAATTATATTTAATTGGGTGGGCACAGGACTGAAGTGCATGCATAAAAGGAGGGATTCTTTGGGGCAGAGGTGAAGATGGAAGTTTGCCAGACCTGGTTCAACGAGAGGAAATGAAAGGAAAAGATTAGAAGTAAAAAAAAGGAAGAGAGAGAGAGAAATGGTCGCAGGACTTTGTAGACGATGTGGAAGTGGCTATAACAGAGGGTTGATACAAAGTGGTTTGTGAACTGAAACTTTTGTGGTTTCCTTTGTGGGAGCATGAAGCCACCAGTCTAAAAGTAAAGTATTATTAAATTCTGGACAGTGTCAAATTCATGGAAATTAAATTCATGGACAGTGGCAAAAATTGCACCTCATTTGATTGAGAACTGTCAGCTTTGATTCAGTCGTTTAGACGTTTCCTTAATTTTATGTTGCAGTATTATCCTGGAGAGGAGTACAGTACAATTTTTGAGCGGAATATTAGAGCGGGTCTTCAGGAATCTCTGATGACTGGAGGATCAGGCTAAAGACTCTGGGATGATTGCTGTTTTTGGGACAACACAGTTACACAAAAAAGAGAAGTAAATGGAGGTTTTGCCTGATGGTTTTTAATCATATGAATGTTTTAAATAAATGTTATAAATGGTTTGATCGGGCCATTTCAGCATTATTGTTTGTGCATATCTTTGGGTCCCTGATTTTGCACCAAAAGATGTTATAATAGGGTGAAGAAACTTATAGCCCATAACCTTATTAGGTGGCTTAGTCAGGACTGTCCCTGTTAGGTAGCTTGAGTTAGGTAGCCTGTTAGGTCTGCTCTCCACAGCCTCTTGCCATCAGGACACAAATATAGGAGAATTCAGAAATTTCTGTTGAACTCTGAAAGAGAATTTGGCATCTTTCATTCAAACCTCTTAAATTTGTAATGTTGCACATGCAGATATGGTGAGCCTTCTACATGAACTATATTAAGTGGATCCCTTGGTTGTAATGGGGGAGTGGAATATTTATTTATAAAGTCTCTGTTTCCCTCTTTTGAACCGGATGTCACTTCTGGTCAGTGAGTATAAAAGTGAAGAACAAACAGCAGGAGTTGACATTTGACCAACATAGCACAAGCTGTACAAGATGGGTCACAGTAGAATATAGGCACAAGGCAAAGGGTGCACACTGTTGTAGGGTGTCAACCCCAGAATTGGATGTTTCAAGCTGTTTTAAGGTCCTTGAAGAGCTGGACAGTGAGTATGAAAACTCTAAGGTGGTAGGCAGGCAAGAGGAGCCTCAACAGGCCACCTCAAAACCAGTCCCCACAAAGTGAGATGTTGTGATTGCAGGGGACTCAATCTTTAGGGGGACTAAAGTGCTTTGTTTGTTCCAGAGACAGAGAGTCTCATACAGTGTGTTGCCTTCAGGGTGTACAGGTGGGAGACCTCCCTGGAAGGGCAGATAGACTCTTGATCAGAGTGGCAAATTACATTTGCACCAGAGGGGCACCACAATGTGTTGGGGAGGTGTATGAATATGTTAGTCAAAAATTGTTTAAACTAGGGAATGAGAGAGAGGGGGTGCATGGAGTTTAGGACAGGCCATGATAGGATATTAATTGTGTAAAAACAGATATGCATAGTAACAAATTCTATCCCAGAATTTAACAGCAAAAGTAAAATAAGTAACACATTAAAAATAAATTGCATTAATACTAGAAGTATCAAAAATAAAACAAGTGAGTTGGACTTGTATGTATCTGAGCATAATTATGATGTTATAGCAATAATAATAATAATTATTCTTTACATTTATATAGCACTTTTCTTATTATTCAAAGTGATTAATAACAGAAACCTGGCTAAAAAAAGATGGAAATGAATATAACATAGAGGGGTATGCATTTTATTCAGAATTTAAATGCATGTCTTCTACAGCTGGATGAAGAGTAACAACTTTGTGAGGTTACCTGGATTCATCTGAAAAGATAGATGCCTTATTTTAGGAGTGTGCTATAGACTCCCCACTGCAGACAGTAATTTCAATGTACATTTTTTTTGGTAATATTAAAAATACAAGTTTACAGGGTGATATTATAGTCATATGGAACTTTAACTATCCAAGTATTAACTGGGCTAACCTTGCAGACAGTGGAGTACAAGAGCAAGAGCCTGTCTAGATTTAGCATTTTGCAATAACCGTGGCAGAATTGAGGGTGTAGAGGAGATTGTACCATTAGGATCAAGTGACCATAATATAATACAGTTCTCAGTGTTTGGAAGAGTGTGAATGCAAAGATCAAAAGTGTTAAGGTTAACTTTGGTAAGACTAATTTTGAACAGATGCAGCAAGGTCTACAAGAAATAAACTAGGATAAGTTTTAAAGTGTTTAGACAGTCAGGGAACAGTGGAACAGGAGTAAAATGTTTTACAAATAATGCACATCCGGTACAAACCTAAATTTGAAATTAGTAAGAAACTAAAGAAAACTCCACAGTGGGCTAATAAGGAGTTGAAAAAGAAGCTGCAAAATAAAAAAAATAGCTGTATAAGGTGTATAAGATTAATAACTCTAATCCTAACTGTAGGGTATATGAGAGCATGAGGACAACCATTAAAAAGGGAAGATGAAAGGCCATTAGAGAGGAATATAGCAGATAAGGCAAAAGATAACTTTAAGTATTTTAGTATTAAAAGAACAGTCAAAGATGAGGTGAAGTGTATCAGGAATCGTAAAGGGGAATTGACAGTGAAATCGCAAATACTCTAAACTTGCATTTTTCTGAAGTCTTCAAATATGAGGAAATGGATAACTTCCCAAAAATAATTTGTTTTTTGTGTTGGCCTGTATTCAGTATTCTAGCAAGTCCCTCACTGCCAGCCCTGAATAAGTCTGTGGGAATATCTTTTGCGTTGCAAGTCTTGCTTTATCTCATTTGTCGGAAGACTCACAGCATATCTTCTAGCATTGCTGATTTGCAAGAGATGTCCTTTCTGGATGCTGAAGAGCAACTTGACTGGTGATCTTTCTCTGAGTCTCAGCTTTGCGACAATGCTGTTCGTCAAACAACATGTATGTATATAGCACATTTTCATAAAAAAAGTGTATCTTAAAGTGTTTTAAAGAATAAAAAGAAAAATCATAAAATAAAAAATACAAGAGTCCTTAATGGAATTAAGCATTAAGTAAGTTACTTTTGATTGCAGGCAATTTTTAAGCCTTTAATAGCTATAGAAAAAAATTATAGAAAAAAGAAAAAATTTGGCTTAATTTCAGATGCTGTGGTCATATGGCTATACAGGAAAGGGAACACAGAAACTCCAGCTGGTGATGTGTCAGCACAGACATTTCAGAATCTAAGAATGTTCATGCTTGTACAGAGCCTTACAAATATCTAAGTGTATTTTAAAATTCCAACTAAAATACACAAGCATCTAAGGCAATGATGAAAACATTGAAGAAATGTGTCTAAAATTTTTTTTTTTGGTTAAGATTCTTGCGGTTGTTCACTAAGCATTTGCGGTGATAGAGCAAGCTGAATACAGGTGCATAAATCATGTGAAATAGAAAGCGATTTACTGTGCTGCCTTTCTTTGCACTTGATGTAATTCAAATGCCTACAAATCAGAATGTGCTGATCAGCAAAACTTTTACCACAGAAAAATTTATTTTTCAGGTGCCTGCTTTTTGTTGACAATAATTCACCTGCCACTTCACAAAGGAGAAATCCTTTATGAAAATAAAACAGCACTAATCAAGAGACTGACGGTCATCATGCAAGATCAGCATATTGCTGCTGACCAATCACTTTTGCTTTAAAAGTTGTTTAACAACGTAGCAATGCAAACCTTTTTGTAATTATTCTATATTTATTAATTTATCTTTTTTAGTTTATATTCACAGCTCAAAATACATGATATTGTGAAAATAATCCAGTAGCAGAATTATGTTTTAACATATTTGTTCCCCTTTTTTCAATTTCTCTCACTCTCTCTCTCTCTGTCAAAATAGACAGTTGAAATATAATATTCTTTTTGTTTTTAACATTAGCCATATCATACATATTGCATACCAGGGATTTTTTCCTGCCTTGAATCCAAACCTGCTGGGGTAGGCTCCAGGTGTCCCACCATCCTGCTCTGGATAGATAGGTTTAGATAATGTATATATTGTTCCTAATCTCAGATGCTGTTTCTGTTGTTTTGTGCCAGTCCATACACCTATTACCTACTCTTGCTCTGCTCATTAAGGGTTTACTGTTCTTATGCATGGGCTGTTCAAGTCTTACTGCCCCTAACCTTGACACTAAATGCTTGTTTTTCTTGGTTTCCCTCAGTAGAGCCAGGTGGAATCTGCAAACTGATTCCAAGCCTAAGAGTCCTGTTGTTCCTAAGCCCCCGTGATTTTCATGATCACACCTAGCAGAACACAGTAGAATCTATTGTCTGATCTTTGATATCTTTTCAGGTCTGCAGGTTAGGGCTGTCTTAACACATGGGCATGCTGGGCAGTTGCCCGGGGTCTCCACAAGCTTAGGGGCCCCATGCTAATCTATGTATGTTGTGACTTGCTGTTAATAAATGAATACTATACTATACTAAGCTATAAATATTTATTATAAATATTTGTTATTGTATTACAAGTGGACATTGGCATTCACCTTAGATTTAGTATCATGGTCACCTCTGCAACCTCACATGAATATATGTGTACGGATCTCACGCACTGCATAACGTATAAGTGTATACAGTACAGGCCAAAAGTTTGGACACACCTCCTCATTCAATGTGTTTTCTTTATTTTCATGACCATTTACAGCACTCCATCGCTCTCCTTCTTGGTCAAATAGCCCTTACACAGCCTGGAGGTGTGTTTGGGGTCATTGTCCTGTTGAAAAATAAATGATCGTCCAACTAACCTGACTTCTGCACAACACAACTGCTGGTCCCAACCCCATTGATAAAGCAAGAAATTCCACTAAATAACCCTGATAAGGCACACCTGTGAAGTGAAAACCATTTCAGGTGACTACCTGTTGAAGCTCATCGAGAGAATGCCAAGAGTGTGCAAAGCAGTAATCAGAGAAAAGGGTGGCTATTTTGAAGAAACTAGAATATAAAACATGTTTTCAGTTATTTCACCTTTTATTGTTAAGTACATAACTCCACATGTGTTCATTCATAGTTTTGATGCCTTCAGTCAAGAAAATAAAGAAAACACATTGAATGAGGAGGTGTGTCCAAACTTTTGGCCTGTACTGTATGTTAATGTCACTTCAGCTCAATTCTCTGCAAAGGAATTTCGCAAATGTTTGTGTTGAATACATGATTAATAATAAATAATTCATAGTAATTTCATACTGTTATATTGTTTAAAAATTTGTGTTGATTAATATTTGCTGTACAGCATTTTTAATATTTAAACACTGATTTTGTTGGAAGTATCAATAAAATAAATAAATCTTTAAATTTATCGACTGTTTACATTTTTATTCCTGTGAGTGGTTGTGTAGGTAGGGGCCCCAGTGCACTGCTTTGCCCGGGGGCCTATAATGCTGTTAAGACAGCCCTGTGGCAGGTGGCAAAATTCTGTCTATAAATTGTTTGTGTCTGAGATGGAATCAGAGATCATATGGCTGGTAGAAAATAAAAAGTCCAGTATGGGAGTTTTTTGAATGCAACATTGAAGGCAGTCTGTATATACTGTAAGCACATTGTCTTTGAGTGAGATATGTTGTGTGGTATAGACATTTACAGTCAAAAAAACCCTCAAATCCTAAAATTCACCTAAATATCATTACAAATTGGCCTGTTCTGGGCAATAAAAGGAAAAGATAAAAAGTGCCAACAATCAGAGCACATTTGTTCATCATAAATGACATAGAAAATATTTAAAAAATTATAAAATTGTTGATATTCAGTACCTGGTTTTGATTCTGCTTGTTTTTATCAGGCAAAAACAAAACCAGATAGTAAACCATATACTGTAATGTAGTAAGCTTCCACTAACATATCCAAATCCATCAAGTCCATAGTTCTGTCTGATTGTGACACAAAACTAAACTCCATAGTAGCTCTTTAACCATACCATAATTACTAAAACGAAAACTGAAACTAATAGATATAAAAATAAAATAGAAATGTCTTTGTGAAATAAAAACTAAATTAAAACTAAAAATACACAATGAAGGAAAACTAAAACTAAACTGAATTTCCAAGTAAGGTCAGAAAAATATAGAAATAAAAACTAATACAAAAAGACAAAACTATAATAACCTTGGTGTGATGGGTGTTTGTTTTATATGTATTGATGTTTTCATGGACATTTTTGAAACACACCAATAGCTCAGAGCATGCCTGCTCACTGATGACCACTACAGTCCTGAACTAGACATGCAGATGAGTCTGAAATCAAGTCTTTCAAGTCTTTCTTCTGGGATCTGGTTTATGGTTAAGTGCTTTCACCACTACTATTCTTGATAAATTTAATAAAACATTTTATGGTTTAATAAGAGTATGGGATAGCTCAAAGATAAACATATAGAGTAAGAAAGAAACAGGTTATTTGAACTCTACAATAGAGGAAAACGGAGGAAAGCAAGAAGGAAGATCTTTATGACCATGATCAAAAGGTTTTTAAATGTTTCTAAACAAAACAACTAACTGATGACCGACATATTAGAAGAAAAGCAAACTATTCAAAAAACTACTACCGGTAAACTAGTTATGTGATATAAAAACGAAAGATATATATTCAGACATTAAGTGTGGAGCCAGGGAGAGAGATGTGAAGAAATTGCTTACCTTTGAAAAGTAACAGGCATACTAGTACTCTCTGTTTTATAAGATCTCTCCACCTTTGCTAATAAAAACCGTTTGGATCCTAAGTTGAATGTATTTTTTAGAGAAAAGCTTTCCACATCATTTTCCCACTTCTTTGGCTCCTACTGAACTACAAAAAACATCTTCATTTTTTTTTTCTTTCTGTTGCTTAACATTTCCATTTTTTTACTGCTGCCTTCCTTTTTCTTTGACAGATGCTGCTTGTAATGAGTAGTATACCCTAATGAGCATATCTGTGACCTTTATTAGCTGCTATTTTTCTGCTTTCCCAAGGAAATTATGACCCATGTAAGTACTGTATAAGCAAGCAGGATTCTCATCTGAGACCTGACAATAAACAGTTTTCATTGTCAAAATGAGCAGTACTCTACAATAATAGCAGAAGTCAAAGACAAAATACAAATTTAAACGTAATGCTTACCATTCTGACTTCTTTGTTCGTCACATTCTGCAAATGTAGCACAAACAAATCAGTAAGTCTTACAGCTGTCAAAGTGCTTTGATGTCAAGTATCTTACAAGGGAAGGTAAATCTCTAGAAGAAGGCTTTTATTTTACAATTTGTTGTATACACAGCCTTTGATTTTTGCCACAAAAACCAGGTAACACTGTGCCTAATAATTTAAGGTAAAATTTTATTGTATCACTGCCAGCAACATGATATAAATGAAATATAAAGCAAGACATGCGAAACTGAGATATGCATGCTTACCTCTTTTCAGGTTAGTATTTTTTTCCTTTGATTTCTCTACAATAAAGAATATTTATTTTTTGTGGCCATTATAGTGAGAATTTCTTCTATACACTTAACGAGTGAATAGAAAATGAAACCGAAATGCTTACCGTGTTCTTTCTTGTGTTCTTCAAATGGTAAAAATGTAGCATAAAAACAAATGGTTATCTTCAGTTCACAAATTTTATATTTCACATATATTAACATTAAGTAAATGTTTCTCCTTAAGAGTAATTTTCATTAATAGGAATTATATAATGTTTGTTAAAGACTTAACAGATTATTAGTTAATGTACATTTATTGTAAATTAATTTATTGGTAACACTTTAGAAATATTTTATTAATAAGTGACTAAAAACATATAATGCCTCTTTGCTAATCATGTATTCATTAGTTGTAGATCTTATTGCAGTATCTACTATAAAACTAAACTATTTAGTCATTATAAAGGTTTAACATTGAAAGTTATTATAAAGTGTTACCAAAGCATTTAGGAGACATACCAAATTCAAATAAATCTCTCAGTAACAAATGTTGATAATTATAAGATGATAACAGTAGCCTAAAAGCACAGTCCTATATATGCAATATAATAATTAATATTTTATATATATTATACAGCATTTTGAAAATCATATTTTGAGAGAACATTTTTAAAATAAACTGTATTTTAGCCAAAATATATTATGAATATCTTGCATGAGTACAATGGAGCAAGTCATCATAAGGGTAAGATTAATACCTCACAATTGAAACTTCAGTGGATTATCTCATTCCATGGAAAGAAGGTCATATTTGACAAGTGGAATTTAAAACAAGTTCATTTCCCCTTTACACTGTAACCTAGATATACCTAGAAGAACCAAGAACAATGGCACACTTGGACAAACAATATTAACAATCACTAGAAATGAGGAATTCATGAATGTATTTGAGACTTCTGTGCATTTATATGGGCTTGCTGCTCAAAGGTTTATATGGCTCAGCTAGGTATCTGCTATAGCTGGAAGCATTAATACTTGGAATTCAAGGAACCTGCTAATAAACTGAAAAAGGGAAAAGTTCATAGGTTCTCCATTATATATATCCATGTAACCTAACACAACTCAGAAAAAACTTTCCATGGGCAAGCAATAGCTATCTGAGAAAACAAAATCCAGGAGATAGAAATTCATTAGTACCTCCTTCGACTGTGACTTGGCATAGCGTGGCATGGGGTTTGAGTTTGTGATGAAGTAATTTTTTTTTATTTATTGTTTCTATATCTTATATGACCACTTTTATACATATCTATACCTATGTATATTGCTATTACAGAACAAAGGGTTTACTTTAGCTTCACTTAAAAGATGGTGTAGCTTCATATGATAAATTGTGTACGTTAAGCTTCTATTTTTCCTAGTAATTTTCTGCAGTCTATATAGAATGATTTACTACTTGTTAACTGTCTTTCACATTATACTAGCTATGCTTCCTTCTAAGATGGCTTGAAATCTAAATAATCAACACAGACCACATAATGCAGCATGCAATGCATATGTTTCTGTTATATGCGATTTACTATGGGATTTGTAAAAGCGGTGTTAATGTTTGTGATGTGTCATCTATTGGAGTGAAGATGCAATGCATTTTATTACTAAAAACATTTTCTAATATACTAGTGAACACTAGTGTGTTCCAATAGCCTCAGAAATCACACTCCTCACAATTCCTGGGGAAGCCTATGATGGGCTAATAGATGGAAGACTCCATCCAATAGCTGTCCTGGCCATGGAATAGTGCACTAACTCTTTGTTCTTATATAGATACCTGAGGGTTGTGAAAGTTGTGCTTATAAATGTGGTATTATGTTGAGACTGTTTAGTATAATTGTTGAGCTCTACCTTACCTGTTCATGAATTTTGTGTATTGGATAAGAAAGAGTGCAGCTGAGGTGTGGAGGGTTTCCAGATTGAGAACCTAAGGGTTCAATCTCTCTTGTTTTCCTCTTGGCTTTATTAGACTGGTCTCCGGGGCCTACTGGGATAGAGTGGAGCTGATGAAATGCAGCTAGGAAAAGAATTAGCATTTCCAAATTTGCGGTCATGGTTGTCCCCTGAGAGGCTTGTTCTCAGCTGATAATGAGTTAACAGATCCCCCAAGTTGGGAAGTTCAAGTCTTATTTAAGAGTGAATGTAGAGGTAGCTGACTGTGAGACTGACCAACAATCAGTGTAGCAGCAGTAGTGTTAAATTATTGTTACATCTGTGCATGTTGATTTAGCAGGAACTAAGTTAATGGACAAAGCAGAATTTTTTCCAGGAGAGACTACATTCCCATCTTCCAATATGGTCACAGGCTCTGTGCAGTGATTTATATATCAGATAATTATTAGAAGTAGCTGTGCTAGATTACTGAGCTCACTCTACAACTCTGCATCAGTGTTTCGCAGCTACAGATACCCCCAGAATCGTAACAGCAGGCTTTCATCCACCATTTTTTTCTTTGAATTTGAACTAGGAAATTTCATAAAGCAAAGCCTGTTTTGTTTTTTTTTAATAAGCAGAAATTAGGATGCATAAAACTTACTTTTTGCTTTTTAGTGTTTTGAACTTTTATTTTTTGGTTATTTATGACATTTAACAATAAGCACACAAAGTGAGTAATAATAAAACATTTGCCCATTATCCTTCAGTGTAGCTTACGCTAGTGTCCGATATGTTTGTCATTGATTATTAGCATTTGGATACAATTAGGACAGTAAACACCACAGAAAAAGTTAATTAAAAAGAAAATGAGTTTATAGTGAAAAAAAACAGATAATTCTTAATTTCCCATAAATATTTAGCAAAATGTTAGGTTTATAAGAGAAGAAATAAAAAGAAATTAAACTATGAGATCCAGTACAAGGTACAAATGACTCCCTGCTTATTAAACTGGTTTTAATTAAAAATTTAAACCAGTGGGGGACCTCCCAGGAATGAACACTGCTCCATAGGACAAAATGGAGAGCTTAACAATAGAGCATGACTTTGGAGTTAAACCACTGCTTCGGCAAAGTTATAGGAGCTAGGCAATTTGGGCTTGTAGGTTGGATTCCTTCTCAATTATTCCCTCAGGAGTTATTACACACCCAAGGCACACCCACCATGAAAAGACCTAGGAGCAGACTGAGGACACACAGGAGGGATTATATCCTTTGACTGTCCTAGATGCATCTGGGTATTTCCCGAGAAGAGCTACAGAAATTAGTTGGGGAGGCCTAGTCAGTCTAGCTTAGTGGGTTATTACTGCATTCCTCCTCAGGAGAAATTCAGTAGAATATATGGCACTGACAAAAGAATATATTTCAAAGGTTGTTGAAAGTGACCTACTCAAAGTAAGAAACTGTACGCCTAGGTCCATTTGACATTGTAGGTTAGATGTCAATTGTCTAGTTTGCTTAAATTGCAGACTAAAATCTTTAGGGTGTAATGACACCTGCGATTATATTAGACAGCCCTGGCTGAGTAGTTTCTAATAAATATGGAGTGAAAAAAATATTGTTAGAACTGAGTACTGAAATATTTTTCTTTGCAAAATTCATTACAACACTAATGGCTATCATTGAAATGTATTATTTTGTGCCATGTACAAGTGTGGAAATCTGAGCAGTGAGAATTTACAGTTAGGATTTATAAAAAATGTGTACCTCTTAGGCAATACAGGAGGACAGCCAAAGGAAGTGTAGATAAAATCCGAGTAATTACTAAACCATTGATGCTCTGTCCTTTAATGCTAAATATGCCTAGAAGAAAAAAAGAGAACACACCAGTTATAAATCTACTTTAAACTTTCCAGAATTAGACATTGCAGAAACTGAACACAAATGAATTGTACTATATTTGCGCATTAAGTAAGTGCCTTGTGAAAAGTGAATGTGAAAATTGTTCAAAACTAAATATTTACTTATTGATATAACCAGCATCTCAGGGACATGTTTGGTTCACTGTTGGATTTAGGATTTCCTATTGTAGGCTAAATCTTTGATCGACAGGATTGGTTCCAATCATCTATGAGATGGTGCTGGGATGTCTCTTAGAAAGAGTAACACAAATGTATCGATCCATTTTGTGAACCCACCTATTTCAGCACAGTTTTTGGGGGAAGGGGATCAAGTGCAGAGAAACACACATAGCATGTAGCATCAGTCTATAATTAGGCACATTCGCTCACAAATCATAACTAATGCAGAGATAATCCACATAAACACAGAGAGAACATGCAAATATAACAGAGAAAGCACTTGGCTAGGTCTTAACGTTAATACTTTCAAGCAAAGAGGCGCAGGTGCTGACCAGTTTGTCACTGTGCCACGCTAGGACTAAATGTACTGTTAGACATAATGTCAGTGGGATACAAGCTGAGAATTTCTGTCTTATTTTCACTGATAAGGTTTAATGAAGTATCAAAGGTGAGGACTGAGGTTGGGGGTTTGAGTGGATGGTGCGGGTGAGCAACTCTCAAGCCATCCTCAAACCCCAAAAACATCCAAACAATCCAGAACACCTGAAAAATAATATATACAGTATATAATATTTAACCAGTATATTGACATAAAAGTGAGGGAGGAATGAACAAAAGGAGCTGAAAGAAATCTGTTTTGTAAAAAGAAAAAATAATAACTTTAAAACTGTAGGCCTGCCTAAACAGGTCTTGCCTATTATCCAGCCTTTGGAGTTACTGTTCATCTACTCTACCAAATGACAAAAGAATTATTCCCCAAAATCCACCATCTTTCTCTTTCTCTCCCTAATCTCCCATGAGCACTTGTTAAATACTACATTCTCAAGTTCAAGCTCATGGAACCTCTTGTGCTGCAAACCCTTGGACCTTTTCTGGGGTCATGTGTGCAGTGCAGAGGCCTTGTGGCTATAAATATGGAGCTCCAAGTGATGTCCCTGGGTGCTTCTACATTTCCAATTCCTAAAATTTAAATGGGTTGACAACTTCAAGGTAGTCTTTCTCCTTCACAGGGCAGTGGGAGGCCATATGTAAGATCTCTGCCTGCTGTGCTACCTTCTAATGAAATAGGGTACTTCTAAGGTGGTTCTCTATTCACCTCCATGCAAGTATATGCCATGCCAAGTGCTGCTGGGATGCTATCAACTATCGTGTAAGGAGTCTAATGTTGAATCTGACTCAATGGTGATCCTTCCTACCATTAGAACCTGCTCTTCAACTCTCAGGACAATGTAAGGTCTTGTTTCCATCTAATAGCACCCTGTGCTGTATAAAATGCAGGTCTCCACCTGTAATATGTTTACAAAGATAATAAGAGCACTGAGACCTACAGTAGCCTAAAAGGTTTTTTTTTGTTTTTTTACTTTTGTTTTATAGTTTAATGTTATTAGTTATTTTTTTTTTTAATTAAAAATGTTGCTTTATATTTTCTTATTTGTGTGAACATAAAATTAGCACTGCTGCCTGTTGGATTTGATTCACATGTCTAGATGTTGTCCCTGATGAGTTTCCATATTCTTTTTGTGTCCAGGTTGGATCTCCTCATCATACTCCAGCTTTCTTTTCATATCCCCAAAAATATGCAGATTAGGTTGACCTCACTATGAGTCACAGATGTGTAAGTAGGCCTTGAGATCGACTGGTGCCTTGTCTTTGGCACTTTACTGTCTTATGCCTAATGTTGTGAAGATGCACTTTAGCCCCATAAACATAAATTGGATTAAGTGGCTTTGAAAATGATAATGATCCTACGGTGTGCAGTTTTTTATTTATTTTCTTACAAGTTGACATTATTTAATAAAATGAGATGACACAAAGCTAACAATGACTGCTGGAAATTATGGAAAGCTTTGAATTGGGACCAAAGAGGTCAGTAAAAATCAACTTCTACTACGGTACAAAAATTTGAAGGTGCAAAATAAAAAATAGTGCCTCACGTTGTCTATCTGTGCTGTTCTCTTTTCTTATAGTAGCATACTTCTCTGGTTAATGCTGTTGACACTTTTGTAGTTCTTTACACATTATTTTCTCAGTAATAAATGCTTGCTTAAGCAAAAATAGTCTGTAGACTTCTAAAAGGAAAGATTTATGCCTCAGGATGTTAGGGAAATAGGACATGTTTTAATTTGTCACTTTTAGCATTTTGTTTTGCTCTCTAATCTTTGTTTTGGTTGACTTTTATTTCTGCTACTTGCTTGTCCATAACTACATGTTAGGGGCACACATATTCATATATCACACCCGTAACATCACAGTGTCCTTTATGTAGTTTGGAGTTTGTTTTTTTCAATTCAATATTAATGACATTTCTTTTTGTTATTTTACCACAATTTTGCTCAAAACTTATGTTATTTAAAATAGCATGTTAATAGTCAGTAGGCACAGAGAAAGTAAAAAGTTTTTGTTTTCCTTTCCCAAGCTGAATTATGACAGTACATTATTGAAATGATAACTTATTACAAAAATGAAAGTAAGAATTCAATGCTCAGTAGATGAAGGAGATGGATTGCACTAGTTAGGGGCTGCATTGTGGATCCCCTTGAGGTCGTAGAAAGGAGACAAAACAAAACTGAGTGCCATTATGAACAATGCTGTACATCCTCTCTCTAACACACTAACACTGAGGACTTTCAGCCAATGAATTATTCAGCAAAAATGCTATGGGTGCTGCTTTATACCAACAGCAATACACCTGCATAATGCCTCACTGTGACTGGGACTGACAAGTCAGAAAGTTTCTTTCCTTTGAATTTTCTTGGTTTTAAGTCATTCTAGTGTGTGTTCAGACCATAGTGTGCATGTATAATTATGTATTTATCTATCTAATTATGTATTAATTTACTTAAAGAGCTGCTATAAAAAGCCAGCATTTTCCAGAGACAAATAAAGTTCTAAAGTTCTATCTAGGCATTGCAGAAGCAAGAACACACTTGCCCTGGAAATTGCCTTAAGGAGTCTGAGAGAGGCAACAGGCAGGAATCAGAAACCAGGAAATCAAGCATGAGCCAAATTAAAAAAAACAGAGATGGCAACCAAAAATGTAGCTGGAGCCATGCAGGAAATATTCTGCTAAAAGAAAAGTTTGAAGTATTTAGGAAAGAGATCTACTATTTGGATTTGAGCATAGCTGCACCACCATCTTATTTAGGGACTGTCTGATGACATCACATGTCTTTGTTGGGAACAGGATAAAACCCTGGATGAGGCACTAGCCCACTTCAGGGCCCACTTGCGTAGTAGTAAATTAGAATAGACTAATATGTGTATATTTTCAGGTTGTGTGAGTAAAACCAGAGTACCCAGAGAAAAACCCATGCAGTCAAAGGGAAAATGTCTAAACTCCACTCAGACAATAAATAGGTATTACATTTAAACCAAAGAGGCTGAATCCATGAGGAAGCAGTGCTAAACACTCCATTACCCTGATGCACTATATTTAGTAATAGCATAAAACAATTTTCTGCCATACTATATGTATTGGAATTCCCTAAAAAGAAAATCTTCATAATAGCAGTTCAAAGAAAAAGTGAACAATTAATATGGCCCTATGTTGGGAAACCTAAAATTTGTATGCAAAGACTAAAAGCCTTGCACATGATTCATGTAGAGCTAATAAATGTATACCTTGAATAAAACCCATTCTCTTCACCATGTCTGCATGTTGCATATGTTGGGGTTGTAGACACAAGTTTGGTTCTTTCGAGAAACAGGATTTTCAAATTAGCAAGAAGGCATACTTTTTAAAGGGACATTGAGTCTGCTTGGAAGTTAATAAAAGCGTGATAAAAAGAAAATCAAATGCTTTCTCTTCGTGAGTGGCGGATCCTAAGTGAATAAGCCACACTCATTTTAGAGTCTGATGCTCCTGTGCTTTAGATCAAGTCTATTAAAAATATGAGCACCTAGCACATTTTTCACTTTCTTCCTTGTCACAAACTCAACAATCATCAAAGGATAGGTAGTAGCCCAAACCCCAAGTGAACAAAAGGGGTCTAAATATGACTGCAAATGTATCACAATTAATTTCTGCAAAAAACATATTGTATTTATGACTGTGACTTGTAAATATTAGGAGGCTGTATATTGCCTACAGTTTACAAAAACAAATGAACTGGTTTCATTTGGAAAAGGTTTATTAAAACTGAAATAGAGTACAAAACTGAAGCAAAGGTTTTAACTTTAAATAAATACCAAAAGTCTTTTTCAAATCTTAGTGTGGAAAAACAACCAGCATTATCCTCCCGATGAAGAAATGTCTACGTAGAGCAGTAAAAAAAAAGATTAGCAGTCAAGCAGTTCTTTAAAGTGCATACCTTTCTTGTTACTGAAGATCACCAGGGTTCCCACTGAAATAATGCAAACAACATCTAACCACGCTGCCATTCTCTCCGTCAGGGGAAGATGAACTTTATAATCTGCAAGATAATATTACCTCTTATTTTTATTTGAAAAACATTATCTCTCTTGAACATAGATGGTTTTCAGACCCTCATACACATTTTTTTTGTAACTATAACACACATAGGTTTATTTATGAGGTATGGTGTACTCTTCCCCTTTACTACAGAAGAAATGTGTGATTGAAAGCCTGTAAGTGTTTTACAGCCTTTGGCTAATTGTCTACATTTGTGTGCTCTATTTATTTATTTATTTGTTTGTTTGTTTGTTTGTGCCTTGGCACTTGTGGTTCCCTATATCAATGATATAATTAACACGTAATATTGTAGGCATCATTGATAGTAGTATTAATACACATCACAGAAAATAAAAAGAAAAACAAATGCAATATCTACTGTTTCTCTTGGGTCATTATTTCAACAGAATAAAACTTTGGTGTTTGTTCAGTTGCCTGTATATCTGAATTGTGCATCTTTTACCTTATCATTTAGCACTGGTTTAGGACACTTTCAATCCATCACATACTGTAGGTTTCAGTCATTGTAAGTGGTTATTCAAACAGCCAGAAACTGGCGTTAATTGTAGCACACCAAAATATGGCTCCAAAGCAGGACAATGATTCTACACTGTAATGTCTCTCACATTGCTCAACTGGTGCTAACAAAATACATCTCAAATAGCATTGCATATGATGAATTTATAACATATAGCATATACTGCCAATTTTAAGATTATATTTCAAGAGGTTAAATTTTCCTTTATAAATACAACAAACTGATAGATCTAGCTCCTTGTTCCAAGCAGTATGAAGTTGAATTTAGTTTGCATCCACTAGCTACTAGACCTTATTTACCGCTTAGACAACTCCAAGTCTTTCATAGGCCCTTCTGCTGAAAATGTGATAAACAGGCTGGCATCATTTGACAGCCTATCTGAAAACTTTAAGTGGAAATGGTAATATCGGATTACCTTGTTCTCTGTAGATCTTTCTCTGTAGGTTTCAGGACTCCAGCCTACTGTGATGCTCAATTGGATTAAGCAGCATTTGAATATTCTATTATAAATACCATAAAAGTAATTTTGTTTTTGTCTTCAACCAAAGACTAAACATTGCAGAAGTTTTCAAGAAGCTGATTTTGCAGACTCAGTATTGTAAATGTATCTTTTTCATTAAATTGACTACAGGAGGAAAAATGAATGTGGTCTGTTATTCATTTTTATGTAGTGATGAATAGAGTTGGCCTTAAAAAAGGTAAAATGTAAATCTTAGAAACGCTAAAGGTATCTGGCAATTACAAATATATTGAATTATATTATCCGATTCAAAATGTTAGGGGTCAGAATAAGCTCCACAAGTTCAAGGATCAAAGTGAATTGTTGTGAAGTGAAAAGTTGCATGCAATATTCTAATGTTCTGCTTAACTGTTTCCAGAAAAGGTTTCTAAATTACAGTTTTAGTTCTGTCTAATTATTAGTATTATTTCAGGACGTGTCTATTACTTTTTTGTTTTAATAATTAACTAGGTGAAAATCGTCCATTGACTCAATGGAGGCTGTAAGCGGGGTGCTCGAGACACCGAGCAAGGAGTCTGAGTGTTTGGGCTTGCAAATGTCCTAATAAAAACCAAGATCCAGGCCTTTAATGACCTCTTAGGCGCAGCCATCATCAGTGTTTCTGTCTGCGGAGAGAGTGTCTACCACGTCGAGAGGTTTACTTACATCAGCAGCAACATTCATGTCTCTGGTGACTATTCCTATGATGTTTTTAAACGGATTAGGAGAGAATGGGGGTGTCATGAAGTCACTGGAAAGGGGTCTGTGGCACTCCCGATATCTATGCAAAAGGATGAAGATCCAAGTCTTCAGAGTCCCAGTGCTTCCTGTCTTGCTATATGGTTGTGAGACATGGACGCTATCCAGTGATCTGAGACAAAGACTGGACTCCTTTGGTACTGTGTCTCTTTTAGAGAATCCTTGGGTACAGCTGGTTTGACTTTGTGTCGAATGAGTGGTTGCTCATGGATTCCTGAATGAGGCACATTACCTACATTGTAAGGGAGCGTCAGTTCAGCACTACCACCATGGGGCAATATTCCCTGAGGGTGATCTGGCTCGCAGGATCCTCATTGTTAAAGGCCCTAAGTGGCTGGCCCAGGCCAAGGGGATACCCACATACTGTAACATCTGGCTGCAGCAGATAGAAGGTCATTTCCGGAGGGTAGGGATCCCAAGCTGTTTCAGCGTGTGGTGGATGCGACAATTTACTGTACCAATGCATGCTCCCCAAGCTGACCTGACCTGACCTAGTAGAAAATAATTTGTCCCTGAAAATAAACAGTTCATTAAGTGGTTAACACTGCCATCACACAGCTCCAGAGTCCTGGTTTTGAATGATGGCACTGTTTGTATGGGACTTCTTCCTGTGTCACAAACATGTGCATGAAAACTGGTAGCTCTGAACTTGGCTTGAGATCAAGGGTAGGGATTTGTGTTGCTGTGTGCCTGATTGCGTCCAACAATGTCTCCTGCCTTGTTCCCTGCAACCTTGAAATGGTTTAAACAGATTCATTAATGGGGAGACAGAATATATTAAAGTGAAATAAATCTCCCTGAATCACAGAATGTCTTTATTACATACTTTAGAAAAATTAAACAAAATAAGAAAGACTAAAAGAAAATATTAATTATTTAATTCAATTGCTACATCTATTAATGATGATACATTTGTAATCACCCAGAAATGTTCATGTTTTTGATAGTCACTGATATTTTTTAATTATTCACTTATGACTGCAAAGCCCTCTCTTCATCAGCCATTACTGCAGTGTACTTATGATAAACTCTCTTAGCTCATTCTCAGTTACTGGTAATCATGTTAAAATGCTAATTGATTATTAGAGAAATACAGTGGAACATCGGGTCATGACCGTAATTCTTTCCAAAACTCTGGTTACAGCCAGATTTGGTCATGACCCGAAGTAATTTTCCCCATAGTATTGCATGTAAATACAATCAATCCATTCTGGACCGTACAAGCTGTATGTAAATATATTTTTTTAAAGATTTTTAAGCAAAAAAATAGTTAATTATACCAGGGGTTCTCAACGTCGGTTCTGGGGGCCCAATGTGGTTTCAGGTTTTTGTTCCAACCAGATTCATAATCAGTGACAACACCTGACAACACTGATCTCAATTAATTAGCTGGCTCTTCTCTTATCTACATTAAGAAATCACCGTAGCATGTTTTACATTTATAAGACATTTAAGAATATTTTTCCATTTTTGCTATAGATTTAAATGCTTAATTTCATTTTGTTGATTTCATTATATTTTGCCCTTTCTCTGTGCAGTTTGATCCCTTTATTGTATGTTAATAATGACAACCGCAGAGCAGACAGCCAGACAAACAACACTGAATCATGAACGGCTGCAACTACTTCAGCATTAGACCCACTAACTAGAAAATAATTAATTAATTAAACAATTAGAACACCCAGCAAAAATTGAATGAAAATCAAGATGAAAATATTGTTAATAAGAAAAAAAATACATTATTCTAATACAATTGCTTGGTACATTTTTATATATTTTTTTACCAAACTTAGTTTTCTAATTTGTACATTCTTCCCAGAACACAGAATCTGGCAAATAACAGTTCACTTAATTAGCCTAGGAGTCCAGTTAAAAACTGAAGCTGGTTGGAGCAAAAACATACAGTCACAGTGGGCCCCCAGGACCGACGCTGAGAACCCCTGAATTATACCATAAAATGCAAAGTGTAATAGTAAACTAAATGTAAAAACATTGAATAACACTGAGAAAACCTTGAACAGAGAAAACTAACATTGCAAGAATTCACGCTATAGCCTTACGAACCAATTGCTGTAAACACTTTTTTTAATGAGTTTTAAGCACAGAGAAAAAAATGGACATATGAAAAATCCATAATTTATACAAAAACTAACCATAAACAACCAAGAAAACTAACCTTGCAGGAGTTCACGCATAGCCTTACAAAGAGATCGCTGTAAACACTTATTTTAATGAATTTTAAGCACAGGGAAAAAAATGAATATTTGAAAAATCCGTAGTTTATACAAAAACTAACCATAAACAACCAAGAAAAGTAACATTGCAGGAGTCGAGTTCTGGCATGAAGGAAGTGAGGAGTAACTGGGTGGAGAGGAGATTGCAGTTTTGAGGTAAAGTCCCTCTGCGCGATGCAAGTCTGACCAAGAAAATTGTACTGTACAAGGAGAGACTGAACACGTGTGTAAATCACCGGCACGTACGAACCAGAAGGGAAACAAAATAGAGCACAAAGAGTTCACAGCAAATGCACAGGGAGAGACTGAACACATGCGGAAATCATCAGTGCATACGAACCGGAAGGGAAACTAGCTTGTTTGTCTCCCGAGTGTATGGTCGTGAACAGATGCAAAAGTTTGGCAAACTTTTTGGTCGTAACCCGATTTGTACGTGTTCAGAGACGTTCGTGAACTGAGGTTCCACTGTATCTGTAATTTCGTAAGCACAGATGAAATCTGTTATTCTGTTTAATTACGCAATGAAATAGTCTTTCCATTGGTTGCAAGCTACTGGCATAGTGTTCAGTTCTGGGTTCTAAAAAGGACAAAATAAAACAGTTTTCTTAAGAAACATGTCAGTCTATTGTTGTTTTGCAAAATGAAGGTTATTCCATGAGAATGACTGCCATGAATCTGAAGATTCTAAAGATGGGTGTCTACTATAATCTTTAGAGAAGACTGCAAAATTGGATCTACCCAGGACATAAAAAGAAATAGAAGGTCCAGATTCACAACTGCACAAGAGGGTTAATAAGTACAGTTTTTAGTCTAATTTGAGAATCAGATGCCCTTACAGGTCCTCAGTTAGCAGCTTCCATGTCATCTTCAACTGTGTAAAAAAATGTTGAAATTTGCAAAAGAACACAGGTACTGGATGGTAATTCCAAACTTTTCCCTATTTTAACCTTTTATTTTTGTTTGCCAGTTTCAGATGTTGTGTTTTCTTTGGAACACCACATAACTGTGCATGCTCTTACTTATTTAGTAATAATTTAACTAATCACATTCTAAGTCTAAGCCATGTACAAGTACCAAATTAATCTCCTTTCAACTAACATTAGCTGAAATGATTCTGATTAGCTCTGCAGCAAATAAAATCTGCTCTTCCTGTTAATAATCAGGCAAAGATAAGATTTATCTGGATGTTTAATGGGCTAATGGAAAATTTAATGGAGATGCAGGAATTTCTGGGAATAACTTCTCTCTCCCTACATATTAATACCTCTTCAACCACCAACCAAAACCATGTTGGAAAATGTGTTATGGTCTGATGAGTCTAAATGAGTGTAAGATGCTAAAAAGGTACAGTGTTTGTGGGACTTATTTTTTCTGTTCGACTTGAAATTTGCTCAATTTGGATTAATGGCTCTTTCAGTAAGAACAGTGTTTGATGCAGTTTTAAAGAGTAACAATAATTACTATTTACTTAGCACTCCAGCATTTCCAAGACAGACAGCATTTAATGACACATTAAAACCTCCTACCTATTCATCCATTAATCACCTGAACACCCTTATCCATTTCTCATTATATGGGTTAATGGCACAAACGTAAAGAAGATGCAGGAATTTCTGGTAATAACTGGTCACTCTTTGCAAATTGAAACCTTTTTAACCAAACAATCTTATATACATTTTTCAAGAATTTGTGCTCATCCCAGACATTTTATCAAGTTTGCTGGAATCAATCCTGGATGGAGTGCCAGGCCAATATAGCATGCAGTTACACATGCTTTCACACGCTCATTCACACTGGGTCAGTTCAGAGTAACTAATCACTTTAATGTGCATGTCTTTGGAATGATTTTAATAAAACCTCATTGCCAACATTTGAGGTCTTCTGTTATTAATTGATGTATTTGTTTTTTAAATTACCTGGTGTTTACCACATTTTTCCTTTGGTGGTTTCACTAGTTTCCCTTATTATTGATTTGCCAAGGATGTTCTGAATTCACTGTTATGTTAGAGGTATATTAATTCTGTTGCACAAATGTTATTGATAAAATTGCATAGAAAACATTTATTTAGTTATTTTTGAACACACTGTTTTATGTTAGATAACAAAGTCATTTGTATTCCTTTCTAAATTTATACCTTGCAGAGTTGTGTTTAATATTATACTTTACATATGTTGATTTTTAACAAAACCAATTGTGTGGCTCATTTAAAGACCTGAGCATTTTTAACTTAATGCTGGACCTTTCCTACATCATGTTCTCATGCAGAATGGAAAGAAAACGTTTTATGATACGATAGAAGCCAATTGTGACCAATGCTGTACAATGGTAAATGATGTGTAATAGAAAATGATGGAAAAAATAATCTCACTTTACTTGGGTTGCATAATCCACATTCAGTTTTATGACCAAAATGTGCAAAATGCCAGCCTTTTGCTAAAACACTGTTTTGTTACTTCCATAATATAAAAAATACATCATAAACAGTAAACTAAAGCCTTATTATTTATTTAATTGAGGATAGGATTCTTGACCAACAAATAAGGGGGAGAGGCCGGTCTTTAATTCTAAAAAGTGACTCCCACAAGGTTTTATTTTACTGTTTATGATGTACACTAAATATTCTGGAAGTAACTATTTAATATTAAACATTTTTGCAAAAAACATGCATTTTGTACATTTTGAGTGTACAACTGGATAACTGACATGCAGATTATGCAACGCGAGGGACATGAGATTTTTTTTCTTTGTTCCCCACTGATATTTTTCACATTATTTGCAGTTGTATTGCATTTGTCATTATTGTCTCCTGTTACATCAAACTTTTCTTTTCTCCATTCTGCATGAAAACGCAAAATTAAAAAGTGTTCCTGACCACCACTACAAAATGCATTAGGTTAACAACTCAAAAAAATGCACACATAGTGAGGAGCTCATTTAGCAGAGGTGTTATTTTACACTTTGTGGACCACTGGGGCACATACAGCTGCCCTAACCTGACACAGACAGGCAGACACAAGTTGTCACATAGCACATACAGTTCATTTACAGTTGGGGAGTGTTTTCTCTCTCCCTACAGCACAGTACCTAAGCACAATTCACAATACAAGTCTCAGTCCTTTTATTCTTCTTCTCTTCTCTTCCATCCTTCAGCCTCTACTTTTTCTCTGGCAAGCTTTGTTCACCTCCTCACGACTCCCTAATGGATCAAGAGAGCTCCTTTTATTTAGGTCCTAGGAGTGTTCCAGGTGGTTTATCAGTATTACCTGGAATCACTCCCAGGTGTGGTAGAAATCTACTATAAAGCCCTGCAGCTCCCCCTGGCAGCTGCACCAAACTCCAACTTCCAGCATGCTCTGCGGGAATCCATGATGCCACAGCCACCAAGAAGGCCTGCCCACTAGTGCCTCGGGGATGCTCTCTCCCCTAGTCCTTGTATTCCATTGGCGTCCCTCTCAAGTACAAATAAGCAAATAAGCATGAAAAGCATACACAGGGCTCAGAAGGAAAGGGAAAAGGATAAGGCAGCAAAAGCCCCTTGAAAGTCTAAACCATCATCAAGTTCACGTTCATGGTACAGCCTGCCAGAGACTGACATGGAACAGATGGGCAAGGTACAGAATTGCCAGGACCTGACGCAGCAGCATCAGCTCCAGCCAAGAGTGCCAATGGGAGTGAAACTGCAAGTGAGGAGGGCAAGGAGTATTCGTCGATTCCAGGAGGACTATTGGAGACGAGCATGGCCTTTTCATCTCCTCTGTCAACTTCAGCTAATAACTCCCGTGAGTTTGACACATCATCCTCAAACACCAGACTTGCAACTCCGCCTATGGAGATCGGGTTGGGTTCAAAATGCACTCCACGAGCTGAAGGTAATGATCACCTTGCTTGGGGGGGAGACATAAGGACAATAGGGAAATAAAGAAAGAAATAAGGGCCCTAAATGAGAAAAATAGGAAACAGCATCAGGATATAAAAGATCTGGAGATACATATAAGTACCAAGTTTACAATAACCTTTATAGAAATGTCACAAAAAATTGAAGAAAAAATACAAGAAAATATGAGTAAGTTAAAGAGTAAAAAAAGGAGTACTTGCTGCTTAGCTTAAAGATGTTAAGCAAACGTTTATGACCCATATTGAAATAGTTGAACAATTGGCTTCTGACGCAGATAAAAAAGCAATGGCTGCAAAATCAGAATGCAAAGTGCTGTCTGACAAACTGGCTAGATAGATATAGAAGGAATATCGTAAAAACTGGAGGTCTTCAAGTCCAAACCCAGTGAAATTCATAGCTGAACTATTCTCTAAAATAACTGGAAAGGACTTTAAATCATACATCGAGATCTCTGCAGCTTACAGTATACAGGGATCGAACGCCTCCAAGCTAAGATAAAGAGCTATGAAGACAGATCACAACATTTTTTTTAAATACATGATTATGAGTCACACTATGTTCTGGCAGGGCAAAGAAGATTCTACTCCTGAAGCTTACATTCTGAACCGTTTGGAATGCAACATTTGCAGCTACTATATATTTTTTTACTTTATTTTATATTTTATTTTCTTTCAGCAATCCCTTTCCTTTTTTTAAGCTGCAATTATTATAATATTGATATTTCTTTCATTAATTATATGCACATTTTGGTGGCTTATGGGTACATCTTAGGTTATTAGTTACCAAAATGTGAGCAGCTATTGACAATTATGTTTAAGTTTTAGTTATTACACTGAAATTTCTTCCATTAATTATATGCACAATTTGACTACCACAAAGTAACCGGCTATTGACTTTTTGTTGTTTAACTTTAACTAAGTAACCATATTTTTACAATGGTTCAACAGTGTTTTTTTTAATATCATACCCTTGGTTTATTATATTTGAAATATTTAAAATCATATCCTTAGTTTATTGTATTTGGACTGTATCTTCTGTGACACTAGAGGGCGCTGTCGCAACTCAAACCTCACAGACAAACGTCCAAAACACCAGGTAAAAGCACCAGGAAATATTTTAATTTCTTCTTTTTCTAAATATTGTGCCACAAAGCACCACAATAAACAAATTCATAATCAATAATCACAATAAATATCCTCCTTTTCTCCCGGCAGCTCTGTCACACTCCCTCCCAACTGTGGCTCTCTTTGCTGGGTCTCAACCAGTCCTTTAAATAGTCCTTGACCCGGAAGTGCTCCTGTCCTTCTGTCCATGTGATTCAATAGCACTTCCGGGTCAGATGAAGACTTGTATTTTTTTTCAGCCCGGAAGTACTTCTGTTCTTCCATCCCCGTGACTTGGGGCTTGGGGCTACAGGGAAAATAAAAATCCCTGCATCTCCCTGCAGCGTCACACAGTGCCCACCACGGGACCCAGCAGGGTTGTGAAGCCAAACTCCATTTCCTATAATGCCCTGCGGGAATCTGGGGCACCTCTATGCTGCAGGGAAGACGCCATCTAGTGTCCTGGATGTGTCGGCTGTGATGAGCTGCCGGCCATCCATCACACTTCACAAGATATTTTAGTGCTATTTCTGTTTTATCCCTTATACCCCAATAACCGTTAGGAGCAACATAACAATATGCTCCATAGCCACTGTATATCACTTGGCAATACTATGAAATCTATGTCCAAGCTATCATATTTAACAATGTACTATCTTAACCAAAGACTAAAAATATGTGAACAAAATGTCAGAATCAACATTTCTATGACCAAATAGTGAACTTTTTGAGCTGGAATGTCAAGGGTCTCAATCATGAATTAAAGAGAAAGAAAGTACTCTCATACTTAACAAGTCTAAATTCCAAGACAGTACTTTTACAGGAGACTTATTTATTAAGAAAGGACCTATTTCAGTTGCAAAGAGAGTAGCCTGGCAAACTTTTCCACTCCAGCTATACAAAAAAAAACCAAAAAAAAAAAAACAAACAACTATGGGATTCTGAATCCTTATACAAAGAACTATTCCAAATATAGTTTCACATACAATATCTGATTCTGATGGGCTATCTGTCATGGTGACAGGCTATTTATTTAATACTAAAATGATTCTGATTAATATCTATGCACATAACGTGGATGATATAGCTTTCTTCCAAAATGTATTTGCATCTATCCATAATGTGAACACTCAAAAATTATAATGGACAGATATTTTAATTGTGTTTTAATTTTAGACCTGATAATAACATCTGACACTGCAAACTGTGTGATTATCTCTGTAATGGATCATAATTTATCAGACCCATGGGGGTTTTTAAATCCTAACCTAAGAGCATACTGCTTTTTCTTACCCATATATCATTGTTGCTCAAGAATTGATTATTTCCTCACAGACAATCATTTTTTGCCCATTATTAAATCTTGCAAGTATGATGCTATTGTTATCTCTGACCACGCCCCTCTGATCATGGAGCTTAAATTCCTGCATCCTACACACATATCTCGTAGCTGGCATCTTAACCCCATGTCATTAGCTTTTGAGAACTGTACAGAATTCATATCCATGCACATTGATTATTTTCTTGAGACAAATGTATCCTCAGAGGTTTCAGCACTAATAATCCAATTACCATTCATTCTCTCAGAATATGGAACCAATTCAGGAAGCACTTTAAGACAGAGAAGCTTTTATCTTGTTGCACCTGTACATGACAACCACCTTTTCCCACCTTTTCAAACATATACAGTATTTAATATCTGGAAAATGAACTTTACTAAACAGGCCCAGTTTTTCTCACGTTTAACCTTGTTCTATTCCAGAAGGAATATTGATCAGTCTTGAAGACTCAGGTAGCATCTCTACAATTTATAAAAAATATTTTAAAGTCCCTTCCTTTCAAAGACCCCAGAGATACATTGGGGAAAGGATCTGTCACTTAATATTTCAGAAAGGTGAAAGGCAGCTATACACAGAATACACCCTAGCTTCATATGTGTAATGCATTCAATCATTCAACTTAAAATCTATTATCAAGCACATTTATCTCATTTAAAATTGTCCAAAATGATTCCAGGGCAAGATTCAACCTGTGAATGTTGCAACCTATCTCCAGCCTCACTTGGGCTAATTTGGGTGTGTACCAAATTAACAACATTTTGGACAAAAATCTTTGCATGCCTAAAGCCTCGGTGTCACAATCACTCCAAACCCATTAACAGCTGTGTTTGGTATACTTCTAGACAGGGTTAAAGTGAAGAAGAACAAACTGTAATTGTTTTCACTACACTACTAGCACATAGACTTATCTTGCTCCATTTGAAGAGTCCTACTCAACTTGTAAGTCAGTTGGTAAATGATTTTCTATACTACTTGAAATTGAAAAAAAATAAATGTTCGCTTAGATGTTCCATTCAAAACATAAAAAAAATATATATGGCAGGATCTAATCAATAACTTTTTAGAATAATCTTCCATTTCAAAGAAAAGAATGGTTTGCTTTGTTAAGTTTGACTTGCATTTATGGTATGAAATCTTCTAATTAAAGTCAACAATAAAAAAAAGTTTGGGTGAAGTATTCCTTTAAGAGTTCTTGACATTTTCATAAAAAATAGATATGCTTTCTAGCAATATCAGAATGTGATGTACTAATAAAAAAATGTACTTTTCACTTGATTGGTTATGCCCCATGTATCTTATATATAAATGTCTACGTGTGGAAGTGTGTGTGTCTGTCCGGCCTGGAAGTGTAAAGCGGCCTCGGAAATGGGAGTCTACAGCAGTGAAGCTCAAAGAGCCAGAAAGTCAGCCCCAAGTTAATGAGTTAGAAGAAGAAATAAGTGTGAGGCTACAGTATGAAGCTTAAAGAGCTGATAAGCCGGCATCAAGTTAATGAGTCGGAGACAAACTCACTCACACACTGATAGACAAGGGAAGCAAGCATGTCTGTAAAAGGAAACCGTCGACTCTGCATTTCAATTTTTTTTCTGATGATTTCAATAGTTTCGGTGCCCAGGCTTTTTACAGCACGGGCTTACACAGCTAGTATATATATACATATATATATATATATATATATATAAATACTAGCAAAATACCCGCGCTTCGCAGCGCAGAAGTAGTGTGTTAAAGAAGTTATGAAAAAGAAAAGGAAACATTTTTAAAATAACGTAACATGATTGTCAATGTAATTGTTTTGTCACTGTTATGAGTGCTGCTGTCATCAAGGATTTGATTATCATTATTTCTTTCAATCAGGTTCGTATTTGGAGGATGTGTTGTGTTCAAGTTATATTATGTGTTTGTCAACCGTTGTAAAGATAACTTTCCCAGTCCTGCAAAGTCAGTTCACGTGAGCCGCTCGGAGTACATGCATCGAAGCTTCTCAGGTGTGCTTGTGCTATCTCATGCGATCTCGCTATGCCCACAGCTTTATTTAATGTTAGCCCAGACCCGACACTTAAAAGTTTCTCTCGCACTTTTGCTGAGTTTGTGCCAAACACTATTCTGTCCCTGACCATCTCTTCTTCGTTTGCATAAGCACAGTCCTTCACCAGCAATTTTAACTCTGCTACAAAGTGATGAAAAGTCTCATTTATACCCTGCGTCCTCTCATTAAACTTGTATCTCGCGAATATCGTATTCGTCGTAGGCATGACAAACCCCAGCGGCAGCCTGTCTATGAACTTAATTTGAACTTTTGGTTTACACCGTGCTTTGTTCTCGCAGTAGCTGCACTTATGAATATG